>CM026416.1:2964928-2998796 GCA_014858505.1 Corymbia citriodora subsp. variegata
ACCGGAACCGCCGGTTCCAGGAAATGAGGAACCGGGAACCGGAACCGGTCTCCCTAGAACCGGGAACCGAACCGGACCCTCCGGTTCGGTTCTCCGGTTCCCGGTTCTACCCGGGAACCGCGCTCACCCCTAATGATGACCGCGCACAGCCGGGGCCAACCTTTTTTGGCCTTTTCTCTAGAGATGAAAGTGGAATTGCTTAGATCACATGAATCTAAGTAACTTACTTAACACCATTCACCATTTGAAAGAATCTGATCTACTTAGTTGATCAAAATTTTCTTTTAAAAAACATTTCTTTTTCTCCAGTGTTGTAAAATTAATTCGAAAATTGATAATATCTTACAATTAAATCACTGCAAAATTACTAAAGATATAATTTGAGAATAATAAATAACACTAGAGATCATTGTTCAATCCGAGAGTAGGTACCTACTTTATTTAGAGAGTCAGTAGCAAATAAACTAGTAATAATTGAAGAGTCACGATTATAATCACTTATACACTCGAATGTTTCTAATGTTTAAATTAAGTCCAAGTCCACAATTTTTGTAAATAGATAACTCAAATGAATGTAAAACTCATAACATAAATTAATTGACATGTGTCTGGCTCCTATGCCTGGCCGAAGAGCTAACTCTTTCGTTCGTCCAGGAAAGAGTCCTTTTTTCGGCTCGGTGTTATCCGTCTTGGAGTCCGCTGTACGGCTTAAGCAAGAGCTGCCCTTTTCTGTCTTTCTTGCGCGACTTTTATAGTAAATGAGGACGAGACGTCGATTTCTTGGTCACAACTAAAACTTGCATAAATGAAGTAACCAACGAATATCTTTTGCTGAATCTTGGATTTATATATATCCCCTATAATCTGAGATTATTATTCGTAAAAGGCAACGCCAGATTTTGACCAAATCAAAATCTTCCAATAGATATGGATTTCATACACGACACAAACTCGAGACATGATTTAATAGCTCGTGTTTTAGGATATGATAGTTAGATAACGATAATATATCATATACACATATAAGTCATAATATCACAAGATATAGTCCTAAAAAATATTGTTACAATATTATTCAGTGAGCCCCAAGTCCTTATAAACCAGTCCAAGACTCCTCCTCTAGATGATGTGAGACAAGAGACATGTGACCACCCTCCCTTGCGCACGTCCGAGGACTGAGGCGTTGACGCATTGCCATCCCTTTTCCCCTTGCACCATCGCTTGGGCTGTCACATTGGAATGGTTTCAAAGCCGACTCCCGACTGCGTGTGGGGCCACAAGAAGGATGCTGTGCCCAAATGGGGGGATGCCATCCCTTTTCCCCTCGCACCATCGCCTGGGCTGTCACATTGGAATGGTTTTAGAGCCAACTCTCGACTGCGTATGGGGCCACAACAAGGATGCTGTGCCCGAATGGTGGGAGGGCCTCAATCCTCGGACGTGCACAAGGGAGGGGGGTCACATGTCTCTTGTCCCACATCGCCTAAGGGGGAGTCTTGGGCTGGTTTATGAGGACTTGGGGCTTGCTGAGTAATATCGTCCGCTTTGAGCCGAGGCCCGCACAGCTTTAAAATGCGTTACTCAGGGAAGATGGATTCCAGCCTTATAAACCAGCCCAAGACTCCCCCTAGGCGATGTGGAACAAGAGACATGTGACCCCTCTTCCTTGCGCACATCCGAGGACTGAGGCGCGGACGCACCGCCATCCCTCCTCCTCACGCACCGTCGCCTGAGCCATCACAAATGATATAGCAGATATTTTCATTGATTATAAGCGTCATTAAGGACATTACTTTATAAATCTTGGAAATAAAATACACTAACTTTTTGTTAGTTAGATTGATCACAATACTCTGCCAAAACTAGAAAGTTCTTTCTTTTCTGTCGTGCATGTAAGCACAATTTTTCATGCTTAGATATTCTTTTGAATGACACAATGTATGTTGACTATAGTTAGATTAATACATATATATTTTTTATACTAGTTAAATTAAATCAATGATCAAGAGAACCAAGCAATAATCATTTTCAATTTTTTTGAGAAAGCAATCACTTTCAATTTTGGGTAATACATCTGCGACAACATTCACAAATATATTGTACCTTTGAAGAATTTTAGTTAGATGGTTGAATGCAGAATTGAATTTTACGTTTCAGAGGAAAAATAGCAAGATTTCGTTCTTTATTGTTGACCATATTATTTTCCTCGACAATTCCTACTCAGCGAGCAAATTTTTCACGGCCAAATTACCGATATTCGAAAAACATAAACAAGCGTCAATTTGGATAGTAGTTGACTTTGGCATATTGGATAACATGATCCAATGGCAATCCTTATGCGATGAATAATCATTAACGAGTAAGTGCAAAATTGCGGGAAATTGACATGCATGCAATACAATAAAAAGTGAGCGAGCGTGATGACCAAGAAAATGAAATAAAAATGTAAATTAAAAATTCAGAATAGAAGGTAAAATCCGAATTCGGTTATGCCTCTAATAGCTGTTATTGCAGGAACATCAGTTGACATGCTCGGTCAGTTACAAATTTGAATTAAAGAGGCACGGGCGCTAACTTCCTCTCTAGCCAAACCTCGTGCACCGGGAACTTTCTCTATTCTGTCTGACCGCCACCTTGCTTCGGTCACGAACTCATCATCCGCAAGCGTCCGTCGGCCTGGAACTGTTTCGTGGTCTCATGTCCATGGAACTGATGCTGTGCTCCTGTAGTTCCTTCGTTCGAGATGCGAAATCTGAGTTTTGGGAAATCAGAGCGTTGACCATCCGTCCCAATCACCTGAGAATATTCAGTATTTTCTAGAAGTAAGACCCGCAAAGACGATAATCCCGTAATGTCACATTCCCCCATCAAACTTCTGCAGCCCGAGAAATCTATCTCTCTTATCCTCTCTAGATTCTTAATGCCTCCGGGAAATTCTCTAATATGAGTGCAAGCCATCTTTAGTACTTTCAAGTTTCTCAAATTCTCGACAGATGAAGGTAGTTCATTGACCAACGTGTATGAAAGATCCATGAGTTGCAGCTCCTCAAGGTTTCCGATGGAATCTGGCAGTTTAAGCAAACTCTTGCAGTTTCTCAAAGATAGCGTCTGTAAATTCTTCAGCAATCCTATAGAATCAGGGAGTTCAGTGAGTTCAGTCCCGTCCAATGCTAGGTAGGAAAGAGATTTCAAGTTACCAATCGAATTGGATAGGGATGAGATTTTACAGTTGCAAGCACTCAGAATTTCAAGCTTCCCACACGAATCCTCTGGGAAATCAATGGCTTTGATGTCGGTTCCATCGATATAAAGCTCTTTCAACGATTCCAAGGAGCCCATAACTTCTGTCAACTCTCGCACGAAGCTGCAGAACTTGATATTCAAAGAAACTAATTTACTTAGCATGCCATTGGATTTGCTGAGACCCGGTAGTGCAGAACAACGTTCCAGGTTTAGTCTCTCCAAATGTTCGTTTTTAACGGAAAATGGATATTCAGCTAGCCAAGCACAACCTTTAAGGATCAAAACTTTCAATTTTTCTGCCTTCTGCAAAACAAGCGAGTGTAGATGCCTTGTTTACCTCGAGTTATTGTTAAATAGGATGAAAAAAATGTACAGATATATCATCATACCTTTATAACTTGCTCCCAATCCTGCCAATCTGTGGAGGTACTCCCAGACAGATCAAGAACGACCAACTTTGACAGATTGAAAGCAAGTAGACTAGAGACATTGTGGCACCCTTTCCAATCAAGCCATGTTAGCCGTGGAAGCAGAGAATTTTCTCCCTGCTCACATCCTTCGATCATAGCATTGTCCATTTTAAGATACCGAAGCTTCGGGAAATAATTAGAAAATATACGTTCTGGAAATGAAAAGGTTTTGTCAAATGTGGCACCAAGCGCTTCAACCGCAGCGACCTGCCAATTATGGAGAAATGGTAAAAGGAGAAAATGAAATAGAAGTGCATTCACAATCATGTGTGAAAATATAATCAAGTACTAAAAATAAGTACTTTAATTAAAACTATAAAAGAGACTTCCCTGTCTTCAAAATTTACCTTCTTTTCAATCAGTGCTAGTTCAATGTCCTCCTGATTCCATAGTCTTCTCCACTTGAAAGGGTCATCCGGATTTGTTTCCTTGACGATCTCCCTCCCAAGGACTTCTAGCTGATTATTCATCCACAATTCATTATTTTCTCTGGTTTTTACCAAAGAGTTGTTTTGAAGCTCGTAGATTCCTGTATAAGGATTGTACTTACAAGCTTGCCACATGTAAAAGGGCATTGTCTTGTCCTTTCTCGCAAAAAAACATGCAATATCGACAAATATTTCTCTGGCATATATATCTAAATCTTCATATCTTTTCTTCAGAATTCGTTTTACCTCTTTGTAAGGCTTTCCTTTCAATCTAACCAATGCATCCCTCCAAATCTCTATGGGCTTTGCCTGTAAATATGTACCAACAAATTTGACAATAAAAGGAATTCCTCCAGCAGCCGAACTAATCTCCCCTGCCAAAGAAGAGAAATCCCCTTGAAGAGATATTCCTCCCAGAGCACATTTACTGAATAGCTGAAAAGCATGGTCATCACTCATTTTCTCTAGCTCGTATTTGTCAACAATGATGTCATCACAACTGTTAACAGTAGTGCTGCTTGTAGAGGTCACAGGCACCTGACTATACTTGTCAACAAGATCGCTTGTCGTAGAGATCACGATGATCCTGCTTCCTTGACCAAACCAACTTGGATCTCCGGCTAGTGAAACAATTTGTTTGAAATCACTAACATCATCAAGAATAATGAGAACTCTCAGATTATCAAATCGGTGCTGGAGAAATTTGGTACCTTCCTCAATATCTTCAAGTCTACATTCTCTCTTTAGGAGGCTCCAAATTAATTTTTTTTGGAGAGACTGGAGTCTCTCTTGCTCAACCGTTTTACGGATATCTTTAAGGAAGCTCTTACCTTCGAAGAGATGATGGATTTTGTTGTAGACAACTGTGGCAAGAGTGGACTTACCAATTCCTGGGAGGCCCGATATCTCAACCACACGTTTTTCCGTCAGGGTTTGCCCTTCAATTGCTTCTCCATTTTCATAGCGAACACCTAGTTTTTTCATCAGCTTTTGCACGGGGCGATCCATCCCCACTAAATCTTCTGGCACACATAAGTTGTCCTTCCCCAACCGCTGGCGGACCTTGGAAACAACCTCGTCTATAAGTTGAGCCTCCCTGCCAATTGGAAAAGAAGGAAAGAGTAGATGTGAAAAGGAACAACTGGCCGGTTAATACACCATGCAAAAGAAAAGATGCATTGGCTATTTTCTTTCCTCAATTTCATACTAGATCACTGCTATTGGAGAAGTCGAAAAAGCATCAAAATCTTGATTTCCACTTACCCGTAGGTGAAGTTCTCCAATTCCCATCCTCGCTTTTCTGAAACAGTGTGCAGTGCCCTCTTCCAGTCGTCTATACGCGCTGAAGTCTCCCCCAGGGTCGCGTGGGTGCAGAAGGATTCCTGATAACTCCCCTCCTGTCTTCTGACTACTGAAGGGCTGACGTCATAGAAAATGGGCATGATTGTCCTGTTACACCCCACCATTTCCGCCACCTCCTTCAGACAGCTTTTACTGGAAGCGAAATCTTTGGAAAAGACGGGAATGCATATGTCCGTGTGCCTGATCACTTCTAAGATCTTAAGCATGATCTCTTCTCCGAACTCAATCCCATCATAATCAATAAATGTATCGATCCCTGAATCAACGAGGCCTCGGTAGAGAAATTGAATGAAGCCCTCCCGAACATCTCCTCCTCTGAAACTTAGAAAGACTTTGTAGCTGCAAACATTGGACTGTGTAGGAGATAGACACCTCGGGTGGTTAATGCCGAAATCCATGAGTGAGAAGCTCGAGAAAAGACGTAAAGACCAGGTCTTTCGTTGGACGGGAGACAACTGGGAGATCGCTCGAGGAAGAGAAGAAGCTAACAGACCTGCTCCGGTCTAAAGAAGCTTACAGACCAAAGCTAGGGAATCTTGACTTTGAGTATAGGGTATTCCAATGCACAATTCGAAGTGACATCTCTCGATAAATATATTATGGTCCGTCCATTTTTTTAACTGTTGATTCCTACTAAACATAAGTAGTTTGTCATTTGTAAGAGACTATTTTATGTGTAATAAAAGCGCTCATTGGTATTTAAACATGTTATTTCTGGTGATATCTTCTTTTCACAAGTGTAATATTGACAAAAATTAATCAGCCAAACTGAATAAGGGTTAATTAGCACCCTAAGAAAAAGACAAAAACAAGAGGAAAGAAAATTAAAAAGAATTTTTAAAAAGAAATCAAACAAAATAGTTTTTAAAATTGAAAATTAGAAGGGAAAAAAAACAAAAAGGAGTGGATGGGCAGCGGCAATCACCGCCAACTCCAGCAGGGAACTTGACCCTTGCTTAAGATGCATGTAACTAGTTTCTACAAGTTTTTAGGACTTTTTACTCAGTGAGATGTTCCATAGGTAGTTCAACCAAACCCGCTCAAGTAAAATGATTCAATACGTCAAATAGGACTTGAACTAGGAAGATACCACTAGATCAACATATTCTTGGCTGGTTTTGTCTTCAAGTACTGTGGGGCAATCTTATAAGGTGTTTTGCCTAAGATAAAGCTGCAATATATTGGTTTTCAAAATGCAATAATGAATTTTGACAAGAAAAAGGTGCAATAATAAAGAGAATAATTTACCCAATCCTTGAGACAAACTTCATTTGGTCATTTTAAAACATTTATTTTAGGGTAGTGGTAATTTGTTTTCAAATATCTTGCTCTTTTGATGACCAATATCTTATTAATTCATAAACAATTCATCCATTTTCCGACATAGACTTCTTTGGGTCAGTTTATATAATTTATCTTCGTGGTGATATTTTTATTAATTTACATGCCGATCGCCTCATTGAAATATTTTATGCTTCTTTTTTATTTTTCAAAATTCGCCAGAAAATATTACATATAATTGCATCACCACAACACTTATTCAATAGTCCACTTATTATGTGACACGTATAGACATGGCCCCCCCTATTTAGAAGTCTCCCTTCCCTTAATCGACAGTCATCCAATTTCTTCACCCCCTTCTCTCTCTCTCTCTCTAGGTTGGTATTCTTTTCTGCAGAATCTCCAATTCTTTGCCCAAGAAACCTTGAATCCTTCTCTGCCCTTCAACTCAGATCCGAAGATACCTCCGCCCCTCGATTGATTTCTCCAGAAATTTCACTCCTTTACCTTCAATCTCTGAGACCCACCTGCCAGGTTATTCTTTTTCCACACCAAAGTTTCCCTTATTCTGTTCCAATTCATTCTCCTCTTCCTCCTTGCCCTCAATCTCTGTTTCCCGTGCCGTTTGATGGGTATTTCTCAAGTTTCCTCTTTCAGGATTGTTATTCGTGGGTGTCCAATATTGGAGTTCCCTGCATAGATTTGTTGGGTTCTTTTGGAAATTTTAAGAGAAAATATTCGAGAGAGCAGAGCGGAGTAGTGCAGGGCGGAGGCTCCGGCGTGATTCGCCGGAATAGAGAGCTGTTGTGAATCGGGAGGTACAGAGAGAGAAGAATCGCGAGTCGGTCGGGAGGGAGAGAGAGCGGAGCGTGAAGACTGGAGAGAGGGCAGAGAGACTTTAAAACAGGTGAGTCACATAGTCACGTGTCGCACGGTGAGTGGACAAACCAAGAGCGTCTTTGAGAAAGAGTGCCGGTGGCTTTCACTTCATCTTCTTCCCTTCGTGCACTGTGAAGCAAGTGAGCCAATGATGACGTTGGCATGTCATGCATCCATCGAATGGTTACGCTTGGACATCGTGTCCATGGGTTTTATTTTCCTTTGAAAGTTTCCTTTCCAGACTCGTAATTTTTCTCTATTGATCATTTAAAATATATTCTGTTCGGTAATGGTTAGTTTTTATTAATCAACCAATAACTAGTACAGCAAAGGGTTTAAAATATATTTTATTCGGTAATGGTCAGTTTTTATTAATTCTCATGTCGCTCAACTCATAAAAACAATGAAATTGTCAAGCTTTGGCAGTTTGCTTTTATAATAATCTATAGCGGCGATATCGTGCAAATGGGGTCCATTAAATTACCGAGGCTAGATGGCTTTCAAGCAATATTTCACAAGTTGCTCTGGGATGTCGTTGGAGACGACATTCTAATGTTTGTGGTTCTTCTGTTTCTATGGTCCCCTACATAACCAAGAGTTCTTTAAAAAATTTGTCGTAGTGTAATTGAAATCATGCCAATGGTTGTCACGCCTTTATGTAGTAATTTAACTTCATTAGTTGTGATGATTACAGGCCAAAGCCATGGAATCATGACTTCAAGCAAGGGTATTCCAATGAGCAACCCGCGGTGACATCTCTCGGTAAATATATTACGATCCGTCCAATTCTTTAACCGTTGATTCCTACTAAACATGATATTTTGTCATTTGTAGGAGACAATTTTATATGTAATAAAAGCACTCATTGGTATTTAAACATGTTTTATTTCTAGTGATATCTCCTTTTCACAAGTATAATATTGACGAAAATTAATCGACCAAACCGAATAAGGGTTAATTAGCACCCAAAGAAAAAGACAAACAAGAGGGAAAAAAATTAAAAAGAAGTTTTAAAAAGAAATCGGATGAAATAGTTTTTCAAATTGAAAATTAGAAGGGGAAGAAAAAACAAAAAGTAGTGGCTAGCAGTGGCAATCACCGCCAACTCCAGCAGGGAACTTGACCCTCCCTTAAGATGCATGTAACTAGTTTCAATAAGTTTTTAGGACTTTTAACTTAGTGAGATGAGTTCCATAGCTAATTCAACCCAACCCAACTCAAGTAAAATGAGTCAATACGTCATATAGGACTTGAACCGGGAAGATACCATTAGATCAACATGTTCTTGGCGCGTTGCGTCTTCAAGCACCGTAGGGCAATCTTATGAGGTAGTCTTGCCTAAGAGAGAGCCGCAATATATTGGTTTTCAAAAGCGCAATAACAGAGAGAATAATTTACCCAATCTCTGAGGCAGACTTCATTTGGTGATTTTAGAACTTTTTTTCTAAGGTAGTGATCATTTGTTTTCAATTGTTGGCTTTTTTGATGACCAATATCTTATTAATTCATAAACGAATCACCATGGACTTCTTTTTGGTCATTTTAATTAATTTATCTTTAGTAGTGGTGATAATTTTTATTAATTCGCGTGTTGCCCACCTCGTTAAAGTATGTTATCTTTTTTCCAATTTGGAAAAGAGGGAAGATGGCGCGGCTCTCACTTCGTCTTCTACCTTTTGTGCACTGTGGAGTGAGTGAGCGAATAATGAGGGTCAAAAGCCTGTTGGCTTGGCATTGGCATTATGCATCCATCGACTCGTTAGACTTGGACATCGTGTCCATCTTGGGTTTTATTTTCCTTTGAAATTACCTTATCTTCAGCGCTCTTTAGTCTCTTTCATCAATCATTCTTGTGTCACTCTATAATTCGTAAATGGGTGATAATCACTGTACATTTTAATATTCCTAGAACAATTGTAAGTTGAGAATGTTATAGAAGGAGTAATTTTTCTTGAATGTTTGTTAAATAATTATTGTTTTTGGGAAACTTCTTTTCTCCTAAATTAACAGCTCAGATTGAATGACTAGCAAGGCAAACCCGGACCATTCTTTGCAAACCTAGGTAAGAGTGGAAATGGGACGACGAGAGATTGAGGTGAAGGCGGAATCAAGTATGGCTGTATTCTGCAGGCAGCAAAAGGAGAAGAGGTGGAAGATGAACCAGCAAGGCTAAATCAAGATATTATAAAGTAAAGGTTGAATAAGTATCGCTGAATCTGGTGGCGATAATGGGGAATTACTCGGAGATGAACCAGCGAGGCTGGATCAAAGTAAAGGGAAAAATAGCGAAGATGAACCAGTAGTGTTGAGTCAAGATATGATAGGGGCTGGATCAAGTACGGCTGAATACGCTGGCACAAAAAGGAGAAGATTTGAAGTTGAACAAGCGGGGCCTAATCAAGATATGATAAAATTAGAGGCGGAATCAAAGTGTGATGTGTTCCTGAGTTCAGCATATCCTATCAATGAATTTGCCCATGAGCTCTATAGGCGCTTGACAGCTGAAGGAATTCATATATTCAAAGATGATGAAATGCTAAATACTTCCGAAGATTGTTTGCTATCGTTCTACAGCTCCAAGATTTACATACCTATTTTTTCCACATACTTTGCTGATTCCGTTCAGTGCCTTGACACGCTCGCACTTATGGTAGAACAAACGTATAGTTCAGGTGGGAAGAAAGCGATCCTGCCCGTTTTCTACAATGTGGATGTGCGGCTGGAATTAACGTCACTATATAGAGATGCCCTGGCTGCGTGGACTAAGAATTACGACCCTGAGAAAGTGGAGCGGTGGAAGAAGGCTCTTGTGGAGGTTGGTAAATCCAGGAGATGGGAACTAAGTTCAACTGGAAGGTACATTACACATTTCTTCTTCTCTCCTTGGTTTCCTCTGATTTTTTTGCTTAATCAACCAAGATATCGTTGAGAATTCAGAAAAAGGGAACTCAACGACCATTTCCCAGCATAAAAAGCAAATATTGGTCAACTCTGATGTACCCTTAATCGACCCCGTTTACACCACATATCTCAATTTGGCTCGATGAACTCTCTTTAAAAGTTCTTTATATTTCATCCACATGATCCCGTTATTCTGTAGCTCAACCCATCGTTGAGTGATATTTTACCTCAATGGCAAAAGTCCATTGGTCATACTAAATACTTGATGCAATGGCTTTATCCTGTTGTTCATACAATTACTAAACATCAGCGTAGTATGTTTAATATATAGTATGTTTAATATATCTTTGCATTAGGTAAATCATATTGTGCAGTAAAGCATCAGTGATCTTTTAGCACATCCAAATTGTCGTTTCATTATGTAGTGCGTTGGGTGGTAGGTCCTTAGATCCTATCCTTTGATGGTTTGGAATTGAGATTTTTACTGCCTTGGCAGTGAAGGGGCACTTATCACAGACATCGTTGGAAATATTTTGCATAAGCTAATGATGAAGCGAAATTATGATTCTAAAGATTTATCCACTGGTGATAATCCCATGTCATACTATGGGACCTCGGTATGTTTCTTTCCTCTTATTCTGCTCTATTCTCGAGTACTCTCTCTTGAAGGTTCTACCTGTTGAGGAAGTTAGTTTTGGCTTAAGTATGTTTTACATCATATAGATAAAAAAATCTAATCGCCACAAAATTTTTTTACATGATTATAAAGTTGTTGTAAAGTTAGAATATAATAGGAAAAAAAAAGGCAAACACATGAACTGAAACTCCTGGAGAATGCAAGTCATCATCCAAACTCTGAAGTTGCTTGCATATACTTCAATTTTTCAGTAGCTAATCACCCTTGCAAGAATAATTTTTACAGAGCATTGTGGGGCAACTCTACACTGCATAATTATCATTTGTTAAATTCCCCAAAGATCATATCTTGGATTACTGGCTTGATGATCTATTTGAGTAGAGTAGTTGGATGTATAGTAATTGTCATTTTAGATCACCATATGTTACTGCACTATTCTTTTTATTACACAATCTAATGGCAGAGTTGGTGTTAAGTTCACAATACTAGTGATTCAAGAATACTTACCCACCTTTTATTTGTTAAGGAGAGTTGATGCATCACAATAGACTTTACTAAAACTATACTATTAGAAATATTTGTATATTATATCAAGCGCTTTTGTATCTTCTGGAATTCTGAAACAACTAAGTCACCTTTTTGAATCTCCCCATTGCCATAGCCTTATGCAGCTACCACCTTCAGCGTATGTCTTATTAGCTTCTTTGCCACTTCTGATAGTTCAACATATTAGAGGATTGGGAAACTTCTTATGGCTCTTCATTTTCTTTTGGTTTGGTGGAGTCTGAAGTTGAGCTGATTTTACACAATTGTTGATGGAGTGGTTAGTAGTCTGAATTCATTGCTTACGATACACTTAATGGTTGTGGTGCCACGAATCATATTATCTAGTAAAACATTACGACTTAAAATGAACTAGCTCTCAATGCTGTGCCCTTTATTCAGGGAAGGATTGTTATTATTAGAGGAGAAACTAAACAGAGTAAAAATCTGTGGTGAATTGCTATAAATGAAGATAGAAATATTGGGATTGGAGAATCAATAGATAAACGGTGTTTAGGCAATAGAAACACAAAGAAATGACATGCCGGATTAGAAACTTTCTTTGCACGACAAGAAACTTGCACATGAGCATTTATAAGAAGTAGAGGATATTGTTGCCCTCATTGTTCCTGGAAAGTGAACTTCCAATCAATTGTTGTGATTGACAGTTTGCACTTTAAGAAGGAAATTTGCCATGAGGTAGGCTAATAATATCACTTAGGGAAGAGTTTGAATAGGTGATTTCAATAAACTTGATAAACTATTGCAGAATTAAAACAGTCAATTTGATTAAGCATGACGAAGTAAAATAGAGTGTTGATATGATCAGATTCATGTTATATCAAGTAGTGCAAATAGTGAATATTATCAAAGAGATAGAGAATAATGCACTCAAAATTATAGTAGTTCGGTTTGATGTAAACCTACGTCTACTTTCCCGCACTATTAGCCTTTTGACTGAATTAACCTTCTTGAAGTTACACTAGAATGTACAGCTTATACTTAAGCACTTCTCTCGAAGCTGGTGCCGCTTATACTCAAGCTCACAGGACTTATTATCTCACACCTAAACACAATTTATAACACTACCAACACTTCTCAAAAGATTACAATTTGAATCTCGCAGAAGACAAATGTAAAATGTAAAGCTCTCTCTCTAAATTTAGATTTGTGAACTCTTGATCCCCTATATTCTAGGTCGCTTTAGTCTTCTTTTATACTTCTTAGCATCCAATCTTCCCTTTGGACAATCTTGAGAAGGATCTATCTCCAAACTAGCCATTAGACAATTGTTGACAACCAAACCCTACGCGAATACGACTAGCGCCCAATCTGGTTCACGACCTGGGTTGCATCTGCCATGGCTCATTTCCTCTCTGCGGCACGTCCGGGATGGCCGAGACGAACGGTGCAGCGCACCTCGGCTAAACCACATGTCCACCCTAGCAATGCCTCAGCCGGCTTGGCCCGAAGACAAGCACACTGCCTTGGTCACCGCACTTCAGCCAATCACAGAGTCGCCGGTGTTCCTGACCGAATGAAGACAGAAGGATGATGGCAACGAATAGATCTCGTTGAGGCATTCTGTCGAATGGGTGGTGCGTACGGCTGGATGATGGGTTCCCAGCGCGAACTGGCTTACTAGGCTTTTTGATGCCTAGTAAGCTAGATTTACCTAATAGATTTTTCCGTAAATGAGTATCGTTTCTTTAGCCTAAATGGGATGCGTGGAGTGAATAATTGTGTTAGGAACTTCAGTGGAGGTCATCTTCAACAACATATCTATTCTATCAGCTAAACATTAGTTACAACATCTCAACTAGCAAGGCATGTGATTGATTTGCAGGCACATTCAAAGCACATGTTTCCGAGAATGGCGTTATCATCTGGAACTTACAGTACCTCTGCCTATTTCGTCACTTCTTTACTAACTTCTCCTAAATTTAAGTACCTTTACAGGAGCTTGAAGACAGGCAAAAATCAAAAATTATGGAATTGTTGGAACTGGAAGCGAACGACATACGAGTTGTTGGAATCCATGGGAGAGATGGCATTGGAAAGACTACTCTTGCCAAGATCATATATGAACAAATATGCCTTCGTTTTGACGCTTGCAGTTTTCTTGCAGAGATTGAACAAACAACGCAGCAAGCTGGTGGTGTTCGGTATCTTCAAACTAAGTTGATCTTTGATATTTTGAAAAAAGAGTATGAGGTTGCTTCTGCTTTCAAGGGAGTACGATATTTGAAAGAAATATTTAGGAAAATAAAAGTTCTCATTGTTCTCGATGATGTGGAAAGGGAGTCCCTCCTCAAGGACTTTGTGGGAGCTAAGCTTGATTGGTTTGGTCCTGGAAGTAGAATAATTGTCACCTCAAAAGAAGGGAGAGTTTTTCAAGACTTTGTTGCTCAAGGGTTGGCTCATATTTACGATGTTATTCCGATGGATGTTAATCTAGCTTTCAACATTTTATGGCAGCATACAACCGAAAAGTGTGTGGAACTACGTTCTTATGTTAAAATTGCAATCGAAATAGTGAAGGCTGCAAAGAGACTTCCACTACTTCTCAAAGTTTTTGGCTATTTTTTGCACGGTAAAGGACTAAAAGACTGGGTTAATTTCGAAGATATCATACAACAATTTCAGGAAGATCCCCAGAAGATTCTGCGCATAATTTATGATGCATTAGATCAAAAGCAAAAGCAGATATATCTTGATATTGCATGTTTTCCCCCGGATGTGGATTATGGGATTGCCTCATATATGTGGCATCAGTCTGTTTATCCTTATTATGAATTACGGTACCTTCATTTGAGGTGCCTTATAACAGTGGAAAAAGATAAAATAGGCATGCACAGCATGCTAAGGTGCCTTGCCAGGAAGATTATTCGTGAAGGTTTCCATGATCCAGGAACAGGTGTTGGATGCCTTGCTAGGAAGATTATTCGTGAAGGTTTCCATGATCCAGGAACAGGTGTTGGATTGTACCTTCCTGCCAAAGCCCAGGACACGAACCAGGGAAAAAAGGTATGTCGGGGGAAAAAAAGTAGCATATAGGCCTCAATTTTTTTTTTTTTGATTTTCTTTCACGGATGAAGCATTTTCTTTATCCCATGGGAGTTTAGGCATCCATGGCAATTAATTTATTGTCTGAATACTTCCACATGATTCTCTACTTGACTTTTGTGGTCCATCATACAGGGAACCGACCACCTTAACACTGAAGAGGCAGGCTTTGAGATCCCGCCGAACACTACATTTCTCAGCTTGGGTGACGCCAATATCGGGGGACACTTTGCAGGTGCCTTAATGAACGTTCGGTGGCTTCATTGGCAAGGGTGCCCTCGAGATGCGATCAACATTCATTTAGAGAAAAATGAGAACCTAGTTGTTCTCGATCTTTCATGGAGTAAGGTTACAGAATCCTGGGAAGGTTGGAAAAGAATTAAGGTGGGTCTGTAGCTCAGTTGTTGTGTTCGTGTAGACCCTTAAGTAAATTGAGATGTCTACGCCATCTGAACTTTTTCCCTTGTTTTGCAGATGCAGCGTTTGAAAGTCTTGAATCTTACAGGTTGTGTGGACTTATTAGTTACCCCCAGCTTCTCTCGTTGCCCAAATTTGGAGATACTGATCCTTGAGCGATGTTCTCGATTGGTTCATTTAGATCCTTCAATTAATGATTTGAAGCTCTTGGTTACCCTGAATTTGAAGTTCTGTTTCGAACTTAGTATGTTGCCTGTGGAGATGGCTGGAATGAATGCTTTGAAAAAGCTCCTCATTGATGGCACTTCCATACGAGAACTTCCTGAGTCGATAGGCAAGTTGGTTCGACTGCAAATTCTTAGTGCCACTAATTGCTTCTCATTGGCTCGAGTTCCTGGTTCAGTTTGTGGACTTGAAGACCTTTTAATGCTAGCCATGGATGACGGGAAATTTCTTGAACTGCCCGAGTCACTTGGAAACTTGAGGGTACTTAGACGCTTGTCTTTGAGGAGTTGTCGTGGGCTAGGAAAGCTTCCGGAATTCAATAGCCATTGGCTTCCGGAATCCTTTGTCTATTGGGGTGCGGAATTGGAATTGGGATACCAATTAGAAGAGTTGGACATTTCGGGTACAGGTATTTCGAGATTGCCGGAGTCAATTAAAAACCTGAAGAATTTGAAAGTGCTGAAAATGGATTCTTGTTTCTTAAGAGAATTTCCTGGTTACATTGGAGAGTTGATAAACCTGGAAGAAATTCATGCCTCCTGGTGCAGGAGTTTGGAGGGAGTCATTCCCAGCGATATTTGCAAATTAGGTCATCTTAAACAACTGAGGCTTCGGGGTTCTCGTATATCCTGCATTCCACCAATCGACAAAATGATAGGGCTTCAGACTCTGGATTTGCTACACTGCGATCTTCTCCAAGAGTTGCCTATGCTTTGCCCTGGTGACCTAAGTAACCTCTATGTCAATCCAGGCTTGAAGCAAAAAATGGTAGAAGATTCAGAATACAAATCTTGGTGGCATTTATTGCAATAAATAATATAGTGTTATCATTTGTCGTGGTTAGTAGGGTCGATTACATTACGCCCACGGCAATTTAGAGTCGTGTCGGCCTACTCTGTTCAATCGAACGTCTTCCCCTCTTTCTTATATTTCTACATTTCATCTCAATGTGGTGTATATGTTTCGATTTAGCATGGTCATGAATTCAATGACTGTCGGTAATATTTTCTTAGCAAGTACGATAATCCAACAATACACATGCACCGAATCAGAGAAAATGCTCCGCTCATATCGTTGAAAATTAAACCGTAGGGGAATGCATGCAGCACGATAGTACCGAATTTTGAGAAATCACATGTAATTCTATCGAGCTTTGGCTTTTGTTTTTGTCACTACCTCTTTTCTGTCTGCATAGAAAATTGAACGTTCCCTAAAAAGGGACTTGCTCATTTTTCTTGACTAGAATAATCTCCACAGCTTGGTGAATGATGTTAAGAAAATAGGAAAGATGCGTGACTTATGAAGTTAGCAATAATTCAGCTAAATAATACTTAATTTTTATGTAGGAAAATTATCCAAAAAGCCATAAACCAAACGCACTTTTGTCAATTCAGTTTTAAATTTTTTAATTGTGCCAATTGAGTTCTAAACTTTTTTTTTCCACATTTTCTCAATTTAGTTTATTTAATCAATTTTGGTCAAAAACTATTGACTTGAATGTCGACTGTCCTACTTGATACTACTTATGCTAATATGGATTTCAATTTATTTATTCATTTTTTATTTTTTTCTTTTCTTCTCTTTTCCTTCTTTAATTTTTTCTGACTATGGCTAGCGAGAGCAGCCCTCGTAGATTAAGGCCATTGTGGCCAAGAGCAAGGTTAGCCTCGCCCATATCTGCGCAAATATATGGTGATAGCTAGTAAGCTTTGGTTCCTCTCTGCTCAAAGATCGAAGAGAGAGATGTGAAAAAGGCAGTGAGATGAGAGAGATAGAAGAGAACCTCCTCGCTGTAGGTGATGACGGGAAGAAGAGAAGGATGTGTTGTCATTGCAATTGTAGGAAGCATCGTGCAATTGCGACTGCAACCGCAAGCGTTGAAGCATACAACCTGAAATCCGCAGCGAATATGGTAAATCATTCAGATTTCATCTCCTTTCATCTTCCATGAATTACCAAAACGTCGACTTTCAAAAATCAGGATGGCCTCACTTGCAGCCACGATGGCTTCATTTAGATTTGGGCAAGGGCAAACAAGGGCCTAATGACCTTTATCAGCCACAATAAGAGAAAAAGTAAAAAATGAAAATATAAGAAAAGAAAAAAGAAAAATTATTGTTATTAAAAATTGTTTATGTTAACATCAATCGTGTCACGTAAGACAACACCTACATTAGCGATTTACGGCCAAAATTGTCTGAACGAACTCAATTGGCAAAACATAAAAAAATATTTATGATTCAATAAACATAGTTAAAAGATTTAAAACTGAATTAATTAGAATTTTTTGGACAATTTTTCCAAGGTTATGTAGACTAAAAAAATTAGCCATTACGACAAAAATCGAAGTTCAAGAGTTAACCTGTAACTTTTCAGAGGTTGGGGTTTATTGTGCAACGGTTAGAGTTCAGGATGGTGATTTGTAACATTTTAAAGTTTGGGAGCTATTGTGAAATTATGCCTAATTATACCTGATATTATGATTGTTTGGGCCCTAGGAATGATTCGCCTGTGCAAATGTGGGATTGGACCCAATACTCCTCGTGTCATGATCAAGAGGAAAAGTACAAAAATCCAAATGGGTTAAATCTCTAAAGTTTTGAAACAATATAAGTCAATGCTAGTTATCTATCAGAACACTTAAATATGAAAGCACACATACATTCAATAGTTTAAATTTTAAATGAGTTGACAATGATCTCTGAACTATAAAATTTCTTGCATAAGTTACATTGCTATAAAATAGAACTATAACGAGTTCATGCGTATCTCAGTTTCAACTTTATATTTTTCCTTGAGTTGCTTATCAACAATTGTTGCAATCATCCATACGAAAAATGCTCATATCATGGAAAATTCAAGTCATGCTTTATGTCATTAGAAAATTAGCCGTTTTGTACATATAAGTTGCTGAAGAAAAGCAATTAACCTAATGAGTAACCATCATTTTTCTTAATGAAAATTTTCATTTATAAAAGTTTTGTTTATTCAATACCGGAACTAGGACAACACATCCAAGTCACACTAGCTACGTTCTGCTATCCGCAGCTCACATGTTGGAGTGTGTCATTGTTTCAATTTCAAATAGAGGTGTTCAGTTCCCAAATGGGACAGTTCCGGGCCTAGTGATGCAAGACTTACTAGAATGAATCATGGTGTAAAAGATAAAAACTTGCCCAAAATTAAAAACTACATTGCATCTCAGCATGAAAGGTTTGGTTTTGCTTCCTTTTACAGAATTTACTTTGCCTACCGCTTTCGCTGATACACGCCAAGATATGTAGAAGCAAATCAAGCGATCTAAAAGAGTAATTCAATGGTTGGAAATGTAGGAACAGAGGACCTCAGTTCTTCCGATAGGTGGATAAGATGATCGGATGGACCAATCAGCATTGAGAACCACATAAGTTATTACAAGATACTGCGGGTTAAAACACCTAACGCGAATCTTGTCTACTTCTAGGAGCGGCATCAGGTTATAAGGCATTGCGTGGTGGTTGAGCGTAGGAATTAGGATAGCGTTAAACTTTGTTTGGAATTAAGGTAATTACTTTCGGGGAAGAAAAGATTTTAATGTAAATTATTTATGATTTCCATTAAAACAAATGCAGTGGATTTACCTTTGATTGTGGAAATTAAGTTCTTCTTATTATGCGGCACACATCTTGTTATTTGCAGTCTAGCCACAAAAATATTGTTTCATGACGGTATCAGTCCTTCCATATGTTCTATGTAGATATTGATTTAATTTCCTTCAATAGGGTTGCCCCAAATTTGATGTTGGAGAAAACATAGTCTCGGGTCATCCAACATATATTTTGATAATTGGCGAAGAAATTATAAAATTATAAAAATCTCATTCGACAAAGAAGTATCACTCGAGATACTATAAGTGATGGTGTAAATCCTTCCATGGTTTTCCACTAACAATTTTCCTTTTACATTTTTTGGCTGTAGCGGTCCGGTGATATTTTGGGTCAGTTTACATGTACCAAGTAAAGTTCACTTTCCTTGTGACGTCCTGGAATTTCCCGAACTATTTTTGGACTTCGGCTTCATTATTTTTCAAATTTTTCAGGTTCTCAAAAACGTCAGACGTAGGCCCGCCGAGCCGAATTTCGGACCCGAGACCCCACCATTTTTCCTTCTCTCTTCTCTTTCTCTCCCACGTGCGTGCGTGCGTGCGTCTCTCTCTCCTCTCTCCCCCTCTTTCTTCCCGTTGCCGCCTGCACCCTCAGCTCACGTCCCCTCCCTCTGCTTTCTCCTTTTTGCTGCCTGCGCCCTCTGCTCTCTCTCTGCCCCCTTGTCCTTTCCTCCCTTTTTTCTCTTTTGTTGGACTTTTCAAACTGCAGCCACCCACTCTCTCTCTCTCTCTCTCTCTTCCCTGTTGCGATCGACGGCTGCTGCTTCCCCCTTCTGCTTCGTTTCTTCTTCTCCTTGGGCTTCCTGCTTGGCCGGGGGAAACAGAGCCGCTGCTGCTGCTGTGTCTGCACCGCCGCCTCACCGACCGCCACCACTGCTCCACCCCCACCCCTGCTCGACTCCAGGTCGCTGGCGAGTCGCTGTTCGCCAGTTTCGAGCCGACTGCCCCCCGACCAGCTTCTGCCTCCTCTCCTCTTCCTCCGCTTGGCCTCCCGTCGAACTGCACCACTGCCGCCCGCCGGTCGCCTCCTTCCCTCCTCGCCGTCCCGTCACGTCGGTCGGCACCGAAAGCCGCCGCTCGACCAGCGTCCCTATTGGGGTTTCATGAATCATGTATAAGCAAATTAATATAAACGTAACGGAAACAAAAATGAAATATTTCTATACATGTATCTCCAAAAGCGTTGTTCGTGCGTTTTAATCAAAAATCTGAATATAAAAGGGAGTTGAACGAATACCTCTCGAAGCACGCTTTAAACGAATTGGTCCAAATGTTCTTTGGTTCGAGTCCCACGAACGTCAGACCTCTAGTTCAAACACACCACCAATGGACGTCGAACGAAGAGAGAATTTGCGGATAATCACCACTACAATTGTGCTAGCAACTTCGTGGAGATAATCTTTCGTATCCTTGGTAATTTCAGCCACAGCCCAAATGAGAGAAAATCCTCTCTTTTTTCTTTTTCGTTTGCGCACGTATGTGCACAAAAACGCACACTCATGTTTCTTATATAAGAACCGTGGGTAACCACCCACGATCTCACGTGCGGTTACGATCGACAACCGTTGCCGATCGTGGGACGATCAGCAACGGTTGCTGATCGTGCCTTGCATGCATGATTAAATTTTATTTATTTATTTAAAACATGCACATGAGTGCATTGCATGCGGTCAGCAATTGTTGCTGACCGCATGTATAATTTAATTAATTAATCAATTCCTAAAAATAAATAAAAAGGACATAATCTTTGTGTGCGCATTCAGGATACATTAACATGTATCCACTTTGGGCATGCGTGTGCATCATATGCACGTAGGCTCATAACTATAATACAAATTAAATTAAATCATATGCACGTAGGCTCATTTAATTTAATTTCATGTCGACTCAATGCGACTGTAGTAATTGCAAATACATTTGCAAAATTATTTCTCTCTTGTTCCACGTTATCCTAATTGGTTATGATGTGTGACATCGCTAGGTTCATCACTAAATTGGTAGTAAGACTTGTACTAACACATTAATACTCCCAAAAGAATTAATTGTACCAATTAATCTTTGAGTCCTACAAGCCATGATTGACATCTAGTAATATATCATGGCTACCCAAATAGTGTGAATGCTTTAAGAACATAATGAACCTGTCAGTTTTGGCTACAGTGTAATTTAATCCCTCTGTCTTACTATGTCCCGATCGAACAAAGACCATGGAATATTTGTCAAGTCACCAATTCGATCATATGCACAAATTTAATTGACATGTATTTTATTTGAGACATAAACAATTTATTCTCGATTACAACCTCGGTCGAGGATTTCAATACATTGTCATAATTAGATTGCATAGGACATCATTATAATACCTTGTATGTAACAAGGAGACAGATCCCATATTGCGTACATGTGCAACTTCGTGTATGAACAAACTATGACCATCAGGTATAAAGACGGATCAACGACCCGGCATTATGTGCACCCGTGAACCATAGTTGTTCGATACACAAGTAAACACTGTACCTCAGGTCTAAGGATTATTTACACGAGACCAAAGCATGAACAATTAGACATTGATCACGCTAAAAGCTTCGATGTTGCTAATCGTTCTATATACATCACGTTCAGTGAATTTGTCTAATACAAACACCTATGCTCTAACTCAGGTATCATAATACCTAATGACTTGCGACTCATCATTTCCTTAAGTATCCAATACTTAATAGTGAAATTAAGAACACATCGGTCTTAACAGGATTATAAATATCCACTCAATAATCCATTGACCAGGAACAATTTAGAGATTCAGTCTAACTATGAACCCGTCACAATATTCTTGACGTCTCAAGAATAGGTCTAGTTACAACTGATCTTATGGAATCATTCATAAAATAATTGGACAAATGAATGAATACGTCATTGGCATTAATTAAATAATAATGATGATAGTACAACTGAAATCCCTAATATGTAACTATTACATAGTAGCTTTAGGGCATACATCCAACAATCTCCCACTTACACTAAAGCCAACTTGTCTAGTACCTCAAACCCATTTTGTCAATATGCCTTTCAAAAGAAGACTGAGGTAAGACCTTAGTGAAGGGATCAACCACATTTTCCGTTGAGGCAATTTTCTGCAAGGCGATATCACCTCTCCCAACAATTTCTTTGATGAGATGGAAGCGTCTCTCAATATGCTTGAACTTCTGGTGAGACCTTGGTTCCTTAGCTTGAGCTATCGCCCCATTATTGTCACAAAACAATGTAATCGGCTGCTCAATTGAATGAATGACTCCAATTTCAGAAATAAGCTTCTTCATCCAAACGGCTTCCTTTGCTGTTTCAGAAGTGGCTACATACTCTGCTTCAGTGGTGGAATTAGCACTTATGCTTTATTTGGAACTTTTCGAACTAATTGCGCCACCATTAAATGTAAAGACAAACCTAGATGTAGACTTATAATTATTAGGATCCGATTGTAAATCGGAATCCGTATAAGCTATAACTTTAAATTCTTCTTCTCCATATATCAAGAATAAATCCTTAGTCCTTCGCAAGTACTTAAGAATGTTCTTGACTGATATCCAGTGCTCTTGTCCTGGATTAGACTGATATTTGTGCTAGTA
Source organism: Corymbia citriodora subsp. variegata (assembly GCA_014858505.1). NCBI lineage: Eukaryota > Viridiplantae > Streptophyta > Magnoliopsida > Myrtales > Myrtaceae > Corymbia > Corymbia citriodora. The sequence goes on from CM026416.1 coordinate 2,987,647, forward strand.
ATACTTACAGCATGCGCAATATCAGATCTAGTACATAGCATAGCATACATTATGCTTCCAATAGCGGATGCATATGGTATCTTCGCCATCTGCTCTCTTTCTTCAGAAGTGTTGGGACACATCTCCTTAGAAAGATGGATCCCTTGCCTAAAAGGCAATAATCCTCCCTTGGAACATTGCATGTTAAAATGTGTTAACATCTTGTCTATGTACGTAGATTGTGAGAGGCCAATCAATTGTCTCCATCTATCTCTATAGATCTTGATACCTAAAATGTAGGTTGACTCTCATCTTTTATGGAGAATTTCTATGATAAGAATAGTTTTATCGATGATATCATTGGTACATCATTCCCAATCAAAAGTATATCATTGACATACAAAACTAGAAATGCAATTGCACTCCCACTGATCTTCTTGTATACACAAGGTTCATCCGGATTTTTGATGAAGCCATATGATTTGACTACCTCATCAAAACGGACGTTCCAACTTCTGGAGGCTTGTTTGAGTCCATAAATGGATCTCTTAAGCTTACACACCTTCCAATTTTCACCATTGGATTCAAAACCCCGTGGCTGTTCTATATATATGTCATTCTCGAGAAAACCATTTAAAAAAACCGTTTTAACATCCATTTGAAATATCTCATAATCAAAGTGTGCAGCTATAACCAATATCATCCAAATGGATTTTAGCATGACCACATGTGAGAAAGTTTCGTCATAATCGATTCATCCTTTCTGATGATATCCTTTCGCCACCGGTCATGCTTTGTAAGTTCCAATTTGACCTTTAACATTCATCTTCCTCTTAAAGATCCATTTACAGCTAATTGGTACAATACCATCAAGCAGGTCAACTAAGGTCCAAACATCATTGAAATACATTGAATCCATTTCAGATTTTATGGCTTTTAGCCATTTACCAGAATTGATGTTCGACATCGCTTCCTCATAGGTTTTAGGATCATCGGGTTGATCACTATCATTCACAATGAATAATGGTTCAATAAGATCAATCGAGTGTCTATAACGAGCAGGTGTGCGAGACATTCTCGCACTTCTCCTAAGAGGTTGTGTATCAGAAGCTCCCACTGAATCAGAGATTGGTATCTGAATTCGGTTGTTTGGTGCTTCATTATTTTCTTTTTGTAAGACTATTTTTTGCCAAGCACCACCTTTTTGGACGAACTGATTCTCCAGAAAAGAAGCGTGCTTGCTCACCAAAATTCTTTGGTCTGAATGAAAATAGAAATAATATCCAAGAATTTCCTTCGGATATCCAATGAAGCGACATTGTTCAGATCTTGCCTCCAATTTGTCCATTTTTAGCTTTTTAACGAAAGCTGGACAACCCCAAATCTTAATATGATTAAGACTTGGTTTCCTACTATGCCATATCTCATAGAGCGTAGTTGGAACAGATTTGGATGGCACTCTATTCAGTATATATGCAACTGTCTCAAGGGCATATCCCCAAAAGAATATAGGTAAATCGGTGTAACTCATCATAAATCGAACCATATCTAATAAAATATGATTTCTTCGTTCAGATATACCATTATGTTCTAGAGTTCCAGGAGAATTCCATTATGATAAAATGCCATTCTCTTTTAGATAGTCCAAAAATTCAGTACTAAGGTATTCACCTCATCGATCCGATCGAAAAGCCTTAATACATTTTCCTGTTTGTTTCTCAACTTCAGTCTTGAATTCCTTAAACTTTTCAAAGGATTTGGATTTATACTTCATTAGGTATAAATAACCATATCGTGACTGATCATCGGTGAATGTAATGAAGTAAGAATAACCACCTCTAGCAGTTTCATTAATTGGTCTACATACATCTGTATGTATTAATCCCAATATGTCAGCAGCTCGTACACTATGTCCCACAAAAGGCACTTTGGTCATTTTTCCCAGAAGACATGCCTCACAAGTCGAGTATGACTCAAACATTGATGGATCAATGTACCCATAATTACTCAACTTGTTAATTCTATTTTCTCCAATATAACTTAATTAGAGATGCCAAACATACTTTTTATTTGGATTGTCTCTAGGGCGTTTATTAGTTATGGCATTTATATCAATTCTATTTTGCTTATTGACATTGGTAATCGCATTACCGGACATTGTAATGGTATAAAAATTATTGGTTAATAAGCCAGAATCAACACATCTTCTATTATGATAAATAGAACATACATCATCAGCAAAAGAAAATTCTTAATTCTCTTTACCTAAACGAGATATAGAGATGATGTTTCTAACAGCATTCTTGTAATGCAAACAGTTCCTTAAAACCAATACATGTCCAGAAGGCAAACATAAACGAAAAATCCCTATAGCTAATGCAGCAACTCTTGCTCCATTAGCAAATGTTAGGACAATCTCATTTCACCTTAGCATCCTGCTTGTTTCCAGATTCTACAAAAACATACAAATATGTTAAGTTGCAGCAGGATCTAGAACCCATAAGCTGGATTCAGCACTAACCATAAGATTAGTTTTAATAAGCATAGACATCATATATTCACAAGGTTGGTCATTGGGCTTGACCTTTAAGCTCGCGAGGTACTTCTTACAGTTCCTCCTCCAGTGCCCCTTGACACTACAGTAATGACATTTCCCTTTTTCAATCTTGGGTTTTGGTTGCATGATAGGTTTGACATGCCTCTTCTAGTTCTTTTTCTTCAAAACAGTCTTACTCCTTGAAGAAGAAGCTTTAGCCATAGCCACTACATTTGGCCTCATGTTATGCATTTTCTTCTCATAAACTACCAGCATGCTATGCAACTCAGCAAAAGTTTTCTCCATCTTATGCATGTGAAAGTTTTGGACAAAACCGGAGAAGAAATCAAATCCACAGTTAACTCGTTATTCATAACGAGATTTAACCTAGCCAATTCTTCAATGTGCCAAATCATTTTCAAAGCATGATTATTAACTAATGATCCTTCAGCCATCCTCATACGGTACAATGCCTTAGATATCTCATATCTAGAGGTTCGACCATTCTCATCAAAGTATTCCTTTAAGTGTAAAATGATCGACCTAGCATCTCCCATAGATTCATACTTCTTCTGTAATTCATTATTTATCGAAGCAAGCATATATGACCTAACTTTTAAGTCATCGTCATGCCACTTATCATAAGTGACACGTTCCTCTTGGGTCCCACCCTCAGGAAAGGAGTTTGACATCTCTTCATCAAGCACATACCCAATTTTTTCCGAATTGAGAACAATTTTCAAATTCCTCACCCAATCAGTGAAATTGGGTCCAGTCAAACAATTCTTGTCAAGTATAGAAGCGAGTGGGTTTGTAGTCACCATTTTCAGAGTAATAATATATCTATTGCAGAAAATAAATTGTTAGCCGTTGTATCTTTCAAAATAACTATTTCATTTTGGCTTTTAAATGAAATAGATCATTCCACTAAATTTATATTCGAATCTCATACTCCTTAAGATGGGAAGCGGTAATCTTTGTTGGGTAAAGATTACTAGTGGGGATTGGAGTCCTACCAGCCCAAAGCCCACCTTACCTAACAGTTATTGGTGTCCTATGAACTTAGTGAGTAAACCAACTTGTTCAACGCATCATATGCGAGTCCCAATCATAACTTTGGCCTCTAGAACATGAAAGCCTCACCTAGTAGTTATTGGCATCATGATCATAGTTAAGTCTAGCCCATCGTCTCATGCAAGTATTAAAAAGCACAAATGATTTCCTCACCTGACAGTTATTAGAAATCATTTGGATCCAACCTCACAGCATCATATGCATAATGGAGTGGTCCAATATTATGAATGATAATTAACCCCTATGTATCCATAGCCGATCAATTAACCACCATAGCATTGGATCAAACCACGACAATGGTAGGCCACGAGTTTGAAACCCGTTTCGACTTAATATTATTAATAAGGAGATTTGGGTCATTATTAACGATTTCACTTTGCACATTAACCGTTTAACATGCACGATAACATAAACACAAAATAAATAGATATCTTATAAACATCTATCCTACGTGGTGATTATGGAATTATGGTTCAATGGGTCTCGAGCCAATGAGACCCATTTAACCATTTTAATGTTTTAACAATAGGGATCTGCTCCACTTCTTCTTCAATCTTTGAACTCTTCAAAGACTGGGCCCATAGAGCTCTCCAGCTTAATGGCTCCTCCAATGGCTTCTCTTGAACTCGTAGTATTTACATCAACAATTGATATAAAAAAAAACTATGCTAAAATTACATTTCATGAAAAATTAAAATAAAATAAAAATGAAGGACGCAGCCTTCATTTAATAATTACAACCCAAAAATGAATACCTGTAATTATCATACATTCATCCATACAACCATCATAATGATTAGGGATTTTTCCATGATCACTACCCTTCCTTGCGAGTCATAAATTCAAAATTTAAAGCTCTGGAAGGTATAAATAAAATTCTACATTTAATCAAATTTAAAGTTGAACAACGCAAATTACGTCAGGAAATCAAATCAATGAAACAAATTTCACGAGTGCGATTCCAAACGGAAGTTGCGTCGTTATCTTTAAATTCACAATTGTGATTCATATGCAGAATAAAAACGCAAAGTATAACAAGTTACGGATTTTTGATTCAAAATTGATTTAGTTTCAATTTTGCATAGTTGATTAAATTTATCACATAAATTAATCAACGTCTACTAAAAAATCTATGAACTATAAATCAATTAAACGCACGAAAAACGCCTAAGGTTGGCTTTGATACCACTGTTAGGGTTTCATGAATCATGTATAGGCAAATTAATATAAATGCAGCGGAAACAAAAATGAAATATTTCTATACATGTATCTCCAAAGGCGTTGTTCGTACGTTTTAATAAAAAATATGAATATAAAAGGGAGTTGAATGAATTACCTCTCGAAGCGTGCTTTAAACGAATTGGTCCAAATGTTCTTCGGTTCGAACCCCACAAACGTCGGACCTCTAGTTCAGACACACCACCAATGGACGTCGAATGAAGAGAGAACTTGCGGATAATCACCACTACGATTGTGCTAGCAACTTCGTGGAGATAATCTTTCGTATCCTTGCTATTTTCAACCACAGCCCAAATGAGAGAAAATCTTTTCTTCTCTCTTTTTCGTTTGCGTACGTATGCGCACAAAAACGCACACTCATGTTTCTTATATAAGAACCGTGGGTAACCACCCACGATCCCACGTGCGGTTACGATTGACAATCGTTGCCGATCGTGGGACGATTCGCAACGGTTGCTGATTGTGCCTTTCCTGCGCACGATCAGCAACCGTTGCTGATCGTGCCTTGCATGCATGATTACATTATTTATTTATTTATTTAAAACACACACATGAGTGCGTTGCATGCGGTCAGCAATTGTTGCTGACCGCATGTATAATTTAATTAATTAATTAATCAATTCCTAAAAATAAATAAAAAGGACATAATCTTTGTGTGCGTATTTAGGATACATTAACATGAATCCATTTTGGGCATGCGTGTGCAGCATATGCACGTAGGCTCATGACTATAATACAAATTAAATTAAATCACGTTTAATTTAATTTCATGTCGACTCAATGCGACTGTAGTAATTGTAAACACATTTACAAAATTATTTCTCTCTTGTTCCACGTTATCCTAATTGGTTATGGTGTGTGACATCCCTAGGTTCATCACTAAACTGGTAGTAATACTTGTACTAACAAATTAGTACTCCCAAAAGAATTAATTGTCCCGATTAATCTTTGGGTCCTACAAGCCATGATTGACATCTAGCAATATATCATGGTTACCCATATAGTATGAATGCTTTAAGAACATAATGAATCTGTCAGTTTTGGTTACAGTGTAATTTAATCCCTCTGTCTTACTATGTCCCGATCGAACAAAGACCATGGAATATTTGTCAAGTCACCAATTCGATCATATGCACAAATCTAATTGACATGTATTTTATTTGAGACATAAACAATTTATTCTCGGTTACAACCCCAGTTGAGGATTTCAATACATTGTCATAATTAGATTGCATAAGACACCATTATAATACCTTGTATGTAACAAGGAGACATATTTCATATTGCGTACACGTGCAATTTCGTGTATGAACAAATTATGACCATCAGGTGTAAAGACGGATCAATGACCCGGCATTATGTGCACCCGTGAACCATAGTTGTTTGATACATAAGTAAACACTGTACCATAGGTCTAAGGATTATTTACACAAGACCAAAGCATGAACAATTAGACATTGACCACGCTAAAAGCTTCCATGTTGCTAATCGTTCCATATATGTCACGTTCAATGAATTTGTCTAATACAAACACCTATGTTCTAACTCAGGTATCATAATACCTAATGACTTGCGACTCATCATTTCCTTAAGTATCCAATACTTAATGGTGAAGTTAAGAACACACCGATTTCAATAGGATTATAAATATCCGCTTAATAATCCATTGACCAGGAACAGTTTAAAGATTCAATCTAACTATGAACCCGTCACAATATTCTTGACGTCTCAAGAATAGGTCTAGTTACAACTGATCTTATGGAATCATTCATAAAATAATTGGACAAATGAATGAATACGTCATTGCCATTAATTAAATAATAATGATGATAGTACAACTGAAATCTCTAATATGTAACTATTATATAGTAGCTTTAGGGCATACATCCAACAGTCCTTGCCCAAGCCGACCGCTTGTCCTCGCCGAGCTCGCCTTTCCCTCGCTCGGTTATGGTTTCAGCCAAACCAGCCGGCGGCGTTGCTGCTCCAGTCTCCGGCCACCGCCCTGGACCGTCATCCGTCGACCCCAGCCGATCGGAGAGCCGCCCCTAGCCAACCTTGAGCTACTGGTCGCCCCCCTTACTCCCAGGTTCTCTCCTTGGCCGCGCGAATAGCGGGCCTCCAGCCAAGATCCGGCTGCCGCGTCGTCCGTCCCAACACCTCGGAGGTGCCCGTGCAATCGCCTCGTTGTCCCCGTCGTAGCCGCGCCTTCGCCGTCGTCAAATGGTAAGTTTCGACTCTAAACCCTTGATTAGTGTATTAATCTCGTTTAGGGTTAGTTTAGTTAGGTTAATCGAGACTAGGTGGTTAGTTATGGTTAGTTTGGCTAATCGGGGATAATTAGAGACTATTAGTGATTTTAGTTAATTATTTGTTTATTTTACTATTTATATTTATTTATTCCGAAATTAATATAATATTGTTTATTATTATTTTGATAATAATAAATTATATTGTTGGTAATTGTTGTGCTTAATGATTGTTAATTAGGATAATTCTCCGTGTTTGGATTAATTACTTTTCGTTAAGTAATTGTGGTAAATAGCGATTTACGGGAATTATCGGTCATCGCATTATTGCGAGATGAATATTGTCTGAGGCAATAATCGACTGATTTACTGATTGCTTGTTTATGCCTTATTGATTGAAGCACGTGTATTTTGGGAATTATGTGATATTTCTTTATGAAATTGGTTGATTATCGAATTATTGCAATGTGACGATTCATGGATAATATGTGGAATACTTACTGCTTCGTATGTGGACCTCATGCATGTCTTGTGTGGATTGTGACGTGTGCTTATGAGTCCACTTGTTCCCTGAGGCGTGTGTGACAAGGGGTGGAGGGCGGCCCTGATGCGTGTTTACGCGGGGACGTGGGGAAAAGGTAAAGCCCTAAGGTGTGTTTACACGGGGATGTAGAGGTGATTGTGCCCTGATGCGTGTTTACGCGGGGAAGAGGTAGAGCCCTGAGGTGTGTTTACACGGGGAGGTAGAGGTAATTGTGCCCTAATGCGTGTTTACGCAGAGATGTGTATAATTGGAAAACGCTTGACTGTTGGGTGCATGAGATGCTGTTAACTGATTATGCGATTATATGTTTGCCCTATGTTTGGCACATGTGGTTTTTATCGTGTAGGGTAGGTGCGGCTGCGAGGTAAGGCTGTTTTGATTGAATGGTTAATTATTGAATGTCATTATGAGAGCCATGCCTGTTAGGTACCCCTGAGGTGGATTGGTGCCCTAACTGAGGCTTAGCGCCCGAATTCACTGAGATTTTATCTCACCGGTTATTATTTAACCATTTTCAGGTCCTTGAGAGAAGTGCATGGCGGTGGATTTTGGACTAAGTAGACCTCGAACCCTAAGGATAAGGGATGAAGTAGATCGACCCTTTTTGCCCCGTGTATTTTGTTGGTTTTGGGATTAGTGCCCAAAGATAGAGTTGTATGAGTACCCTTTCTTAAGGATTAAAGGAGGTCGTTTTGAATTGTTTATGTTTATGACTATCCCTATTGTTAATGTTTGACTGGGGTTTATTAATTGCTTCCGCATGCGCATAATTATCTGATAATAAGAATGGTTGGCGACGCGCCCTGAGACGTCACACTCTTCAATCACGAGCGAGTAAGGGGATCGTTGCGTTCTTGAGGGTCGGAGGCGGGACATTCCTGGTCCCGGTAAAAAGTAGACCATCCCACATCTGGACCAGGGCATCTCATTTCGTGTTTCACTTGTCTACAAGGCACAGTGGGAAACAGGAGTTTCATAAGCTCAAGAATTTCACTAACCTATTCATTCCTTTGAAATCTCGACAAAAATTCATTACCTTGTCATCAGGCCATGGCAACGGCAGTTTCATGTGGAGGTCGTGCCTCAGTTGTAAGGAAATGGGATCATATTGGACTCCATCAAAACCTTGTAGTCCTATGGTACATGTTTCTAGATGGTCAGACCTCGTTCAAGGACACACCAAAAACATCATCCTTTGGCTTTGGTCCTCTCCATCTAATTTTAAATCTCACGCACGTGTCGAAGGTACCCAGTCAACCTCGTGTGCGATGCGTGGCTACATTTGACCTGCGCAATTATATGGGAATCATGCATGCATACAAAAACATATATCTGAAAAAATGTAGTTCGTGAATCGCATGTAGTTCTAATTACCTTTTATTGAAATGAAATCATGCCAGGAGTTACTTGGTTTTAGATCCATCAAATTGGTGGGTTGGACTGGATTCGTATTGGATTGAAAATAGTCCGACTCATATTAATCTACATTGATTCATTTCTATGTAGTATAATTCTTATGATCCATACTTGACCCAATCCAAACTTAATCCATATCCGACCCATATCAATTTCCTCTCTTTATTTCAATATTCTGATTCATCTGTTTCTCTCCCTGTGGTGAAGATTGCTTATCTTGCAACTCGTCAAGTCCACAAAATGCCTAGCAAGCGACACGCCATGCCGTTAGCCGCTCACGATATTGCTGCCGCAGCCTTAAGCTTGAAAAACCACACTTCACTTAATTGTATCTCACTAGATCCTGTCGCTTCATGATGGTTTTCGAGCAATGTGAGGTGCCATGGAAAGTGAAAAGCAATAGTTCTAAATTGAGTTATTAATGAAAATCCATTTTTCAATTGGACTCTCTTATAATAAACTCATTTTAAAGTTTCAACTAACCCATTTTCTACATAGTTCATTAAAAATATAGGTCCAAATATGAGTCATCGACCCATTTTGCCATCTCTACTTTATTTTCTCGGTTAACCCCATGAAAGTATTTTATCTAGTAAGAAGATTGAGCAAGAGGGAAAATCGAGGTGTCAATTGGGTCGTTAGATTATTAACATCTAAATTTTGGCAACACATTTAGCTATTTATATTGAATAAGAAAATTAGGAGTCGACTTGACCCCTAAGAAAATGAAATAATAAAATAAAAGTGTCACTTGTGTCATTCACATTTGCATTTTCTTTTTTTCTTTTTACTTTTAAGTCATCGCATGACTTCCCTACGATGCTATCATTGACTAATACATGGACAAGCGCATGTGGGATCATCTCCCATAGATACCTGGCCGTTCACGAGCTCTTTATCTCGGTCAATAATTCAAAAGGAAAGAAAGGCAATTGCCATCGGCAAATCGAGAATATCCCCAGCTTGAGAGGAAACGGCGGAATTTGGTAATGCTAAAGAGATCAATTCGGTGGGAATTTGAAAATGGGCTGGCAAAACGGAAGAGGATCTTGGAGATGGGATGAAGGCTTGGATTTCGGTGAGCGATCGAGAGAAGATAACGAGGCAATTAGAGATTGTGCCACTGAATTTTTCCAAAGGAAGAAGATCAAAATCAGCGGATGTGATCTCTTTCCCCATAATTACATCTGGGCTGTTAGGAGATTTTTCCCAAAGTAATGCGATATCATCTCCCAGTTGTTAAGAGGTTTGAATGAAAAGTTGTGATCAGCATCTAACATCCCCGGGCATCATCGTTTCAAGAGCAAACTTCATCCGCGGTTGCTCTCCTCCGCACTCCGCCGTCCCACCACCAGGCCGTAAGCCAAGCCACCATATCCTCCTCTCCATCTGCCACGCTGCCCCGACGAGGTCGGTCATCTCATCAACGCCGACGTCAGCTCCACCACTTCTCTGCCTTGCTCAGCCGTGACTTCCAGGTGCAGTGACCGACATGATGTCAGCCCGCTGACAAGTCTCGCGAGCAGCTCGGCCAAGAAGTCCAGCGAATCCAGCCACGGCCAGTGATCTCAGCAGGTCTTCTAGAACTCCTTCGAAGCCTTCAGGTTTTCCAGGAGCATCTGGCACCGATGGTCAGTTAGGGCCGTTGGTGATTGTCTGTGGCGTTTCCAGCAAACACCCATCCTCGCCATTACGTTCATGAGCCGCTAGTTGCCCGGACAAGCCCCTTCTGCAAATCCCGGCATTGAAAAATGGTCGTTGATCCTCGCTGCCATAGCTTTGCCGGCTAAACTCTCTTGCCAATACCCACCAGAAGACGTCGCACCTTACCTCGCTTCGATTGTCTTAGGTTAATCCTTTCTCACGGTAAGCCGGGTTTGTCAAAATTCATTGTAGTATATGGTTTTTAAATGCATGTTATTAGTTAATCGAAGCTTATGCTATCATGATTTGATCCGATCCTTTCCTTTTGGACCTTTAGACACTAAGGTCAAACTCCAATCAATGATGTGATTAATTCTAATCATACTGTGTATTTCAATACATTGGCAATGCATTTCAGTGTTAGGATACATGTAGATTTAGGGTAGTTCATGGTTTTTACTAATCGAAA
>CM026416.1:2998896-3042884 GCA_014858505.1 Corymbia citriodora subsp. variegata
CAAAAATTGACAAGAGATGTAAAAGGAGTTAATTTCTGAAGGCGAATAATAATGAAGACTCTTGAGATCATTCTCAAGCCCTAACCATATTCACAAATCTTTCTTTCCTTCACGGTTCTCTACTCTGGCTATTGAGGGGTCAGCGTACATCACTTCCCAATCATGGAGCATCAGTTTTCAGAAGCATTTTGCTGCAGAACTGAGAATTTCTCAACTTTAGTGACCAATTCCATGATTCTCCTGCGTCTGTGTGTGATATAAACACAATAGCCATAAGATTCACAAACCAATCTCTTTATGATCCCACCAATTACCCTGCATATGGCGGCAATCATCCAAGATAGAGTGAACTCCAATGTCGTGCCTTCTCCTCCTAGGTTCATTCTCTTGCTCCCGTTGCCTTGATAAATCTCAATCATGCATTGATTTATGAAAAGGAGATGTCCATCAAAAGTTGAGTTTTATCAAGATACCAAAAGAAACACCGCATGGGGGTAAGGAATCAATGCCCATCATAATTGGTGGCGGATTACACACGGACCTTACATGGTCAATCGGCTATGGCAATGTCCAGACAGTCAAAGATTTAATATACAAATTCGTTGCTCTCAAACAATCTAAGATTTTAGAACACAATTTATTGAGTACTCAACCTGAATAAAGTATCAGAGTAAAAGACCTAGAGTTGGATCTCATACATCCTTTCGGGCAAAGATCTCGTGTTTTGAGAATACTTAAAGATCTACAAAATTCTTTTGGAGCACGTCTTTGGGTTGTGTATTTGTAATTGCTTCAAGACATCAAATGACGTATTCCTTATCATTTCAAACAAATTTGGTCTTAGTCAAGCATTGTTACCATAAATGAAAAGTCGATATAAACCCATGTGTTGGTCTATATCGTACTTAACTTTCCTTATAAAGAACTGGTCAAAGAAGACTTTCATGTATTCTATTGGTTAAATGCGATGTATAGAAAGAAAGAATAAGGTAGCCGAATATGACGAACGTGACAGAGCTGTTGGTTTCTAAATCTGTGCAGTATACGTAAAATTGACATTGAATGGAAAGAGTGGAATTCCAAGAGGAGTCGTTCATGGCTGCCAGACAGAAAGTAAGTGGGTCAAATAATTTATAATGGAAAATATGTGTCTAAAATAATATCTAGTATTAAGTCCAAATAAATAAATAAAAATATCTAGCCGCCCATGAAATTTCTCCTAACTGCTAAAATAGCAAATTACCAAATAATCCTCTGAGGAGTAGTTTCCCTTTATTAACCTAGTCCAAGCGACAGATGGCCAACAACCTAAAGGCCAAAGCTTAAGCAGTCCCTGTTGACTTGTTGAATGGAGAATTTGATAACAATAAGTAAAATGGCACTTTTGCTTCACAACATAATCCAAAATTGCAATTAGGTGGTTTGATAGCGATAGCATATATACGGTCCATGGATGTATAAAACGGCTAATTCAAATTATGGCGCCGAATTGCAGAGATCGATATAGTGTAACGGTTACGTATAATACTGTGAGAAGCGCCGAATTGTAGAGATCGATATAGTGTAACGGTTATGTATAATACTGTGAGAAGAGAACTTGCTATTTAACTTGTGATATGTAAGTTATAGATACATTTAAGAGATTATTATATTTCACTTAATTCTACATATTTCTCAAAATTGTGCATATATAGGTATATCTTCTTTTGATTGTGCATATTCATATTTTTCTTTGATTGTGCACATCCTCGATTGATCTCGTTACCTTCAATAGTCATATGGTGAAGCCTTATGTTGTCTTCTTTATAAAACAAACACAAAAATATACATGTTTTCCTCATTTTCTTATTTAGATCAACATAAAATGATAAAAAGAGATAATTATAAAGAAGTAGAAAAGACCGAACACCAAAACATGAAATAAAGTCACTCTTCGAGAAAATTATCCAAAAAGTCACGAACCTATTATAGTATAATCAATTTGATAAATTAGTTCTAAAATTTTTTCAACTTTTTTTCAATATAGTCTTTTCGATTAATTTTAACCATGAAATTACTAATGTAGTAGTCTAGTAAGCATCGACCGTGCTATGTCACAAACTTTTTTCCTCATTGGCTTAAGTAGTCGTGTAATGATCTTAAGGGTACACTCTCTTACACCTCAGTTTGGCATGAATTCGATTCTATACAGTTTATGTATAAAACCCCAAGCCAAATCTGAGCGCCCCACTCTTCTTGGGATCACTTCTGTCCACTGCGTATTTGCCTCGTGGCCTCCTCCTAACCCCTTAATAGTGCCTCTCTTCTGCCTTATTCGCCGGCCGCTTCGGCGCCATATTATCGATGACGCCATGATCAACCTGCCTTGCCATCTCGAAACCAAGCTGTTGATCAGGGAGCCATGCCGAGCATACTGCATCTCGCAGGGCACCGTCCACAATCATGTTCTTGGAGTCGTCGACTCTCAGCGGCAAATCTTCGCTTCAATTCTACATCAGCGAAAAATCTGTAATGATGTAGTGTAGAAATGCTAATAAATCTTACAATTAGATCAATGTGAAAATATTAGAGAAAAATATAAAGAAATAATAAAGAATATCAGAAATTTATGTGATTGGATTGAAAGTATGGATATTTATTACACGGTGGAGCGAGCATCAAATAATACCCTAATTGGAGGGTTAGAAGTACAGTTAGATGTTTTCCCCACCTAAATTAAGTCAAAATTCACATAATTTATAAATAAACAACTCAATTTGAACGTAAAGTTAGACGGCCCAAAATCCACGTGTCCAAGAACATCGGCACGGTCAAAGAAAGGGAACTCCAGAGCATCTCTTCTTTCAAACCCAAAAAGCAAAACCCTTCGTTCCTTTCTGGACACTTCTTGATTCCGAAAGTAAAACAGATATTATAGGATTTGTGATCCCTTCCTTTTGGACGGTTAAAGGAGTCCGCGTGGAGCGCTTTCTAAGTTCCTCTTCCTGGGTCAAACCTTGAGGAACCATATTTAAAAAAGAAAAAGAAAAAAGCAACGCCTAAGAAAATCCAAATTTGATTTAGGATAAATGGGCAAACGGATTTTTTAACAAACCAAAATCCACTAAAATTTCATAGGGCTCAAACTTGAAACATAATTTAACAAAATCAGCAAAGCTTGAGCTCCAACAGTACATGTCCTCCTGAATATTGATGTCATATTATAGAAGATGAAAGCAAATGGACCGAGGAATGCTGAAATGAAAATAGGGTTCGTCGAAAAAATTAATGTCCGCAAGCATCTTCCCCTTTCCTTGTGTGTTATTTTCTTAATAGAGAATAGACGAAGCAAGAGAAGTACATATAGATTGAGGATGTGGATTAAAGCACACATAAAATGTACTTTTTCTAAATTTATTACTTCTTTTGGAGTTTCCAAGAAGCCTCAATTAAGGTTGGCACTGAAACAGATATTTCAAATGTTTTTTTTTTTTTTGATGACCCAGGGAACCCCGTACCCCGCCAACAACTAGGGGGTTACTAGGGGAGTAAACCCTGGGGGTCACATGTGCTAGCCACCACATACATGCAACTAGGTAAGTCACCCTATGACGAAACTGGGATTCAAACTCTCGACCTTTTGCGAGAGGAAGAGAGCGCAAACCAGCAACGCTACCTAGGTGGGTGGTAGTTATTTCAAATGTTGATGTCCAAGTAAATTAATATGTCATATTATCAGCTATAAATCAATGTATTCTAATCCTTAATTATCCCATGAAAATTAAAAGAAAAGTGATGTGTCACGTTCCTTTATTCTTAAACAAGGACCACAAAGTACAGAATGCATGCGACCATTATTATATAAAAAGAGTGTAATATCATAAATCAGGATTCTTGTATCTGGTCGGTGCCGTACGCACTAATGATAATGCAAGGATAATTTTTGGTTAAAATATAATCATGCATAACATAAGGTGGAAAAAAAAATTAGAATAAATACATATTTCGGCAACATAAATCTATACAATACTTTATTTATACGATAACTTTTTCCAATGAATTCTAACTAAAATCACGGTAAACTATAATGATGTGACATAAAATGAGCAACAAAACCATAATCAAAAGAAATTTAAATCCCTGAACCTTGACAATATTATTTTTTTAAATCTATCGTATATTTTCTACAGTCCTCGATTAAATTATAGCTCAAATAAAGAGTCTTCATTAATAAAGACAATTTCTTGGATCATTGCGAAATGATAAGAGAGCATGCAAAGACTAAGCTCTGATATTATATGCTGGTTTACGCAGATAACCCATCCAAATAATTATCTTTAAATTCTAGGTAACATAAAAAAAAAAAATTAGTAATTTCAAGAAAAGTGCAGTTGATGATGAAGAACATGCTTGCACACCTTCTACATATTGTAACTCTAGTTTTATCAATAAACTCGGCACGCAGAGACTTCACATTTTTCTGAATTACATATGTCAGAATATGAAATGAGTACAGCATGGAATCCGCAAACTACACTTTTTAGATGCTTGCATGAGCATCGAAGAACTTCGCAGGTCAAACGTTGCCACGCATCGCACACGAGGTTGACTTTGTACCTTCGTGACGTGTTTAAGACTTTAGGATTAGATGAAGAGGAGCAAAGCCAAAAGGTGTTCTTCATGTGTCCTTGAACAAGGTTCTGACCATCTAGAAACACAAACTAATGGACTTCAAGCATCTTGATGGATTCAAATGTGATCCATTACATGCCATTAGTCTAAAGATTTGTGAAAATACGTATGTATGACTTCGATTGGTATATAATTTTTTGCTTTACCTAGCTACCCATTTCGTTATAATGGAAGTTGGACCTCCACGCGAAACTACCGTTGCTACAACCAAATGACAAAGACATAAATTTTCACCAAGATTCAAAAAAAAAAAAAGACAAGAAGAGGAGGTTGATGAAAATCCTGACTTCACAAGATGCCTTGGTCACATTTTCAGCCACATCGGCATTTTCAATTAGCCAAATGAGGTGAAGTTAAGAGTGGGGCTTCACTGCATCAATTTAATAAGTTTTAGAATCTGATTGCATCTTTTAAAAATTTGACTGCTTAATTACAATTTCTAGGATTAGGACTTCTGGTACAGTTATTCCATTTTTAAACAAAAGTTTATTTGACACTTACCAACATTGTTAGAAGGGAAAATGATACAGATAATCCAAGAACTTTAACTCAATATGCAATGTGGTCTCTGAACTTTAATTTTATTTATTATGATCCTTAAACTTTAGCCAAATATGTAATGTAGTCTCCAAACTTTAGTTTGTTTTAAACTTTAGCCAAATATGTAATGTGGTCTCCAAACTTTAGTTTGTTCAATGTGATCCTGGACTTTTGGTGTTTATTCAATTTAGTCCCTAATTAAATGGAAATATTTAATGTTGTCCTTGAAGTTGAATAAATGAAAGAAAAATATTAAACATTTTTATGTAATTCGAGAACTATGTTAAAATGTGCCAAAAGTCAAATGACCACATTACTCATTGGACTAAAATTCAGAGATTATGTTGAATAATTTAAAAGTTCAAGAATCACATTGCATATTAAGTTACATTTCAAGTATCATTTGTGTCATCATCCCATATAAAAACTTGTCAACACAAGGAAAAATCCAAATATTTGAATAGAGCATAAGACAGTTATGCAGCTTTCTTTTGGATCACATGCGCTATATGGATTGTGATAACCATAATTTGGATACAAAAGCATAACCAATAACATTGTCCTTCCCCAATTAAATAAAACGGAGCGTGCCCCCTGCTTTGGCTTTTTAATTCAGCACGGATCACAAAGAATATTTATCAATTTATGTCTTTCGTGATTAAAAAAAGTCTAATTGAGCATTTGAAACATGTTTTGAGAATCTCATTAGTCATCACTAAATGCAACTTCTCAGAAGCTCCATCCGAAATCATCCCTCAATTCTTCCACGACTAAAGTAGTCAAGCTCAACCTATACATATAGGATTTGTGATCCCTTCCTTTTGTACGGTTAAAGGAGTCCGCGTGGAGCGCTTTCTCAAGTTCCTCTTCCTGGGTCAAACCTTGAAGAACCATATTTAAAAAAAGAAAAGAAAAAGCAACGCCTAAGAAAATCCAAATTTGATTTGGGATGAATGGGCAAACTGGTTTTTTAACAAATCAAAATCCACTAAAATTTCATATGGCTCAAACTTGAGACATAATTTAACAAAATCAGCAAAGCTTGAGCTCCAACAGTACATGTCCTCCTGAATATTGATGTCATATTATAGAAGATGAAAGTGAATGGACTTAAGAATGCTGAAATGAAAATAGGATTCTTCGAAAAAATTAATGTCCACAAGCATCTTCCCCTTTTCTTGTGTTTTATTTTCTTAATAGAGAATAGACTAAGCACGAGAAGTACATATAGATTGAGCATGTGTATTAAAGCACACATAAAATGTACTTTTTCTAAATTTATTACTTCTTTTGGAGTTTCCAAGAAGCTTCAATTAAGGTTGAGACTGGAACACCTGTTCTAAATGTTGATATTTTCGTTAATTAATATGTCATATTATCACCTATAATCAATGTATTCTAATCCTTAATTATCCCATGAAAATTAAAAGAAAAGTGATGTGTCACGTTCCTTTATTCATGAACAAGGACCATAAAGTACAGAATGCATGCGACCATTATTATATAAAAAGAGTGTAATATCATAAATCAGGATTCTTGTATCTGGTCGGTGCCGTACGCACTAATGATAATGCAAGGATAATTTTTGGTTAAAATATAATCATGCATAACATAAGGTGGAAAAAAAAAAAGAATAAATACATATTTCGGCAACATAAATCTATACAATAACTTATTTATACGATAACTTTTTTCCAATGAATTCTAACTAAAATCACGGTAAAATATAATGATGTGACATAAAATGAGCAACAAAACCATAATCAAAAGAAATTTAAATCCCTGAACCTTGATAATATAATTTTTTTAAATCTGTCGTACATTTTCTACAGTCCTCGATTAAATTATAGCACAAATAAAGAGTCTTCATTAATAAAGACAATTTCTTGGATCATTGTGAAATGATAAGAGAGCATGCGAAGACTAAGCTCTGATATTATATTCTGGTTTACGCAGATAGCCCATCCAAATAATTATCTTTAAATTCTAGGTAACATAAAAAAAAAATAGTAATTTCAAGTAAAGTGCAGTTGATGATGAAGAACATGCTTGCACACCTTCTACATGAAATTTTACAGCATTGTAACTCTAGTTTTGTCAATAAACTCGACACGCAGAGACTCCACATTTTTCTGAATTACATGTCAGAGTATGAAATGAGTACAGCATGGAATCCACAAACTACACTTTTTAGATGCTTGCATGAGCATCGAAGAACTTCGCAGGTCAAACGTTGCCACGCATCGCGCACGAGGCTGACTTTGTACTTTCGTGATGTGTTTAAGACTTTAGGATTAGATGGAGAGGAGCAAAGCCAAAAGGTGTTCTTCATGTGTCCTTGAACAAGGTTCCGACCATCTAGAAACACAAACTAATGGACTCCAAGCATCTTGATGGATTCAAATGTGATCCATTACATGCCATTAGTCTAAAGATTTGTGAAAATACGTATGTATGACTTCGATTGGTATATAATTTTTTGCTTTACCTAGCTACCCATTTCGTTATAATGGAAGTTGGACCTCCACGCGAAACTACCGTTGCTGCAACCAAATGACAAAGACATAAATTTTCACCAAGATTCCAAATAAATAAAAAAAGACAAGAAGAGGAGGTTAATGAAAATCCTGACTTCACAAGATGCCTTGGTCACATTTTCAGCCACATCGGCATTTTCAATTAGCCAAATGAGGTGAAGTTAAGAGTGGGGCTTCACTGCATCAATTTAGTAAGTTTTAGAATCTGATTGCATCTTTTAAAAATTTTACGACTTAATTACATTTTCTTGGCTTAGGACTTCTGGTACAGTTATTCCATTTTTAAACAAAAGTTTATTTGACACTTACCAACATTGTTAGAAGGGAAAATGATACAGATAATCCAAGAACTTTAACCCAATATGCAATGTGGTTTCTGAATTTTAATTTTATTTATTATGGTCCTTAAACTTTAGCCAAATGTGTAATATGGTCTCCGAACTTTAGTTTGTTCAACGTGATCCTAGACTTTTGGTGTTTATTCAATTTAGTCCCTAATTAAATGGAAATATTTAATGTTGTCCTTGAAGTTGAATAAATGAAAGAAAAATATTGAACATTTTTATGTAGTCCAAGGACTATGTTAAAATGTACCATAAGTCAAATGACTACATTGCTCATTGGACTAAAGTTTAGAGACTGTTGAATAATTTAAAAGTTCAAGAATCACATTGCATATTGAGTCACATTTCAAGTATTGTTTGTGTCATCATCCCTTGTAAAAACTTATCAACACAAGGAAAAATCCAAATATTTGAATAGAGCATAACACAGTTCTGCAGTTTTCTTTTGGATCACATGCGCTATATGGATTGTGATGACCATAATTTGGATACAAAAGCATAAACCAATAACATTGTCCTTCCCCAATTAAATAAAACGGAGCGTGCCCCCTGCTTTGGCTTTTTAATTCAGTACGGATCACAAAGAATATATCAATTTATGTCTTTCGTGATTAAAAAATGTCTAATTGAGCATTTGAACATGTTCTGAGAATCTCATTAGTCATCACTAAATGCAACTTCTCAGAAGCTCCATCCGAAATCATCCCTCAAATCTTCCACCACTAAAGTAGTCAAGCTCAACCTATACATATAGCTCCCACTTTCATGGTCTTTTGAACTCTTCACTCAAGAAACCAAATTATTCCTTTAATCTTCCACATTCATTGATCTCAAAGCTACAAATTCTAGCCATAAGCGAATATGCTTCAGGAAATCTTCGGTACCTTTGAGACCGATCGATTCGATGTTTTGAAATCCGTTTGTGACAATCATCATGAAGATGATGATAATAGCGTCAACGCAACATTTAATGCGCCAACTGCTGCAAACACGTACTCAAGGAGTTCAAGCTATAGCAATCTCTTACCGACGGAGAGTTGGAGCAAACTGCCCCTAAAAGTCGACGACTCGGAGGATATCTTGGTATACAGCGCTATGGGCAATTCCCCCAACTCCGGGTGGATGATGCCTTCAGCTCCAAATCAAGAACTTGATTTTGAAGTGACGACCATTGATTATGACAGCATTGGCATGGCTTTGAATCAAGAACTTGATTTCGAAGCGACGACCGTTGATTATAATAGCACTGGTTCGTCATCGATGGGAAAGAAACTAGAGATTGTGGAGCAGGAAGTACAAGTGCCAGTTGAGAAGACAAATTATAAAGGCGTGAGGAGGCGGCCATGGGGAAAATATGCGGCGGAGATAAGGGACCCCAAGAAAAACGGAGCAAGGATTTGGCTCGGGACGTACGAGACACCAGAGGACGCAGCCTTGGCCTATGACCGGGCAGCTTTTAAGATGAGGGGTTCCAAGGCCAAGGTCAACTTTGCTCATCTCATCGGCGCGGCCGAGTACGAGCCTGTCAGGATCAGCCGCAAGCGTTTGTCCACCGAGCATAGCTCACCATCCACGCCCAGCGATGTCGGTTTGGTGACCAGGACGATGAGGAAAGAGAGAGGTCGTTGTGGATGCTGAGTTGAATTTTGGAACTTCAATCCCCTTTCCCATATTGGATATTGGTTTTTGGAGGGGGATGAACAATTTGTACTTTGATCATGCAAACTGCAAAGACATGTTTTGATCAGTAATTTATGTTGTAGAAACTTTCCATTTAGTGTTCTGATTTCATTTCCTTTGGAGTTCGTCTGGAAAAACGAAAAACCTACTCTATCCCAGCTCCCTCTTAAATGGGTACACGTTTCCTACACATGAAAGAGAGGATATACCTTCACGTGTTATAGAATTACGTACTCAACTTTCTTATGGCAATAGAGTAAAGATATCAAACTCGGTTCGTTATAATGTTCGTCATTCTTCATGACTTCTTTAGGTTTCAAGTGTTGAGTTCTTACAAAAACTTTCATCCACAAGCGCTAAGTTTGCTTAACTCAGAGTTTCGCCATTCGTAAATTAATTTTTACATTTTCTTCTCAGGTTTTGTCTGCCTCGATGATTTGTTTGTATAACCAAATCAAAGGTTAAGCAACAACTTGACAACATGAATTGCTCAAAACAAATTTCCCAATAAGCATTAATTTTAGATAGACTGTTAGGTATTTTGCTAGGATCATGTACCTAGTCGAGCAAATCAGGATGGCATGTGGTGATTGATTTGAGCAGGCAATGACCTCGTGTTCCAAGAGAACCTCAATACTTTTCCCGAGAAGAACCCCTTACTCTTATAATTGCTTTAAGACAAAACTTTATGGGCGATAATGAATTGACTGTTAAAGAATTCAAGAAGTATCTGCATTCTATCTTCCAATTAACAATGCGGGGCGTCCGAAATACTTTCTTGATATTGAGATTGCATGATTAAATAAAAGAATCTACCTTAGTCGAAGTATATTTGTTTTGGAGATTATATTAGAGCATAGTTGTTAGGATGCAAACTAGCTATCATTTTGATCGAGCAGAATGTTAAGTTAATGATGATTGGGTATGATGTGAGATTATTAGCATCATATGAGGATCCATTGCTCAAGGATCCATTGAGCTATCAAGACTTGTTCGAAAACTCATCTATCTCACAATGACTAAACCTAACATATGTTATGCTGTGTAGATTCCCAATTGACTCATGCATGACCCAAAATAATCCCCTATGAATGTAGTGTAAAAAGTTGTGAAGTACTTAAAAAGATGACAGGATTGTGAATACTTCTATCTTGGGATTATAATATGAACCTGACGGCTTAATATGATACAAACTACTCCGCTTGTCCTATGAGCAGGGTGTTTATTACTAGATTTTGTGTTAAGCAGGGAGAATCGTTGCTTTCATAAAAAATGAAGAAACAATTAAAAATTGCATTGTCATTAGCGGAATGTGAATATCGAGCATTGACAATGGCTGTTTGTGAAATAGTATAGATGAGATGTCTATTTCATGATCTTAGCATATGGGTAAGAGGACCACCGACTCTTGTTTTGTGACAATGAGGTTGCTCTTACACTTAGAGCAAATCCGATAGTCCATAAAAAATCAGAACATAGAGAAGTTGATCGTCATTTCACTAGAGATAAAATTTAGGAAAGAATAATCAAGACATGATATATGTGGGATGACCCGAGATGATGTTTTCTCCAGCATCAACTTTTCTGCAACCAGATTAAAGGAAATGAAATCAATGATTCACCGCATACGTATGGATGGACTGATTCCAACGTGCAAGGTTGGGCCCATGCCCTGCATTTTATGTTTCTGAGAGTAACCGATGCAATCAGAAATTCAGGACAAACAACCGCTCTAATCATGAATCACTATGCAAACTTTGATTTTTGTTTCCTTTTTATGGCCGGAGTGCAAGCGACAATAATTGGTTGCTGTATACTAACGTAGGAAAACTTCATTTCCTCAATTAAGGTAAATCCATTGGCATTTGGTAGGAGATTCCTAATGGATGTGCTTGGCACGACAATTAAATTGATAAATAAATTCTCATTGATTACAATTGAATGTCTAAGTTTTGAAAAAGTGTATTCAGTTAACGTTACATATTATTTTGTTCTTAAATATTTGGTTGTCTATATTATATTCGAGTAAGTTAAGCTTGATGGAAAGGTAATAAAGTGCATATTCTTCGGTTATGCACAGGAGAGGGGGGCTATATGTTTTGGTGCTCGGAATCAAATTCACCTAATAGTAGAGAAATTACATTTGACGAGTCTCTAATGCTCTTAGTTAGGAGTATTATAATAATGTTTCTACGGATTATGCATGGTGTTTAGCTCAATGTAGAGTTGTAACCATTACTCCTGAGATAGTGGGTATTAGCAAAGAAATCTAGACATGTGGTTTTTACAAGAAAGTGGACCCTATAGAGCCAACAGCTGCTATCTACTAAGTTTGACAATGTGCATGTTCAATTCCTAAATATATGGATACAACAAAAGATTGTCTTTGAGAATCCTTGTGCAGTAATAAATGTGCAAGGGGGTTGATGCTCTGATGAGATCCACAATAATGGGAAGGTTTAAGTGTGGTTGGACTCGGAAGATATTGTGGCAATTGACCTAATTGGGGGCTGTGGAAGAGTAATAGTGAAGTTCAGATATTCAATGAAGCGATTGAAACTTGACTCAAACGTCTAGTTAGGATGAAGATTATTATCATATGTCTTGAGTTTGAATTTGTGAACAAAACCCAATTCTAGATAAATCCTAAAGAAATCCAATTGATTAAAGGAAATTCCGAAAGTTAGATTTGGACTCCGATATCCGAATTGGAATACTAAAGGTAAAGGCCAAACTTTCGTGCTCCTTTTTGGGTCGGACGAACTTTTGTATTTGGTGCAGAGTCAAACTATTTAGTCGGTCAAGAAAAAGAAAAAAAAAAAGAAGAAGAAGGGAAAATCCAAGATTTGGGTTGACCGAATTCCCAACCGTCGGTGGATTTCTTTTTCTTTTCGCATTAAAGTTGGCTGTTAGATTTTCCCCTAATATTCAAAAAATTTGAATTGTTAATTGAAAGGTAAACATTCAAACATTACCCTTCACGCGTGGGAAGGCAAAGGGATTTGAAAGGTTTTGAAGTAGAAAGACGTATAGGTTGAGGATGTGGATTAAAGCACACATAAAATGTACTTTTTTCTTAGTTCATTACCTTTTTTTGGAGTTTCCAAGAATCTTCAATTAAGGTTGAGGCTGGAACACATGTTTGAAATTTTGATATCCTAGTTTTTTTAATATATCATGTTATCAGCTATGAATCAATGTATTCTTATTCTTAATTATCACATGCAAGATTAAACGAAAAATGATGGCCACGTTCCTTTATTTTTCATTTTATTGAACAAGGACCCTAAAGTAAATAATGCATGCTCGCCTGCATTATTACATAAACAAAAGTTTAAGACATCAAGATTCTTGTGTCTGGTGGGTGCCGTACACTTCCAATTACTAATGTATAATGTAAAGAAAATTTTGGTTTATATATGATCATGCAAAACACAAAGTTAAAGAAATATTAGAAGAAATAAATATTTTGGTAACATAGTTCCATACAACAAAACAAAAAACTTTCATGATTGTTGACACCTAAATTTTGCTATTTTACTTTAAGACTTAATAGCATTAAAAATTAGGGATTAGTCTTCTTCTTCTTTTAAAAAAATTGAATTTATAAAAAAAGAAAAAAGAAAAAAAACCATAGTGAGTCCGAGCCAGGGCTGGGCCTGCTCGGCCCATTTCTTTTCTTCTTTTCCCTCCCGCACGGGCTTGGCCCATTCTTCTTTTTTCCTTTTTTGTTCCTCAGCCCGGCCCGCTCCGTCTCTTCCTTCTCCTTGTCTTCTTCCTCGCGCGGAAACGTCCCCTACAAGAAGAATAAAAAATGAAGTAGGTTACAGGAGGATCAGGGGAGCAGCTCCGGCGCGATCCGCGGGTCGGGGGGTTAGGTCGGTTAGCAGGCTGGCAAGGCAGAAGTCAGAAACCCCTGCTGGGGGTGATAAAAGGGTCGGAAGAGAGAGAAAAGAGAAGAATCCGAGAGAGAGGGACCGAGAGAGGGAGACGGAGAGTTGAAAGGCAGAGAACCGGAGATCGAGAGAACTCGAGAAGGCGGTCGACTGTCGGTGGAGGCCCGTCCTTCAACCGTTGTCCATCGCAGCCCCTTTGCTGAGCCAGGTTGGTCTGTTTGACAATAGTTGCCCCGTTTTTGGGGAAACGTTGGGTCGAAGCTCGCGACCGACCGGTTCACGTGAGCTCCGGCCCCACCCACCTTTCATTAATGTTTCTGCGCGCTATAGTGTGCGTTGTTAGGAGTCTTGGATGGTTTTTGAATCTGTTTCAAGGTAAAAGTCGCTCGATTCTGTGATGCATGCTCATTGTTTGTATAAATGCCTGAAAGAGAACTGAAAGAGCATTTCACGTCGAGGCACGAAACCGACTCATTTATGCTCTTATATCCACAAAATCATGTCTGTTTTGCCTGTGTTTATTGTGTCTCCATGCATTTTTCGTCGAACAGTCGTATATTGTTAAGTCGGCAAGGGTGGCTCTTCACATTCGGAAGTAGCTTTAGTGGCCACCGGATTGGGTGGCGGGCGATGGTTGGCACTGGCCGAAATGGACGACTGGTGGATGGTGATGGCTCGGTAGTTGAAGGGGCGATGGTTGATTCGGCCGACGTGGCCATTTGGTGTGGGTTCGGTAAAGGGTTATTTGCAGGTCTGCAAGAGCTTCGGGGAGGAGGTGAACGTGAAGAAGAAGAAGACCAGAAGAAAAAAAAATATATTAAAAGAAAATAAGGAAAAAGAGAAACGCAAAAAAAAGATGAAAAGAAAGAATAAAAAGAAAAAACAAATAAAAAAATAGAAATAGAAAATGGGCTGGGATTTTAGGCTGGTTATTGGGCTGAATTCGTCGTGGGCCGAGAGTTGTCCCTTTCTTTTAAAAAAAAAATATGTGTGGGCCTTTTTGTTTTTTCTCTTTTCGAGTGGGCTTTGGGGGTCGGCCCGCTTTTAACCGACAAGGACCAATAGGGTCTGGGTCGGCTTAGTAGGGCCGGGTCTTTTGACCCGGTCCAAATTGTTTTTCATATATTAAAAAATAAAAATAAAAAATAAAAAATTCAGAAAACAAAAATATTGACATATTTAAAATATATAAAAATAAAATATATAAAATATTTGAAAAATCATTAAAAATTTGAAATTTGAGAAAATAAATGGAAAATTCAGAAATCTGAAAATTTATCAAAATTTTCAAAAAATTTTTGTAGGACATCAAAAATATTAATATTATAAATTCCGAAAATTCCAAAAATTCCAGATTTGTTTTAAAGTTCCTTAAAAAGTTTTAAATAATTCTTAGACAATTTTCTCTTAAAAGATGTGGGAAAATTATCAGCCTAAAATTGTGTTTAAAATTGAACAATCCCACACGACTTCACCTTAAGGTTTTAATTATCCTCGGATACAATTGTCATTGATTGCACATTTACGATGCGATGATTATGGTTCCCCCTTTGTTTAATTAGGATTGTCATTTATTTATTTCTTAATACTAGGTGTTTATTTTCTCTTGCAATTCATTTAATCTTTACTTTAGTTGATTGTTATTTTGATGGATTATGCATCTGCATGATCACCTCATATATTACTGGATAAGTCTAAAATCAATTCAAATTGTCTAACAAAAATATTTTTGAAATAAATAAGATTAGGTACTGAAATTGCACTAATTGATTAATTGGTGTAATCAAGTCCCCGACCCTAGATTCTTTGGTTGCGTAAAAAGTGAGGCATATTCCCATATTTCACTTGGTTTCTAGCCGACCTTAATAGGTTAGTGGTGACTTCTCATTAGAAGATTTTTATGAACACCCAATGTCATGCGGGGGAGAGTTTATGTCTAATGAGGGTGCTGGACCTACCCTTTGGACAATACCCATAAACCTATTATATATATATTTTCCCATCGGCACAGAAAAAATAGGTCGCGACAATGATGAATTCTAACAAAAATTGTAGTGAATTGTAACGATGTGACATTAAACGACCGACAAACCCATACCACCAAATATTAAATCTCTAAACCTTTAAAACATGATTTTCTAAATCTATGGTGCCTTATCTACAGTCCTCGATTGAATTATGACTAGAAAAAGAGTCTTGATTAATAAAGACAATTTCTTGGATCATTGTGAGACGATAAGACAGCATGCGAAGCCTAAGCTCTTATAGCAGGTGCTAATTTGCGCAGGTAACCCATCCAAATAATTACCTTAAAAATCAAGTAACATGTTGATGATGAAGTAAAGTGCAGTTGGTGATGAAGAACATGCTTGCACACCTTACACGTGAAATTTTACAGCATTGCAACTCTAGTTTGGTCAATAAACTTGACACGCAGAGACTTTACATATTTCTTAGTATGAAATGAGTACAGCGTGGAATCCCCAAACTACATTTTTTCAGATGCATGCATGAGTATCGAAGAACGTCGCAGGACAAACGTTGCCACGCGTGGCACACGAGGTTGACTTTGTACCTTCGAGACGTGTTTTAGACTTAGGATTAGATGTGGAGGAGAAAAGCCAAAGGAAGGTGTTCTTCGTGTGTCTTTGAACGAGGTTCTGACCATCGAGAAACACGTACTCTTGGACTTCATGCGTCTTGATGGAATCAAATATGATCCATCATTACATGCCATTAGTTTAAAGCTTTGCGACATCAGCATTTACTTTGATTTAGTGTATGTTCATTGTTGGATTATGATAATTACTATCAAGTGACCATGGCTGCGAGCTCAAAAAGCTCTAGCTGCCACGGCCTCAAGCTCCAAATCTCCATCACTCCACGAGCTTGATGAAACTCAAGCGGTCATCATCGAGCTCGATGGAGCTCAAATGGCCTTGGTTGAGCTCGAAGAAGCTTCAATTGGCATGGCGCGAGCTATCAAATCTCCTTTGCTCCGCTCAAGCACTAGCTGACGCCTAGACACACTGCGACTTCGACTCTCGTGACTGCAACTTCATCCACGGCACAGGCAGCAGCAGCTCTTCATCCCCTAAATAGTCCCTAGCGAGGATGACCGGCTAAGCTCCAGTTCACTCTCCCGCCCCTCTCATCCAAACTCTGGCCAACGCCTTCACCAAGAAGAAGGAGGCGATGAAAAAGGATAATTCGAGCAAGGTTTTGATTTTGGGAAATTAACGCTATGATTTTAGGCATTGTTTCATACCTGAGTTTAAGTTAGTAGTCACGTAGGAAAAACAAATACTATTAAAAACACCAACATCAGCATTTTTAATTAGCCAAATTGGGTAGAGTTAAGGAAGCGATTTCGTTACACAAACTTAGCAAGTTTTTGGATTTGAATGCACTTTTTAAAAGTTTTAAAATTTAATTGTACTTTTTTAAGAACATCGTTTTAGGCATTTGTTCATATTTGAGTTAAAGTTAACAGTCACTTAGAAAAAAGAAAATAATAACAACAGCCATTTTTACTTTGTCAAATTGGGTGAAGCTAAGGGATGGACTTTATTGTACTAGTTTGACAAATTTTATGACTTCATTTCATTTTATGACTTATTTGCATTTTCGTGACTTAAGCCTACTCAAGTGTTTACCAACATTTATTAAAATTTACTAGCAAAACAAAAAAATTCCGTATATTTAAATGGAGAGGACGTTATGCAATTTTCTTTTGAATCACACGTGTAATATATGATTGGATCTATTCGGCACCCGCACATCAGATCTAAAATCACAATTTATGCTCCGTTTATTTTATGAAAAATAACTTTTAAGAAAAAAAATTTCCTATTTTCTGACATTCGTTTCACGAAAAATAAATTCATCAAGGAAAACATTTTCCATGAAGGAAAAAAAATCTTCTAAAGTGGGGGAAATCGTTTTTCACTTTTCAAGTTGGGAAAAACATTTTACACACTCATTCTCTCCTATCTCACACCCCTCTATTAGTCCTCACTTCTTTCCTTCATCTTTTTAAATCAATTTTTTATATTTTTATAAATTTGAATTTTTTGTTATTTTTTAATAAAATTGATTTTTTATTATTTTTTATTATTTTGTCTTTCTTTTTGTTGTTTTTCTTTTTTGGCCGATCGCCGACCACAGGCGAGCCAAACTCATCGATCTAGCCATGAGGCTTGGGCATTGCAGATTGGCAATGCCTGAGTGTCGCCAGACGGTGGCGAGGCTTAAGCGTTGTAGATCGGGGATGCTCGAGTGTTGCTAGAGGCAGCGAGACTCGAGCATTGCCAAATTAACGATGCTCAAGTGTTGCCAGATAGCGGCGAGGCTTACCGGTGAGCTGATCTAGCGAGCTCGAGGCGTGACCAGTCGTTGGGTGGTGACCGGCCAAGAAAGAAGAGAACACAGAAAAAAAAAAAAGAAAAAAATAATTTAATAATCAATTTTAAAAATAATAAATAACTATTTTAAATAATAAAATAATAAAAAAATTATTGAAAAGAGTTTATAAAGGAAAATATTTTCGCAAGTGAATAGCGGAAAATATTTTCCATTTCAAAATCAAATTTCACCCGAACATCAAAAAATAATTACATTTTCTTGAAAATAATTTCTTGAAAAATATTTTTCAAAAAAGAAATATTTTCTGTAAAACAAACGGAACCTAGATTCAAAAGCATTCGCCCATTTCATTGTCCATCCCCAATAAATTAAAAGGGAGCGTGTCCAATGCTTTAGCTTTTTAATTCCGTACGAATAGTAAAAACGTATCAATTTATGTCTTTCGTTATTAAAAAAGTCCAATTTAGCATTTGAAACATGTTTTGAGAATTTCATTAGTCATCACCAAATCCACTTTCTCAAAAGCTCCATCTGAAATCATCCCTTTGATCTTCCACCGCTCAATCAGTCAAAGCTCAACCTATATATATAGCCCCCACTGTCAAGATCTATTCAGCTCTGCACCCTTACTTCAGAAACCAAATCATCCCTTCAATCTTCCACTTTCAGTGATCTCAAAGCTACAAACTGTAGCCAGAAACGAAAATGCTTCAGGAAATCTTCAGTCCCTTTGAGACTGGTCAATTCGATGTTTCGAAATCCACTCGTCAGCATCTTTTTGAAGATGATGATGATCGTGTCAACGCAGCATTTTATGCACCAACTCCAGCAAAGACTTACTCACCGAGTTCAAGCCTCAGTAACGTCTTAATGGCAGAGAGTTGGAGCGAACTGCCCCTAAAAGCCAACGGAACGGAGGGCATGTTAGTATACGGCACTATGTGCGATGCGCTCAATTCCGGGTGGACAATGCCTTCAGCTCCGAATCAAGAACTTGATTTTGAAGCGACGACCATTGATTATGACAACATTGGTCTGGCTTCAAACCAAGAACTTGATTTCAAAGTGACGACCGTTGATTTCAACAGCATTGGTTCAGCAACGGAGAAGAAGCTGGAGACGGTGGAGCATGAGGTACAAGCGCCGCTTGAGAAGACACGTTATAAAGGAGTGAGGAGGAGGCCGTGGGGAAAATACGCGGCAGAGATAAGGGACCCCAAGAAGAACGGGGCAAGGATTTGGCTCGGGACTTACGAGACACCTGAGGACGCAGCGTTGGCCTATGATCAGGCAGCTTTTAAGATGAGGGGGTCCAAGGCCAAGGTCAACTTCCCTCACCTCGTTGGTGAGGCCGAGTACAAGCCTGTCAGGGTCAGCCGCAAGCGTTTTTCAACCCATCCTAGCCCGCCATCCACGTCCAGCAATGACAGCTTGACGATGAGGATGAACAGGAGAAAGAGAGATCTCAATGTGGATTCTGAGGTGGATTTTCGAACTCCATTCCCCTTTCCCATATTGGATATTGGTTTGATGAGTGGTGATGAACAATTTGTACTTCGATCGTGTAGATTGTAGAGACACGTTTTGATTAATAAGAAGTGAATCAAGCGATTTATCTCGTAGAAACTATCAATTTATTCTATTCATATATTAACTTTTTGAGTGTTTTTCACACTTAAATTGAGATAAACTCACAGTATTTATAAATAAACAACCTAATTTGGGTGTAAAGCTCACGGCAACAAAATCCATGTGTCCAACCACGTCCGCACGGCCAAAGAAAGAGAACTCCAGAGCTCCTCTTCCTTTTGGTTCATTGTTTATGCCGCTATGGCCAGAAAAGGACCCAAAAAGCAAAACCCATACGTAAAATAAAGATATTACAGGATTTGTCATCCCTTACTTTTGTACGGTTGAAGGGGGTCCGGGTGGAGCTTTTTGTCAGATTCCTCTTCCAGGATCAAATCTAGGAGCATTATCTCCAACAAAAAACAACGCCCAAAAAAATCCAAATTTAAACCGAATGCATTTTAAAATGTCTCGATTTTGAGAGCGTGAACAAAACTCAATCCGAGATGAGTCATAAGGAAACTCAATCGATTAAAGGAAAGCTTGAAAGTGATTTGGATTTCGAGATCCGAATTGGAATACTAGAGGAAAGGGGAAAACTTTCCTACTCGGAGTGGAGTCAAATAATCTAGTCGGTCAATAAAAGGAAAACAAAGGAAAGTCCTTGGGCTGACCAAGTTTCCAGCCGTACGTGGATTTCCTTTTCTTTTCACTTTAAAGTAGGCCAGAGAGGATTTTGATAAAAATTGTATTTGATAATCATTTTATTTCAAAAAATCAGAAATTATTTTTGAATTTTGTTCTCTAAATAAGTTTCTAAGCATTTGAAAGTATTTAATAGTTATACAAAATTTATATTTTTAGAATAAAAATGTGATTGATACAACCTTTAAATTTTTTTGTAACTTAAAATTTCTCTAAAATTTTTTAAAATTTTATTATATAGTTTTTTTCTTTTTTCCTTTTCTCCTTCTTCTTCTTCCTCTAGCCAGTCATAGGCCTTGGGGGAGCTTTATTGGCTAGGGGAAGAAGAAGAAGAAGAAGAAAAGGAAGAGAAGAAAAGAAAAAGACAAAAAAAATAAGAAAATCGCTTAATTATGGAGTTGTTTTTGGAAATAAAGAAGTAACATTTTTCTACTTCTTGATTCTGTTCTAAATGTATTCTCAAAAATAAAAAAATTATAAAATAGATCTGTGTTCTTTTTCTGTTTCGAAGAAAAAAAAAACATAAATAGTTACTATTTGGCTAATTACCAAACAAGGCTTAACTTACCAATTCTACTATTTCTATTTTTTTTTGTTCTCCAAAGTAAAAAAAGAAAAGCAATTTTTTTGATAACATTAACTAATTTTTTTACACCTAGAAATTAGTTTGTTCCCAATAGGGGTGTCAATGGGTCGGGTCGAGTTTTGATGTTACCCGACCCGACCCTAATCCTACAAGGTTATGCTTTGGCCCGACCCGACCCGACCCGAAACGCATTAGACCCAAACAAAAGGGTCGGGTCGGGTCAGACCAGAGCGTGACCCTTTACAAGTTTGGTTTTAATTTCTTATTTAGCTCAAAAACTCTAGAGAGTTGAGAGCTAAAACGTACAGAGAGAGATAAAAACTTCTTTTCTTATGTTTATTTTATCTTACTTTATCATTTTCCCTCAACGGATGAGGATCAAAACGCACGGACGGTACCAGTGTCAAAAAGGCTTGCGTGCGACCCGTTTTGACCCGACCCGACCCTAAATTTAGAGTATTTTCGGGTCGGGTCTGAGTATGGAGCCGATATCAGAAAATACCCTAAGTTTAGGGTCGGGTCGGGCCGAGTCGGGTCGGGTCGGGTCGGGCCTTTTTGACACCCCTAGTTCCCAAGCATAAATCGGAATAGGATCAAGAAGTATAAAAAAGTTATTTCTTTATTCTTGAAAATAATTCTAGAATTAAGTCCAGGCCATTTTCTCTCTCTCTTTTTTTCTCTTTTCTTTTCTTATTTTTCCTTTTCTCTTCTTCTTCTTCCTTCTCAAGCTAGTTGATGGCCTCTACGATTGTCAGCAATCAATTAGAGACGAGATTTGGTGATCTCGCCCTCGCCAGCTACCATAAGGTTGGCTTCTTTCAACCATGGTGAGGCTAACCTCATAGCAATCGGGCAAGTTTGCCAGCTAGAGGAAGAAGAAGAAGAGAAGGGAAAAAGAAAAAAAAGAAAAATCTCATAAAACTATTAAAAAATTAAAATAGATTCTACTTTACAAAACAATTTTGGATTGTACCAAACGTATTTCTATTCTGGAAAGAAAAATTTTGTGGAGTTACCAAATGCTTTTGAATGCTCAAAAACTCATTGAGTGAACAAAATCAGAAAAAACTATTTCTCAGTAAAAATTATTCCCAAAAACATAGTGGTTACCAAATTTACCTTAAATGTCTTCCTTGGCTATATATTGTTCTAGGTCTTTGGTTTTCATGTGGTCGAATGAGCGCTTGATAGTGAGATTTTTTTGGCGAAGTACACCAACAATTCCAAGTGTGGAAGCCAATAAAATTTATAATAAGAATTGCGACATTATTTCATAAGAAATTATGAGGTTAAACATGTATGAGCTATTAGGTATGATTGGGGATTGAAAAACACAAATATTGTTTAAGTGGTTCGAGTCTGCTTGCATTCATTTTATCATTTGATTTAAAGTGGAATTCTTTATTGCCGTTCCCGTGAACGTAGGTCACACCAATCAAATCATATAAATCTAGTTACACCATCTATTTCCTTGTCTTGTTTACTTTATTATTCGATCTCTTGTTTCCGCAATAGGATAATTGCATATTAGATTTTGAACAAATCAAAATCCTCTAAAGTTTTATGCCCGGCTCAAACTAGAGACACAATTTAACGAAATTGACGAAGCTTGAGCTCCGGCGATACACGTCCTCGTCAATGTTGATGTCATCTTCAAGAAGATAATAGGGAATGGACTCGAGAATATCGAAATGAAGATGGGGTCTGCGGAAATATTAAAGTCCGCCAGCACTCTTGCCCTTTCCTTGTGTGTTGTTTTCTTAGGAGAGTGGTTGCAATCGCAGACTTTCAATGAGTGACCATGAATGGACGAGGCAAGAGTAAGTGCATATAGGTTGAGGAGCAAAAGCTCCTATGAGAACCTCAATGGCCTGTCTATTTGATTTATAGGGATGGTGGACTCTGCAAATGCATTATTTATCTTTACATGTTAGTGCCCAAACGTTTTGTGCCCTAAATTTTCCTTGTATCTCCTCCCTTTCCAAGAGGCAGGAATACTTTTTTGGTGTTTAACGTCTAACAAATGTCCAGGTCTGCACAAGATTTCACATGAAACAGTTTAATGTACTACTTCAGATGGGTTGCAGCCGCAGGCTTTCAATGGGTGACCAAGAGTGAATGAAGCAAGAGAAGTTCATATAAGCTGAGGATGTGGATTAAAGCACAAGTAAAATGTACTTTTTCTTAATTTATTACTCCTTTTGGAGTTTCTAAGAAGCTTCAATTAAGATTGAGGCTGGAACACATGTTTTAAATGGTGATATTCTAGTTATTTAATATCTGATATTATCAGCAATAAATCAATATATTCTAGTTCTTAATTATCCCATGCAAGATTAAAAGAAAGGTGATGGGTCACGTTTTCATTTTATTGAAAAACGGACCATCAAATATAGAATGCAAGCCTGCGTGCATTATTACATAAAAAAAAATGTTTAATATCAGACATCAAGATTCTCGTATCCGGTGGGTGCCGTACGCTTTTAATGACTAATGCATAATGTGAAGAAAATTTGGTTAATATATAATGATGCAAAACATAAGGCGGAAGAAATATTAG
Source organism: Corymbia citriodora subsp. variegata (assembly GCA_014858505.1). Lineage (NCBI taxonomy): Eukaryota > Viridiplantae > Streptophyta > Magnoliopsida > Myrtales > Myrtaceae > Corymbia > Corymbia citriodora. The sequence continues at coordinate 3,022,350 of CM026416.1, forward strand.
GAGAAACATATATTTCATTTCTTTATACAATAACTTTTCAGGATGAATTTTAACTAAAACACGGTGAATGGTAATGGTGTGACATTAAACGATCAATAAAATTGTAGTCATAAGAAAATTTAAATTCCTTTCATTAATGTTTCTGCGCACTATAGTGTGCGTTGTTAGGAGTCTTGGATGGTGTTTGAATCTGTTTCAAGGTAAAAGTCGCTCGATTCTGTGATGCATGCTCATTGTTTGTATAAATGCCTGAAAGAGAACTGAAAGAGCATTTCGTGTTGAGACACGAAACCGACTCATTTATGCTCTTATATCCACAAAATCATGTAATGCTTTGCCTGTGTTTATTGTGTCTCCATGCTTTTTTCGTCGAACACTCGTATATTGTTAAGTCGGCAAGGGTGGCTCTTCACATTTGGAAGTAGTTTTAGTGGCCACCGGATTGGGTGGCGGGCGATGGTTGGCACTGGCCGAAATGGACGACTGATGGATGGTGATGGCTCGGTAGTTGAAGGGGCGATGGTTGATTCGGCTGACGTGGCCATTTGGTGTGGGTTCGGTAAAGGGTTATTTGCACGTCTGCGAGAGCTTCGGGGAGGAGGTGAACGTGAAGAAGAAGAAGACCAGAAGAAAAAAAAATATTAAAAGAAAATAAGGAAAAAGAGAAACGCAAAAAAACAGATGAAAAGAAAGAATAAAAATAAAAAACAAACAAAAAAATAGAAATAGAAAATGGGCTGGGATTTTAGGCTGGTTATTGGGCTGAATTTTTTGTGGGCCGAGAGTTGTCCCTTTCTTTTTAAAAAAAAATGTGTGGGCCTTTTTGTTTTTTCTCTTTTCGAGTGGGCTTTGGGGGTCGGCCCGCTTTTAACCGACAAGGACCAATAGGGTCTGGGTCGGCTTAGTAGGGCCTGGTCTTTTGACCCAGTCCAAGTTGTTTTTCATATATTAAAAAATATAAATAAAAAATAAAAAATTCAGAAAATAAAAATATAAAAATATTTAAAATTTTAAAAATCAAATATTTAAAATATTTAAAAAATCATTAAAAATTTGAAATTTCAGAAAATAAATGGAAAATTCAGAAACTTGAAAATTTATCAAAATTTTCAAAAATTTTTTGTAAGAAATCGAAAATATTAATATTATAAATTCCAAAAATTCCAAAAATTCCAGGTTTGTTTTAAAGTTCCTTAAAATTTTTTAAATAATTCTTAGACAATTTTCTCTTAAAAGGTGTGGGAAAATTATCAGCTTAAGATTGTGTTTAAAATTGAATAAGCCTACACGATTTCACCTTAAAGTTCTAATTATCCTCGGATATAATTGTCATTGATTGCACACTTACAATGCGATAATTATGGTTCCCCCTTTGTTTAATACTAGGTGTTTATTTTCTCTTACAATTCATTTAATCTTTACTTTTGTTATTGATTGTTATTTTGATAATTACGCACCTGCATAATCACCTCACATGTTACTGGATAAGTCTAAAATCAATTCAAATTGTCTAACAAAAATCTTTTTGAAATGAATAAGATTAGATACTGAAATGGCACTAATTGATTAATTGGTGTAATTAAGTTCCCGACCCTAGATTTTCTAGTTGCGTAGAAAGTGAGGTATACTTCCATATCTCACTTAGTTCCTAACCGACCTTAATAGGCTAGTGGTGACTTCTCATTAAAAGATTTTTATGAACATCTAATGTCACGTGGGGTATAGACTTGGGAGAGTTTATATCTAATGAGAGTGCTGGACCTACCCTTTGGACAATACCCCTAAACCTATTATATATATTTTTTCCCATCGGGACAGAAAAAATAGGTCGCGACAATGATGAATTTTAACAAAAATTGTAGTGAATTGTAACGATGTGACATTGAACGACCGATAAACCCTTACCAGCAAATATTAAATCTCTAAACCTTTAAAACATGATTTTCTAAATCTATGGTGCCTTATCTACAGTCCTCGATTGAATTATGACCAGAAAAAGAGTCTTGATTAATAAAGACAATTTCTTGGATCATTGTGAGACGATAAGACAGCATGCGAAGCCTAAGCTCTTATAGCAGGTGCTAATTTGCGCAGGTAACCCATCCAAATAATTACCTTAAAAATCAAGTAACATGTTGATGATGAAGTAAAGTGCAGTTGGTGATGAAGAACATGCTTGCACACCTTACACATGAAATTTTACAGCATTGCAACTCTAGTTTGGTCAATAAACTTGACACGCAGAGACTTTACATATGTCTTAGTATGAAATGAGTGCAGCATGGAATCCCCAAACTACATTTTTTCAGATGCATGCATGAGTATCGAAGAACGTCGCAGGACAAACGTTGCCACGCGTGGCACACGAGGTTGACTTTGTACCTTCGAGACGTGTTTTAGACTTAGGATTAGATGTAGAGGAGCAAAGCCAAAGGAAGGTGTTCTTCGTGTGTCTTTGAACGAGGTTCCGACCATCGAGAAACACGTACTCTTGGACTTCATGCGTCTTGATGGAATCAAATATGATCCATCATTACATGCCGATAGTTTAAAGCTTTGTGACATCAGCATTTACTTTGATTTAGTGTATTTTCATTGTTGGATTTTGATAATTACTATCAAGTGACCATGGCTGCGAGCTCAAAAAGCTCTAGCTGCCACGGCCTCAAGCTCCAAATCTCCATCACTCCACGAGCTTGATGAAACTCAAGCGGTCATCATCGAGCTCGATGGAGCTCAAATGGCCTTGGTTGAGCTCGAAGAAGCTTCAATTGGCATGGCGCGAGCTATCAAATCTCCTTTGCTCCGCTCAAGCACTAGCTGACGCCTAGACACACTGCGACTTCGACTCTCGTGACTGCAACTTCATCTGCGGCACAGGCAGCAGCAGCTCTTCATCCCCTAAATAGTCCCTAGCGAGGATGACCGGCTAAGCTCCAGTGCACTCTCCCGCCACTCTCATCCAAACTCTGGCCAACGCCTTCACCAAGAAGAAGGAGGCGATGAAAAAGGATAGTACAAGCAAGGTTGTGATTTTGAAAAATTAACGCTATGATTTTAGGCATTGGTTCATACCGGAGTTTAAGTTAGTAGTCACGTAGGAGAAACAAATACTATTAAAAGCACCAACATCAGCATTTTTAATTAGCCAAATTGGGTAGAGTTAAGGAAGCGATTTTGTTACACAAATTTAGCAAGTTTTTGGATTTGGATGCACTTTTTAAAAGTTTTAAAATTTGATTGTACTTTTTTAAGGACATCGTTTTAGGCATTTGTTCATACTTGAGTTAAAGTTAACAGTCACTTAGAAAAAAGAAAATAATAACAACAACCATTTTTACTTTGTCAAATTGGGTGAAGTTAAGGGATGGACTTTATTGTACTAGTTTGACAAATTTTATGACTTATTTGCGTTTTCGTGACTTAAGCCTACTCAAGTGTTTACCAACATTTATTAAAATTTACTAGCAAAACAAAAAATTCCGTATATTTAAATGGAGAGGACGTTATGCAATTTTCTTTTGAATCACACGTGTAATATATGATTGGATCTATTCGGCACCCGCATATCAGATCTAAAATCACAATTTATGCTCCATTTATTTTATGAAAAATAACTTTTAAGAAAATGTTTTTCATATTTTCTGACGTTCGTTTCATGGAAAATAAATTCATCAAGGAAAACATTTTCCATGAAGGAAAAACAGTCTTCTAAAGTGGGGGAAAATGTTTTTCACTTTTCAAGTTGGGGAAAATATTTTACACACTCATTCTCTCCTATCTCACACCCCCCTGTTAGTCCTCACTTCTTCTTTTTTTCTATATTTTTAAATCAATTTTTTATATTTTTATAAATTTGAATTTTTTGTTATTTTTTAATAAAATCGATTTTTTATTATTTTTTTATTATTTTTTGTCTTTCTTTTTGTTGTTTTTCTTTTTTGGCCGATTGCCAACCACAAGCGAGCCAAACTCATCAATCTGGCCAAGAGGCTTGGGCGTTACAGATTGGTGATGCCCGAGTGTCGCCAGACGGTGGTGAGGCTTAAGCATTGTAGATCGGCGATGCTCGAGTGTTGCTAGAGGCGGCGAGGCTCGAGCATTGCCAAATTAACGACGCTCAAGTGTTGCTAGACAGCGGTGAGGCTTACTGGTGAGCTGATCTAGCGAGCTCGAGGCGTGGCCGGCCGTCAGGTGGTGACCGGCCAAGGAAGAAGAGAACATAGAAAAAAATAATAATAATTTAATAATCAATTTTAAAAATAATAAATAACTATTTTAGAAAATAAAATAATAAAAAAATTATTGAAAAGAGTTTATAAAGGAAAATATTTTCGCAAGTGAATAGCGGAAAATATTTTCCATTTCAAAATCAAATTTCACCCGAACATCAAAAAATAATTACGTTTTCCTGAAAATAACTTCTTGAAAAATATATTCAGAAAAGAATTATTTTCTGTAAAACGAACATAACCTAATAAATTCAAAAGCATTCGCCCATTTCATTGTCCATCCCCAATAAATTAAAAGGGAGCGTGTCCGATGCTTTAGCCGATGCTTTAGCCTTTTGATTCCGTACTGATAATAAAAACGTATCAATTTATGTCTTCATTATTAAAAAAGTCCAATGTAGCATTTGAAACATGTTTTGAGAATCTCATGAGTTATCACCAAATCCACTTTCTCAAAAGCTCCATCTGAAATCATCCCTTTGATCTTCCACCGCTCAATCAGTCAAAGCTCAACCTATATATATAGCCCCCACTTTCAAGATCTATTCAGCTCTGCACCCTTACTTCAGAAACCAAATCATCCCTTCAATCTTCCGCTTTCAGTGATCTCAAAGCTACAAATTGTGGCCAGAAACGAAAATGCTTCAGGAAATCTTCAGTCCCTTTGAGACCGATCGATTCGATGTTTCAAAATCCACTCGTCAGCATCTTTTTGAAGATGATGATGATCGTGTCAACGCAACATTTTATGCACCGACTCCTGCAATGACGTACTCACCGAGTTCAAGCTTCAGTAATGTCTTAATGGTGGAGAGTTGGAGCGAACTGCCTCTAAAAGCCAACGGAACGGAGGACATCTTAGTATACGGCACTATGTGCGATGCGCTCAATTCTGGGTGGACAATGCCTTCATCTTCAAATCAAGAACTTGATTTGGAAGCGACGACCATTGATTATGACAACATTGGTCTGGCTTCAAACCAAGAACTTGATTTCAAAGTGATGACCGTTGATTTGAACAGCATTGGTTCAGCAACGGAGAAGAAGCTGGAGATGGTGGAGCATGAGGTACAAGTGCCGGTTGAGAAGACACGTTATAAAGGAGTGAGGAGGCGACCATGGGGAAAATACGCAGCAGAGATAAGGGACCCCAAGAAGAATGGGGCAAGGATTTGGCTTGGGACTTACGAGACACCTGAGGATGCAGCGTTGGCCTATGACCAGGCAGCTTTTAAGATGAGGGGGTCCAAGGCCAAGGTCAACTTCCCTCACCTCATTGGTGAGGCCGAGTACAAGCCTGTCAGGGTCAGCCGCAAGCGTTTTTCAGGGCCAACTTTTTGAGTGTTTTCCACACTTAAATTAAGATAAACTCACAGTATTTATAAATAAACAACTTAATTTGGATGTAAAGCTCACGGCACAAAATCCATCTGTCCAACGACGTCCGCACGGCCTAAGAAAACTGCCGAGCTCCTCTTCCTTTTTGTTCATTGTTCATGCCTGCCATGGACCTGAACAGAACCCCAGAAGCAAAACCCCTACGTAAAATATAGATATCATAGGATTTGTGATCCCTTCCTTTTGTACGGTTAATGGGTGGGGCTTTTTATCAGATTCCTCTTCCTGGATCAAACCTTGAAGAATTATCTCCAGCAAAAAACAGCACCCAAAAATATTCAAATTTAATTTGTATACATTTAAAAATATCTCAAGTTTGAGTTCGTAAACAAAACTTAATCCAAGATGAGTTGTAAGGAAACCCAATCGACCAAAGGAAAGTTTGAAAGTTGGATTTGGAGTTCGAGATCCGAATTGAAATACCAAAGGAAAAGGGGCAAACTTTCCTACTCGGAGTAGAGTCGAATAATTTAGTCGGTCAATAAAAGGAAAACAAATGAAAGTCCTTGGGGTGACCAAATTTCCAGCCGTACGTGAATTTCCTTTTCTTTTCACTTTAAAGTCGGCCAGAGAGGGTTTTGATTAAAATGCATTTCATAATCATTCTATTTCGAGAAATTATTTTTGGGATTCTATTCCCTAAATAAGTTTTTGAGCTTTCGAAAGTATTTGGTAACTACACAAAATTTATATTTCTAGAATAAAAATGTAATTGGTACGATCTCCAAATTTTTTTATGACTTAAAATTTCTCTTAATTTTTTAATAATTTTATTATATCTTTTTTTCTCTTTTTCTTTTCTTCTTCTTCTTCTTCTTCCTCTAGCCAGTGGTGGGCCTTGCGGGAGCTTCATTGGCTAGGTGAAGAAGAAGGAGAAGAAGAAAAGGAAGAGTAGAAACGAAAAAGAAAGAAAAGAAAGAAAATAGCTTGATTATGGAGTTGTTCCGTAAATAAAGAAGCAATTTTTTTCTATTTCTTGATTTATTTTCCAAATCTATTTTCGAAAATAAATAAAAAATACCAAATGGATTATTGTTCTTTTTTATTTTGAAGAACAAAAAAACATAAATATGGCTTTATTGACCAATTATTGACTATTTTATGAAAAATAACTTTTAAGAAAACATTTTTCATATTTTCTGACATTCGTTTCATGGAAAATAAATTCATCAAGGAAAATATTTTCCATAAATGAAAAAAAGTCTTCTAAATTGGGGGAAAACGTTTTCCACTTTTCAAGTTGGGGAAAACATTTTACACACTCATTCTCTCCTATCTCACACCCCCTATTAGTCCTCACTTTTTTCTTTCATCTTTTTAAATCAATTTTTTATATTTTTATAAATTTGAATTTTTTGTTATTTTTTAATAAAATTGATTTTTTATTATTTATTATTTATTTATCTTTCCTTTTGTTGTTTTTCTTTTTCGGCCGATCGCCGACCACAAGCGAGCCAAACTCATCGATCTGGCCATAAGGCTTGGGCGTTGCAGATTGGCAATGCCCAAGTGTCGCCAGACGGTGGCGAGGCTTAAGCATTGTAGATCGGTGATGCTCAAGTGTTGCTAGAGGCGGCGAGGCTTGAGCCTCGCCAAATTGACGATGCTTGAGTGTTGCCAGACAGCAGCGAGGCTTACCAGTGAGCTGATCTAGCGAGCTTGAGGCGTGGCCGGCTGTCGGGTGGTGATCGGCCAAGAAAGAAGAGAACACAGAAAAAAAAGAAAAAAATAATTTAATAATCAATTTTAAAAATAATAAATAACTATTTTAAAAGATGAAATAATAAAAAATTATTGAAAAGAGTTTATAAAGGAAAATATTTTCTCATGTGAATAGCAGAAAATATTTTCCATTTCAAAATCAAATTTCACCCAAACATCAAAAAATAATTACATTTTCCTGAAAATAACTTCTTGAAAAATATTTTTCAGAAAAAAAACATTTTATGTAAAACAAACGGAACCTAGCTTCAAAAGCATTCGCCCATTTCATTGTCCATCCCCAATAAATTAAAAGGGAGCGTGTCCAATGCTTTAGCTTTTTAATTCCGTACGAATATTAAAAACGTATCAATTTATGTCTTTCGTTATTAAAAAAAGTCCAATTTAGCATTTGAAAAATAACTTTTAAGAAAACATTATAAAGGAGTGAGGAGGAGGCCGTGGGGAAAATACGCGGCAGAGATAAGGGACCCCAAGAAGAACGGGGGAAGGATTTGGCTCGGGACGTACGAGACACCTGAGGACGCGGCGTTGGCCTATGACCGGGCAGCTTTTAAGATGAGGGGGTCCAAGGCCAAGGTCAACTTCCCTCACCTCATTGGTGAGGCCGAGTACAAGCCTGTCAGGGTCAGCCGCAAGCGTTTTTAAACCCATCCCAGCCCGCCATCCACGTCCATCAATGACAGCTTGATGATGAGGATGAACAGGAGAAGGAGAGATGTCAATGTGGATTCTGAGGTGGATTTTCGAACTCCATTCCCCTTTCCCATATTGGATATTGGTTTTATGAGTGGCGATGAACAATTTGTACTTTGATCGGGTAAATCATAGAGACACGTTTTGATCAATGAAAAGTGAATCAAGTGATTTATAATTGTAAAAACTATCAAATCAACATTTTTTTGGTAAGGGTAAGTAATATTAATCAGCGAAATAACTTTACAAAAGGATAGGACCCGGCACCAACACACACTTGACAGGACAATAAATTACTGGAGTAGGGGGATGCCAAGTTCACTATGAAGAACCAACTGTTACAAGCAATAGCTTTACAAAAAATCCAAAACGGATGGATCCACTCTTGTCACGTCTCCTCACGAAAAATTTAAGGATCAAATCCCTAGCAACGCTATAGTCTTTTGTCTTGGGAGAGGCTACTACTGCTTTAAAAGATAGTGCTTTGTCCTTGACCACTTTGATTAATAGAAGCTTCATGGACGGCACACATGAGTTGGCAGTCCAAAATATAATATCATTCATGATCTTCCATATGACATAGCATAGGGCAGTAAAGGAATACCGGATCATATCAAAATAAAAGTATTTTCCATCAAAGGTGTGTATGGCCCATTGAAGATTTTCTGACCAACAACGATTCCTCGAAGGAAGATAAACTCATTCCATTCCCGTGCCAACTTTTTGAGTGTTTTCCACACTTAAATTAAGATAAACTCACAGTATTTATAAATAAACAACTTAATTTGGATGTAAAGCTCATCTGTCCAACGACGTCCGCACAGCCAAAGAAAACTGCCGAGCTCCTCTTCCTTTTTGTTCATTGTTCATGCCTGCCATGGGCCTGAACAGAACCCCAGAAGCAAAACCCCTACGTAAAATATAGATATCATAGGATTTGTGATCCCTTCCTTTTTTACGGTTAACGGGGTCTCGGCTGGGTGGGGCTTTTTTTTATCAGATTCCTCTTCCTGGATCAAACCTCGAAGAATTATCTCCAGCATAAAACAACGCCCAAAAATATTCAAATTTAATTTGTATATATTAAAAATATCTCAAGTTTGAGTTCGTAAACAAAACTTATCCGAGATGAGTCGTAAGGAAACCCAATGGACTAAAAGAAAGTTCGAAAGCTGGATTTGGAGTTCGAGATGCGAATTGAAATACCAAAGGAAAAGGGGCAAACTTTCCTACTCGGAGTAGAGTCGAATAATTTAGTCGGTCAATAAAAGGAAAACAGAAGAAAGTCCCTGGGCTGACCAAATTTCCAGCCGTACGTGGATTTCCTTTTCTTTTCGCTCTAAGGTCGGCCAGAGAGGGTTTTGATAAAAATGCATTTCATAATTATTCTATTTCAAAAAATAATTTATGCTCAGAAATTATTTTTGAAATTCTATTCCCTAAATAAGTTTCTGAGCATTCAAAAGTATTTGGTAACTACACAAAATTTATATTCTTAGAATAAAAATGTGATTGGTCTATCTCCAATTTTTTATTATGACTTAAAATTTCTCTTAATTTTTTAATAATTTTATTATATCTTTTTTTCTCTTTTTCTTTTCTTCTTCTTCTTCCTCTAGCTAGTCGTGGGCCTTGGGGCAGCTTCACTGGCTAGGTGAAGAAGAAGAAGAAGAAAAGGAAGAGTAGAAATGAAAAAGAAAAAGAAAGAAAGAAAATAGCTTGATTATGGAGTTGCTCCATAAATAAAGAAGCAATTTTTTTCTATTTCTTGATTTTATTCCAAATTTATTCTAAAAAATAAATAAATGATACCAAATGGATTTTTGTTCTTTTTCTATTTCAAAGAACAAAAAAACATAAATATTTACTGTTTAGTTGATTACTAAACATGGCTTAACTGACCAATTATTGACTATTTCCTCTTTTTTTTGTTCTGCAAAAATAAAAAAGGAATAAAAATTTGTTTGATAACATCGACTAATTTTTTTACATCTATAAATTAGTTTGTTCCTAAGCATAAATTGGAACAAAATCAAGAGGTATAAAAAAGTTATTTTGTTCTCAAAAATAATTCTAGAATTAAGTCCGACCCATTTTTTTTTCTCTCTCTCTTTTTTTTTTTCTCTCTTCTTCTTCCTCCTTCTCTAGCCAATTGATGGCCTCGGTGATGGTCGGTGATCAATTAGAGACGAGGTTTGGCAATCTCGCCTTGGCTGGGGGAGGGTTGAGCCTTGCCTAGCCATCGACGTGGCTCGCTCTTGCTAGCTACCATGACGTTGGCTTCGCTCAACCATGGTGAGGCCAACCTCATAGCAATTGGGCAAGGTTGCCAGCTAGAGGAAGAAGAAGAAGAGAAGGGAAAATGAAAAATTAAAAGAAATTCTACTTTACAAAAAAATTCAAGATTGTACCAAACGTATTTATATTCCAAAAAGAAAAAAATTGTGTAGTTACCAAACACTTTTTAATACTCAAAAGCTCGTCATGTGAACAGAATGAGAAAAAAACTATTTCTTAACAGAAATTATTCCTGGAAATATAATGGTTACCAAATATGCCTTAAATGTCTTTCTTGGCTATATATATTGTTCTAGGTCTTTGGCTTTCATGTGGTCGAATGAGTGCTTGATAGTGAGATTTCTTTGGGGGAAGGACACCAACAATTTCAAGTGTGGAAGCCAATAAAATTGATAATAAGAATTGTTTAATTCCTTCATGAGATTGTGACATTATTTCATAAGAAATTATGAGGTTACATATAGATGAGTTATTGGGTATAATTGGGGACTAAAAAAACACTAATATTGTTTGAGTAGTTTGAGTCTGCTTGTATCTATTTTATCATTTGATTTATAGTGAATTATTTATTGATATCTCCATGGATGTAGGTCACAACAATCAAATCATGTAAATTTAGTGCACCATCTTTTTCCTTGTCCTGTCTGCTTTATTATTCAATCTCTTGTTTATGCAATAGGATAATTGGGCATATTAGATTTTAAACAAATCAAAATCCTTGAAAGTTTTATGCCCGGCTCAAACTAGAGATACAATTTAACAAAATTGGCGAAGCTTGAGCTCCGGCGATGTACGTCCTCGTCAATGTTGATGTCATCTTCAAGAAGATGATAGGGATCGGACTCGAGAATATCGAAATGAAAATGGGGTCTGCGGAAATATTAAAATCCGCAAGCACTCTTCCCCTTTCCTTGTGTGTTGTTTTCTTAGGAGAGTGGTTGCAATCGCAGACTTTCAATGAGTGACCATGAATGGACGAGGCAAGAGAAGTGCATATAGGTTGAGGAGCAAAAGCTCCTAGGAGAACCTCAATGGCCTGTCTATTTGATGAATAGGATGGTGGACTTTGCAAATGTATTATTTATTTTTACATGTTAGTGCCTGACTGTTTCATACCCCAAATTCCCCTTGTATCTCTTTCTTTTCCAATAGGAGGGAATACTTTTTTGGTGTTTAACTTCACGTGAATGTCCAGGTTTGCATGAGATCTCATATGAAACAGTTTAATATACTACTTCGGATGGGTTGCAGTCGTAGGCTTTCAATGGGTGACCAAGGATGAATGAAGCAAGAGAGGTACATATTAGGGGTGTGCATGATCTGGGCGGGCGGTTCTCACCTTAGAACTGGGAACTGCCCATTAAGGACCGGTTTCGAAAAATTGGATATAGGAACCGCTTGTTGGTTCCAAGGATCCACTCGAGAACCGGATTGCCAGTCCGATCTAGTTCCTAGGTGGATCCATGGAACTGGTCCCATGAGCGATCACGCCTAATGGCAAGAGAACCATGGCGGCTGCAGTCAGTTCCCGAGTGGATCCATGGAACTGGTTTCATGAGCGATCATGCTTAATGGTGAGAGAACCATGGCGACGGCAGTCCGGTTCCCGAGTGGATCCATGGAACCGGTCTCATGAGCGATCATGCCTAATGATAAGAGAATCGTGCTGAGTTACCTTTTTTAAGTGACAAAGGTAAAAAGGAATTCAAAAGTGGAGAGAAAGAAAAGTTTCATGAACACAAGAACGGATAAAAAATGAGCAACTAATTCTAAATATGAGGCTTTAGAATTTTAATTTTTTTATAATAAAAATTAATATATTATTATAATACCGGTCCGGTTTGGATGGGTGGATCCGACCATGGATCCGGGAACCGGACCAATCCCCTTAAGAACCACCAGTTTCAGGCCGATCCGATCCGGTTCCGGGTGGTCCGGGTGAGTCCCGGGTCTTTTGCACACCCCTAGTACATATAAGCTGAGAATGTGGATTAAAGCACAGTAAAATGTACTTTTTTCTTAATTTACTACTCCTTTTGGATTTTCTAAGAAGCTTCAATTAAGATTGAGGCTGGAACACATGTTTTAAATGGTGATATTCTAGTTATTTAATATGTCATATTATCAGCAATAAATCAATGTATTCTAGTTCTTAATTATCCCATGCAAGATAAAAGAAAGGTGATGGGTCACGTTCCTTTATGTTTCATTTTATTGAAAAAAGGACCATAAATATAGAATGCATACCTGCGTGCATTATTACATAAAAAAAATGTTTAATATCAGACATCAAGATTCTCGTATCCGGTGGGTGCCGTACGCTTTTAATGACTAATGCATAATGTGAAGAAATTTTGGTTAATATATAATGATGCAAAACATAAGGCGGAAGAAATATTAGGAGAAACACATGTTTCATTTCTTTATACAATAACTTTTCAGGATGAATTTTAACTAAAACACGGTGAATGGTAATGGTGTGACATTAAACGAGCAACAAAACCGTAGTCATAAGAAAATTTAAATCCCCAGACCTTCACAATACGAATTTTCTAACTCTGTCATACATTTTCTACAGTTCTCGAATGAATTATGACCAAATAAAAAGTCTTGATTAATAAATAATTTTCTTTTTGGATCATTGTGAAGCGATAAGACATGTAAAGTCTAAGCTTTTATAGCAGACGCTGGTTTACGCAGGTAACTCATCCAAATAATCACCTTTAAAATCTAGATAACCATCAAAATAAATTCAAGTAAAGTGCAGTTGATGATGAAGAATATGCTTGCACACCTTCCACATGAAATTTTACCGCATTGTAACTCTAGTTTCGTCAATAAACCTGACGTGCAGAGACTCTACATATGTCTAAGTACGAGATGAGTGTAGCATGGAATCCACAGACTACATTTTTTTCAGATGCATGTCTTTGCATGCTTGCATTATCATCGAAGAACGTCGCCGGACAAACGTTGCCACGCATGGCACACGAGGTTGACTTTCTAACTTCGAGACGTGTTTTAGACTTAGGATTAGATGGAGAGGAGCAAAGTCAAAGGAAGGTGTTCTTCGTGTGTCCTTGAAGGAGGTTCCGACCATCTAGAAACACAAACTATTGGACTTCAAGCGTCTTGATGGAGTCAAATATGATCGATTACATCTTTGCATGTCATTATTGTTAAGCTTGGTGAAAATATGTAAGACTTCAGTTGATATGTACGTTTTTCTTTACCTAGCAATCTATTTTGTTACAATGGAAGTCAGACCTCCGCGAAACTAGAATTGATATTACCAAACGATAGAGAAATGAATTTCCATCAAGATTTCCCAAAAAGACAAAGATTAGGTTAATAAATTCCCGACTTCATGAGATGCACTGGTCACAATGTAGATGGTCCATCTTTGATAGTACCTGGAGGACTTTTTGCATAAAAATTGACCTAAGATATCAAGGAAAACTATTAAATAATGAAAAACTATTAAAGAATTTACATCGTCACTCATCATGTTTCAATCAACATTGAGATGTCGAATGGGATTCTTATAATCTATTGATGAATTATCACGATATATGTTGAATGACCCGAGACTATGCTTTCTCCAACATTAAATTTTGTGCAACCAATTTAAAGGAAATGAAGTCAATGATTCCCCGCGTAACACGTGGATGGACTGATTCCATCGTGAAAAGTAGTGCACATCAATTTTCTTTTTCGTTTTTTTTTTGCCACAGTGCAAATGACATTATTTGGTTCCCGTACAATAAGATAGGAAAACTTCATTTCCTCAATCAAGGTATATCCACTGGCATTTGCTTTTGTTTGCGTTAAATTCTTTTCTTCCCCCAAACCAATTACCTCAATCCCAAACAAAGTTCGACGCTGATTGTGTTCATTCTAAATAATTATCATCTAATTCCTTAACTAAAATACCAAGCAATGGCTTATCACCTAATGCTATCCTCGAATTAGAATTCGGTATAAACTGAACCATATAATTGAAGTCGATCTAATAAACAACATATTTATAAATGAAATGTTTAATTAAGAATATAATGGTCCTTCCTGAAGTTAATTGCTTTTCTTCAACAACTAATGTATGCAATACTGCTAAATTTCAAAGACAGAGCATTTTCTCTGCAGTTAGTTTTGAAGACATGAGCTTTTTCTTTGATTTAGTGAATGCACATTGTTGGATTATCATGATTACTATCAAGTGACCATGTCAGTGACTCGAAAAGCTCTAGCTGCCCTGGTACGTAGGATTTGGCACACAATTACAAGAAAATTCAGAATAAAAGTGAGAAAGAGGATTTGGGATCTTTGTGCCATTCTGTCAATTATGAATCGCAATCCAAAATGGTCTCGAGCTCCAAATCTCCATTGCTCCATGAGCTCGATGAAACTCAAGCGGTCATGATCGAGCTCGACAAAGCTCAAATAGCCATGATTGGGAGCTCGAAGAAGCTTCACCCACTCTGACTTCAACTTTCGTGACTGCAACTTCGTCAACGGCACAGGCAGCAGCAGCTCTTCATCCCCTGTATAGTCTCTAGCGAGGACGGCCAGCTGAGCTCCGGTCTCACCCACCACGCCTCTCATCAATCTTGCCAAAGCCTACACCAAGAAGAAGGGGGCGATGAAGAAGGATAATACAAGCATGGTTGGGACTTGGGAAATTAACGACATCATTTTAGGCGTTCATACTTGAGTTAAAGTTAATGATCACATGGGAAAAAGAGTAATAAAAAACAGCCACATTGACATTTTTAATTAGCCAAATCTGGAAGAGTTGAGGGAGCAACTCCATTGCACCAATTTGGTAAATTTTATAACTTGATTGCATTTTATAAGTCAATTGCATTTTCACGACCTGGGCTTCTAAAGCACTTATGAACATTTTATTAAAATTTATTAGCACAAAAAAAAATCTATATGTTTGAATAGAGAATATTTTACTCAATTTTCTTTTGAATCACATGAATGATATGTGATTGGATCTATACGGCACCCGCGCATCAGATCTAAAAGCCAGAATTCAAATAAAGCATTCGCCAATATCATTGTCCTTTCCCAATTAAATAAAACGGAGCGTGCCCCTTGCTTTGGTTTTTTAGTTTTGTACGGATAACAAAGAAAAAATATATCCTTTACCAAAAAAAAAAAGAAAAAAAATATCTATTTATGGCATTCTTGATTTAAAAAAAGTCCAATTGAGCATTTTAAACATGTTTTTTGAGAATCTCATTCGTCAAGTCCAAATGCAACTTCTTAGAAGCTTCATCCAAAATCATCCCTTCAATCTTCCACCACTCAACCTATATATAACTCCCACTTTCATGATCTCTTCAGCTCTTCACTCTTTCTTCAGAAACCAAATCATCCCTTCAATCTTCCACTTTCAGTGATCTCAGAGCTACAAATCCTAGCCAGAAACAAAAATGCTTCAGGAAATCTTCAGTCCCTTTGAGACCAATCAATTCGATGCTTTGAAATCCATTTGTGAGCATCTTTTTGAAGATGATGATGATAGTCTCAACGCAACATCTTATGCACCAACTCCTGCAAACACGTACTCAAGGAGTTCAAGCTTCAGCAATCTCTTATTGGCGGAGAGTTGGAGCGAACTGCCCCTAAAAGTCGACGACTCGGAGGACATGTTGGTATATGGTGCTATGTGCAATGCGCTCAATTCCGGGTGGACGATGCCTTCAACTCCAAATCAAAAACTTGATTTTGAAGCAACGACCATTGATTATGACAGCATTGGTCTGGCTTCGAATCAAGGACTTAATTTCGAAGTGACAACGAATGATTATAACAGCATTGGTTTAGCGACAGAGAAGAAACTGGAGACGGTGGAGCCGGAGGTACAAGTGCCGATCGAGAAGAAGCATTATAAAGGAGTGAGGAGGAGGCCGTGGGGAAAATACGCAGCGGAGATAAGGGACCCCAAGAAGAACGGGGCAAGGATTTGGCTCGGGACTTATGAGACACCTGAGGATGCGGCATTGGCCTATGACCGGGCAGCTTTTAAGATGAGGGGTTCCAAGGCCAAGGTTAACTTCCCTCACCTCATCGGCGCGGCCGAGTACGAGCCTGTCAGGGTCAGCCGCAAGCGTTTTTCTGCCGAGCTTAGCTCACCATCCTCGTCCAGCAGTAACGGTTTGGTGACGAGGATGAAGAGGAGAAAGAGAGAGGTCAATGTGGATGCTGAGTTGAATTTTGAAACTCCGATCCCCTTTCCCATATTGGATATTGGTTTTTGGAGTGGCGATGAACATTTCGTACTTTGATCATGTAAACTTCAGAGGCATATGTTTTGATCAATGAGAAGTCAATCAGGGAATCTTGTGTTGTAGAAACTATCAATTTAGTGTTTTGATTTCATTCCATTTGGAGATTGTCAGGAAAAATCAAAAACATACTCTACCCCCAACTCTGCACTTCCTAAACGTGAAAGGAGAGAAAGACACCTTCAAGTCGCGCAGAAAGTGTCTAGCTAAAGTAAAAAAAAAAAAAGTCAGTACAATAATTTATCCGAATACTATTTAATATGAAAGGCTATTAACCACAGTTGTTATACTTAGCATTTGGCTCCTTGCGAATCTTACGTGATCTATCAGCTACTGTTGTATCCAACCAACCTAGAGATTTTTTTTGTGGCATTAGAGTAGAAATATCAAATTTGGTCACACCATTTAGTCATTCTTTCATGACATTTTATATATATATTTGAAGTCTTGAACTTCTATTAGGGATAAGCATAGTTCTAAGGTAAAACTTGGAATCAAAGAATTGAACTAATGGAAACCTGTCCAATTTTAAGTTCTAAGATATGTGGAATAGATTCGAGGTTCCAAAAATTGATAAACCTATTTTGACAGGGTAAGTTCTAGATTTTAGGTTCTAGGTAGATGGAACCTAGAACCTAAAACAAGCTTTTGTGTTTTTCGTTATGTCTTCGTGTGATCCTATCATATTCCATGGCATTCAATGATGGGTATATAATCTAAAACTACTAGTCTAAGTTTCCAATTTATGACCAAGACTTTTATTTTGTTGATGTTTCATATTATAATCATGTGTTCAAATATAAGTTGTGATTAGTGGAATATAGCAACAAGTGATGGTCATTAAAAATGATGATTCAGTGTAATCTTTCAATTAATAATATAAGTAGAACTTAAGTAGACCCTAGAATTTGTGATAAGGTAAGTTCTAAATTCCAAGGAAAATAAAGTAGGTTTTGAGTTTCACAAAATAAGAAAACCTATTCCAATGGGTAGATTCCAAGCTTTAGATGAAACTTATATGGAACCTAGAATAGTTTATCCTTAATTTCTACAAATACTTTCATCTATGTGCATTAACAACATGAATTGCTCAAACCAAATTTCCCAATGAACAACCTGAACCTAGCCACGCAAATCATGATGGCAAACGTGGTGATTGGTTTGATGAGATAATTACTAGGAAAATTGTCCAAATAGTTCTAAACCTATTATATTTTTTTGTCAATTAAATTCTAAACCTTTAAATTTTACCAATTGAGTTATAAACATTTTCATGTTTTGCCAATTAAATCCATTCAACCAATTTTGGCAAGAAATTAATGATGTAAACGTTGGTCATCCCACGTGACACTATTGGCACTAATGCATGCATTTTATAATAATATTCTATTTTTTTGAATTATTTATTTCTTTTCTTTATCCTTTTTTTTTTCCTTAACCCTAAGCCAATGAGGTTGCTAGCTTAATGATATGAGGAAGGCCCACCTGTGGTTGACGAGGGTGTGGAGGCCCTCTCTCAAGCCAAGCAATGGCGTCGCAGCCCTTGCCTATAGTTGGGGAAGGCAGTGTGCCCTTGCCTAGACTAGGCGAGGGTTGCCAGCCATCACCTATGGCCAACGAGAGTCAATCAGTGGCCTTGCTAGCTATAGAAGAAGAAAAGAAAAGAATGAATTATAAAAATAAAATATTAAAATATAATTAAAAATTATTTGTATCAGAATTGACTATGCTATGTAAAATTGCCAATGTCCATATTAGCAGTTTTCGGCCAAAATCAGCCAAATAGACTCAATTAGGAAAAAGTGAAAATGTTCAGGACTTAATGGGCAAAATTAAAAGGTTTATAACTGAGTTAATATAAGTATAATGGGCTTATGACTTTTTGGATAATTTCCCACAATTTACTCTTGTTAGTCATAATTTCCCACAATTTACTCTTGTTCCAAAAGAAGCTAACGACTTTTTCCCGATAAAATATTATTGTCTCGTGTCAATTCAAACAAACCTTAAGGATCACTTGAGAATATAATATTTGTTCCAAATAAAAAGCGGATCCAAACCCTAAGTTCTCGCAGTGTGTTTTAATATTTCATAAGTAGAAAAGCTCGAACTTTAATATTTCATAAGTAGAAAAGCTCGAACTTACTTCAAAAAGGGTAAAAGCCATGGGTTCATGTATCATGCTCATTACATTATGAAGACTTAATGGTAAGAACAAAAAAAATGTAGATGACAGTAAGAAAGAACAGAACAAAAAGAATGTCCCGTTGTTGTAAGTTTGAGGTGTCTAGAGGAAAGAAATATCATTTAGAATTTCAGAATTTAATCGGTTCAATTTATCTTGCACAAATTAGATATAAACTTTCTTACGCAAGTATTTTTCAAGAACAATGAAGCAATTTCGGCTGGACTTTTCAAGTGAGGTAGGCCTCCCTTTCTTTTAAAATCATTTGGATACCAAGAATACCTCAAACATGCTTTTTGAACAATCAACCTAGTTTAAGTATACAGTGACCAAATCACTGGACTCAGGATCCCGATGCCTAGGCTTGGGACACCAAAGGTCGGCCTAGCACCCACATTCAGGGCCTCGAGGCTAGGACCTAACTATGGGACTTAGTGTTGGGTGCCAAAGTCCAGAACCTGATCATAGGGTTGTAGGTTTCACACTTCAGGTTTCGATTGTTTGGGTCCAAGTCCCCGGCCTAGGTCTCAAGTCTTACCCCTATGTCTCAACATTTAGGGGTCACGATCCTAGGTTTGTACAAAATTCTTGTGTCCAAGCATTGAGGTCTCGTCTCTAGGCGCCAAGGTTCGCATCTGAGCTTGTGGGCTGTGATTCAAACTCTCGAGGTCCTAATTTTGGTCCCAGAGTGTTGGATCCCACGGCATGGGTGCTAGGTTCCCCCTCTAGGTTCAAAGTGTGGACCTCGAGGTTGAGGTGGAGGTATCCGACTTGAGCACTGGGGTCTTAGGTCCTGGGTTTGGATGATGGGGATCAACATGACAACAGTTGAGAGATTAAATTAGAATCTTTAAAAGGAATTTTGACTTTTAAGAAGTGGATATCATTTTTTTTTAAAATTTATGAATATACAAAAATTTTGTTGATCGTCAAATTGTTTTTTCTTGAATATTTTCAAGTGTTTCCAAAGGATGCTATAAAAAATAATTATTTCTTGATGTCCAATTTTTTTGTGTGAAATAAATTAAAATGAAGTTCTTCTTGAAAAGATGTCATGCCACCAAATTTTGTAAAATATAACAAAATGCATAAAAGTGTTGGCAGATTACACCAACTAATTATTTGAAATATAGTTGCCGATCATTGAATCGATAATTTTTAACGCTGACTAACCCTTATTGAAACTTATTAGGAAAAAAAAAAAATCTGTATGCTACAGAGCAATCCAATTCTGCAATTTTCTTTTTATCACATGCATCGATCACATCAGATCTAAAAACCTAAAATTTAAACACAAAACCATGCACCGACATTTTATTGTCCTTCCCCAATAAATAAAAAGGATGCTCCGGCTTTTTAATTCAAAACGGATAATAAAAATTAAAAAATAATTTTTTTTATGTCTCTCGTGATTAAAAAAGTCTTAATTGAGCATTTGAAACATGTGTGGAGAATCTTATGAGTCATCGCCAGATGCACTTTCCCAGAAGCTCCATCCAAGATGTATTGGAGATACGCATTTTGATTTGTCATATATATTATATAGTAATCAACACGCTTCAGCAGTCAAAGCTCAAACCTCTATATAGCTCCCATTTTTCATGGTCTTTTCAACTATTCTCTCTGCTTCTGAAACCAGACCATCCCTTCAAATCTTCCGCACTCAGTTATCTAAAATATACAAATTCTAGCCAGAAGCGGAAATGCT
>CM026416.1:3042984-3091737 GCA_014858505.1 Corymbia citriodora subsp. variegata
AAATCCGCCATGTCGTGAATCCAGAGGAGTTCTTTAGAATCGTTAGATTGATAAGGTGATTCGATCACTAATATAGAATTTGTTTGACGGGGATTAACGACATTAACCGTTAGATAGAAGATCCAATCTCCTCTATTAAATTAAAGCAATACCGTCAGATTAATTAGATGAGACTGGACAACTCTCTACTGTTAGATCACATAACGATCTAACAATTGTAATCAGAAGTTTCCTTTTGCCCTTTTAGAGAGATATACATGGAGCAAAACCCTAACCTTAGTTGCATCCTCTCGCTCGACTCTCTCCAATTCCAATCCTGTCTCTAGTGGCTGCCCTACTCTGCCGAGATCGGCGGTGACCATTCGTGTTCCTTCTTCAAGCCACTGCTCGCCTCCATCCAGTACCATCTTCACCGGGTAATGGCAATCCACTTGCTCCCCCTCTGGCCGTTTCCTCTTCTCAATTTTTCCAAATCATGGTTGTGCTGGAAGGTGATGGGCAACGGTGGCTAAGGATGAAAGATATAGATGAGGGAGATTTTGAGAGGGAGAGAGGAGTAGCTGGGTTCAATTAATGGGTTCTAAAATGGGTGTAAATAGATTTAGACTTGATTTATTAAAAACCCATATATTTTAGTCTTTTATTTTGAAACCCATTATAGGTTATATGAGAAATAAAGCCTGACCCATTTAATGTTTAAATGGGTAATAAATGGATTATGCACCCCCTTCCACATGTGTAATTATTGATAAAAATATAAATCTATCACCATATGTCATTTTTTAATGCATTAAATGAAAAAAGAAAAAAAGAAAAAGAAAAGTGATTGCACATGTATTGCACGTGTGTTGCACGTGTATTGCACGTGTATTGCTTTTAACACAAACTCTATAAGAGAAAAAATCAAACATTGTATGTTTAACACACACATATTGTGCGTTGTTGTGATCCAGTCTGTCCAATAGGCATGTAGCATAGACACCATAATGCTCTTTGCTCCTCACTTTTTTGAGAAGGTCCACATCACCACGTCCTACAGAAGACTCCTTGTGAGCCTTGATAGTTGATTTGCTAAAGATATTGTTCGTCATCTTCACCACCTACTTCGTTGATTGGCTCGAGCGACGATGGCTGAGGATGAAAGATAGAGATGAGGGAGATTTTGAGAGGGAGAGAGGAGTAGCTGGGTTTAATGGGTTCTAAAATGGGTGTAAATAGATTTAGACTTTATTCATTAAAGACCCATATATTTTAATCTCTTATTTTGAAACCCATTATAGGTGATATGAGAAATAAAGCTTGACCCATTTAATGTTCAAATGGGTAATAAATGGATTATGTGCCCCCTTCCACATGTGTAATTATTGATAAAAATGATAAATCCATCACCATATGTCATTTTTTAATGCATTAACTGAAAAAAGAAAAAAAGAAAAGTGATTGCATGTGTATTGCACGTGTGTTGCATGTGTATTGCTTTCAACATAAACTCTATAAGAGAAAATTGAACATTGTATGTTTAACACATACGCATATTGTGTTGTTGTGATCCAATTCGTCCAATAGGCATGTAGCATAGACACCATACTGCTCTTTGCTCCTCACTTTTTTGAGAAGGTCCACATCACCACGTCCTTCAGAAAACTCCTTGTGAGCCTTGATAGTTGATTTGCTGAAGATATTGTTCGTCGTCTTCACCACCTACTTCATTGATTGGCTCAGGCGACGATGGCTGAGGATGAAAGATAGAGATGAGGGAGATTTTTGAGAGGGAGAGAGGGGCTGGATTCATTTAATGGGTTCTAAAATGGGGGTAAATGGATTTAGACTTGACCCATTAAAGATTCATATATTTTAGTCTTTTATTTTAAAAATCATTATGAGTGATATGAAAAATAAACCTAACCCATTTAATGTTTAAATGGGTCATAAATGGATTATGCGCCCCTTTTCACATTTGTAATTATTGATAAAAATGATAAATCTATCACCATATGTCATTTTTTAATGCTTAAATGAAAAAAGAAGAAAAGAAAAGTGATTGCACGCGTGTTGCACGAGTATTGCTTTCAAGAGAAAAAAAATTAAATATTTTGGATACTTCTTACTTTCTTGCAATTAAAAAAGTAAAGATTAAGAAACATTTCTCCATTCCCATACCACACCTCACTCCCTATCTCAAATGTAATGTACCTCATCAAATATTATCCAAGCCACCTCCCTCATTATTTCTAATCATTTGTATTGCATACTCTTCCAAATTCTAGTAGTCACTACCTAAATCACAAGTACTTTCAAAATCTATAACACTTAAATAGCGAAAGGAACACATTCACTTTAACCAAAAGCATACCAAGCAAGAAGCATTAGGCTCAATGGTTACATTCCCCAATAATTAGGACAACATCCAAGAACTCTTCTTTAAACTCCCTACACATTCACATGACAGTTGCTTATTCTACAAGGACACAGTGATAGCATATAATGCAACAACTGTTTTACCAATTGACACCTACAAGCACGTAGAATCATATCATAAACTCACCTTATAGACAAAATGCTAAAGCTTGAACTACTAATGATACAAAAAAAGGCTTGATTGTTGATCACATGACAACATTTTAGTTATCCAAGTAGATTATAAGGAAATTT
The DNA here is from genome assembly GCA_014858505.1 of Corymbia citriodora subsp. variegata. NCBI lineage: Eukaryota > Viridiplantae > Streptophyta > Magnoliopsida > Myrtales > Myrtaceae > Corymbia > Corymbia citriodora. The sequence continues at coordinate 3,045,637 of CM026416.1, forward strand.
TAAACAAAATATTTAAAGTAAACTTACTAGATTATTAAAAGCTTAATGAAGAATTCATTGAGAGGTCATCCAAATTTCCAAAAAACCTATTTTGCTTGCTTCTCCAAGGAAAAAGAATACTAGAAACAGCACGGACTATGCATTTTAAGAACACTCGATTATCTAGATTTCTATGGTTGTGATGACGGTTCTTGAGGTTCATCTTTTCTTTCTCTTAATTAAACTTCATTTGCTGTTCATCATGCTCCTGATGTGTTGCATTTCCAATGCCATTTTTAATCTCATAATGGCTCTCTTCGGATCTTCTAGAACTCAAGTAATCATTCTCCCTTGATATAGATATCCTTGTGCGACCCCTACCAACAATAAGGAAAACCAGATGAAGATGCAACTTAATAAACTATAGATGTCATTAAGTCAAAAAATGAAAAAACCACCAACTGTTCATCACAAGATGAAATTAAGAAATCATAGCCAGATTGACTACTAAACCGAAGCTAGCTAGCACAAGGAATGATATGGGTCCATTCATTAAAATCATAATAATAGAGGAGATCACATCTATTTTGAAGCTCTTCCCCAAAATCTTCGTATATGATTATATGTTTTATCCTTGATGTATCTACATATGAAGCTTTTGGCTGCTTTACAAAAAGCATGTGCAATCAATATATTTTCTTAAGTGGCTGCAAGTCGAAAAAAAAAAAACCCTCAAATGTCGATGGATATCTAACAACTAGACAACATGGAATTCGTTGTAGAAAAAGTGCACACATCTCATACTCCTAATAATAGTGAAAAAGGGAGTGATAAATGTCATTTTATTTGATTTCAGTTGCTCTAGTACTTTTGTTTTACTAAACAGCTGATTTGATAAAATTCTGTAATGAACATCTATTGTGCCACTGTGGCGTTGAGATTACTCTTGATTGCCTGAGCTACCAAATTCCTATTTTCCTCCTGCACTTACTTGTGTCTCAATTTCTTAAATAATAAAGGTTTAATGACCAATAGTGTCAATAACATGTAGTACTGCAAAACCATGGAAATCTTAGCTATCATACTCATGTGCTAGCCTTTGTCTAAAGGGTTCAACACCCACTCAAATCATCAACACCCAAGATTTGTGAAAAAAATATGTAGACCCCCCAAAAGAACAAAAGACCTTATTTCTTCCATCCATCATAAACTTATTAGGGATATGGGGCGGAGATCAATATAGATTTACGTGATCTTGAGATGAGTATGCAAACAATTTAGTATAGGAATTGTACTTGTAGCAAGTCACACTTCCGGAGATTTTAGTATTCTTTTGACTTTTAAGTATTTGAAAAGTGATTTATTTAAAGAGAGAAATTAGAGGCGTTTGAGAGTCCACAATCTAATTTTGTTGATGAAAATAATAGATGGTTAATGGTTTTGAATTTTGATTTTCGGGTTACTAAAATACCACTTTTCTTAGGAAGGGCTTTTCCAATGTATACGGCTCATATAGCCAGGAGAAAACAAACTTCTTTGAATCAAAGCTGATGTTCTTGCTAGGAGTTTCTCTGTTGACCCACATTGGCTCAATATATTTCCAGAGAATAACCAAATAAAACGACCATCTCACTGGCCCAGTATTGGGAGGTGATTTATCCTAGTTATCCCACTCATTATCGCCCCCCTGATTGCGGAAACATTGAATGAATTTGCAAGCAGTTTCATGGGATAGGTCTGTCAAGTATCAAAGATAGGAATCTAATTCAGAATTGGTAAGTAATAATAATCATTGACATCCCAGAGAAAATAAAATATATGGAAAAACATGACAGCAACAAAAAACACAACACCTTGAACCTTGACTTCATATACTCCCCGCAGATGGCAACTTATCCACCTTGTAACATTGACAAATTCACATTTTCACCCAATTTTAAAAAAGAACATCCAATTCAATCAACACCCAATCAAGAAAAAGATGAAATGGTCAAGAGGATGGTTATGGGAACATGACAGCACATAGAGACTAGCAAATTACTCTTCACGCCTACCGTAAAGACTTCTAGAGCTTTCTTTCAAAGTAGTCACAGACTAGAAATCCTTGCTAAATGTTAATATCACAATTAATTGCAGTTTTGAAGGAATTTGGTATGGAATTGGATGCTTTTTCCCTTCCCTTCTTGTTTGATTACTATATTAGACACATCCAACTAGGGAATGAAATACCTGTTTGCCAGTAAAGAATTGGCGGTTAATGGAATTATAAGCCGGCACAGCTGAATCCATGCATTTTTAATGTACATAAATTTTTTCCCCTCAAATGGAATGAACCATTTTTACAAACCTGAGATAAGAATTGGATTTGTGAATCTGAGATTGCATGGAAACATACACAACACCAAGATCCAGACTTCCACGAGATGAATCTACAATACAAAAGGCTTGAAAGAGAAATGAAGAAAAAACCCATTGAAAGGCCAGAGAGAATATAAAAAAAAGATAAACTACCATCAAAGTTCATAACCACCTCGATAAAAAGCCAATATCAAGATCTGCAAATTGGAAAAGTAACAGCTGTGAACTGATTTTATTACCTTAAAATTCACAATTACCCCAAACTTGATTTCTGTATAAACATCCTCGTAAAACTCCTCAAATGAGCGTTCCGCCTCTATCTGTGTACTGAAAGGAGTAAAAACAGGTAATTATAAATCGGTTAGATCATCCTAAGAGATACGTCAATATTAGTGAAAGAAGTTGTAAGCCTTATGGTCAACTGGAGGAAGAGTGGATTGCCTATTATTGACGAATAGTGGAAACTTTAAATACTCTTGCTTGGATTTGTGCTTATGAGCAAAACTACAAGTCCTCAGTTTCCGATTCTCTAATCCTTCAAAAAGATTTTGCATAATGTAGGATATGGAAAACGCAGTCCTTAAGAGCTGTATTCCTGTCTATTGTATATTTCTCCGACTTGATGTTCAGTGGCTAATGATTGAGGATCATTCTATGGGTACTAACAGGGTGACAAGAATAATCACTTCAAACAAAGCCTGGTAACTTGAGACACCCTAACTGCTTGGTGTCTGTAAAAACTCATGCTAGTGTCTCGGCAGCCAGAATAATAGCTTCAAACGAACCTGGTAGATTCAAATCCAAAGATTCATGTCTGGAAAAATCATGCCAGTATTGGTCATTATTACAGAAAAAGAGAACCTGGGGTGGATAATCGAGAAGTGATCATGATAGTTCTGGTCATTGGAAGCTCAAACATCACTTTCAAAGACTTGATCCGAGCTCAGGACAAATTCAGGATTTCAAGAGCCGACATGCAATAAAAGAAAGATGAACTCAAGGTTCTGAGCTTATAATTTCTATATGGAAACAATACCCAGAGATCAGGACACCGAGAGTCAGTCAACTGAATTTCCATCAAGTGAATCTGTGGCAGAACTCTGCCATTGTGCGACCTCTGGAGGCTCCACAAGTCCTAATTCCTCGCACATGAGGACTGGTCTTCATATTCATCAAAGCAAGTCCTAATCCCCGATAAGAAAAATGATTCATTGATGCTCATGAAGTCAAACAATCGATAATATTCCAACCAAAATCCCCAAATCAAGAGATCCAAATTGAAGGTCTACATTGGAAAAAGTTGCTGCCCTTCTACTTCTACGGCGTCTCCAACGTTAACTGCTTTTGATGTTCCAAATAACGTTGAAGTAGCAAACGTGGTGGAGTCTCATCGATGGCCACTTCAGCGAGATGCTCGCAATTATCGGAGAGTGCGAGAGCCAAACCGACTCCCTCGCCAGCAGAGAGCGAGAGAGAATCGGAGAGTGCGCGAAGGAATGAAAAAAATATTAAAATAATTTTTCAAACTTTAAGGGCGAAAACCCAAGATTATTGCAATTTCGACCAATGATTTTGACTAAATTGCATGAGCGGCCACATACAATTGAAACCAAAGTTCCCCATTTTAGACATAACAGCTGGGTTTTACTTATTTTCCTCAAAAAGAAACAAGCATTGAAGTTGTTGTCATCGACTACAGGCTTAATTGGAGGTGTGATCAAGCTTTCTCACTTAATATGAATTGTAACTATGTGGTTTGGGCGTGCACCTTTGACTGCCGTATTGTGACGACTTCTACAGCTTACTGTGGCTTAATAGTAATCAAAAGTTGTAATTCAACAGAAACCCCACCAATATTCGTAGCCACATCATGGAGAAAACCCCAGAGCAAAAGCCTAAAACAGAAATTTGACCCATAAAGCTGTTTTGAACTGGTTACATTAGGCTCAGAGTAATCAGAAGTCGGAGAGTTCAATTCAGTCACAGAATTTAAACATCGAAAGACGGATCCTTACATTAGTCGATCCCAATGACAAAAAAGAGAACTTCATAAAAGCCTTTTCAGACGGAAATCAAACTAAGTAGACCAACTATTCTTTCCCCTAACCGTGCTCAAGTACGAACCTTGATATAATCAAGGACGCCCAGATCGCCTNAGCCAGAATAATAGCTTCAAACGAACCTGGTAGATTCAAATCCAAAGATTCATGTCTGGAAAAATCATGCCAGTATTGGTCATTATTACAGAAAAAGAGAACCTGGGGTGGATAATCGAGAAGTGATCATGATAGTTCTGGTCATTGGAAGCTCAAACATCACTTTCAAAGACTTGATCCGAGCTCAGGACAAATTCAGGATTTCAAGAGCCGACATGCAATAAAAGAAAGATGAACTCAAGGTTCTGAGCTTATAATTTCTATATGGAAACAATACCCAGAGATCAGGACACCGAGAGTCAGTCAACTGAATTTCCATCAAGTGAATCTGTGGCAGAACTCTGCCATTGTGCGACCTCTGGAGGCTCCACAAGTCCTAATTCCTCGCACATGAGGACTGGTCTTCATATTCATCAAAGCAAGTCCTAATCCCCGATAAGAAAAATGATTCATTGATGCTCATGAAGTCAAACAATCGATAAGATTCCAACCAAAATCCCCAAATCAAGAGATCCAAATTGAAGGACTACATTGGAAAAAGTTGCTGCCCTTGTACTTCTACGGCGTCTCCAACGTTAACTGCTTTTGATGTTCCAAATAACGTTGAAGTAGCAAACGTGGTGGAGTCTCGTCAATGGCCACTTCAGCGAGATGCTCGCAAGTATCGGAGAGTGCGAGAGCCAAACCGACTCACCGCCGATTGCCTCAACGTGGTGGTCTCCCTCGCCAGCAGAGACCGAGAGAGAATCGGAGAGTGCGCGAAGGAATGAAAAAAATATTAAAAATAATTTTTCAAACTTTAGGGGCGAAAACCCAAGATTATTGCAATTTCGACCCATGATTTTGACTAAATTGCATGAGCGGCCACATAGCTTTTCCTTATTTTTGTCTTCTATTTTGCCGCCGACCCTAGAAATAGTATCTGTTGGTTTCTTCTTGCAAGTAGTTCAAAATGAGCCTACTAATTTTAGCGAAACTGAACAAAAAATTTATAATTTTTTTTCCTTTTTGGGTTACGGAAAATTTATCATTTGTCTTTAGAATGAAAGGGAAGGAAACTTCAAAAAAAGTTCCCCTATTTTTCATTCCCCTTCTTAACTACGATGTTTTTGCAAGAAGAAATTCCATTTGCTTTTGTATCGCGCAGTTTACTGCATTTTCCTGTCCAACTTCCATCTTTTATCACTTATTTATGGATTACTTCAAGGAAATGACGGTATCAAATTTGCCTTTCCTTCCAAGCTTGTGTAAAGTACACATAGCGGAGCTCAAGTGTTTAGAAACATCAGGGTAATTATGATATTGTAACTACAATGTGCAGCATGGACATAGACATTTGTTTTTCCATCTTCAATCAAGTGGTAATATCATAGAAATTGCTATTTCCTGACATAGGGGATGCTCCTACATTGTTTAGGTATAGTTGTCATATGCCACGCTGCCACTTTGATTTAATTAAATAAGCTTGTGTCATGGCCCAAAGATCGATCGGTCCATGAGACTTGCGTTTGACAAGGCAGTGTGCCTCCTACAATTTTCGACCTTACAAAGAAGGGCATTGATATGAAGATATAATTAGTTGAAGTGGCATTTTATTAGAGTCTGCAAAAGCATGTTTAACCTAATGGTCCATAGGTTATGATCATAAAAGGCAGATATGCCTAAAAGGCAATGTCAATTAGCCTGATTAATGTTACCTAAGGGAAAATGACACAATTGCATTTCCTTTTGTTTTCCTCTTTTATCACCCTTTGTAGATGAGTAAAGTGACATCTTGATAAATCTATGATGTTTTAATTCTTTCTTCTTTTTTTTTGCCGGGACACAAGTCTAAGATGTTGTACGACCATGAGTTCATTAAATTTACAATCTAACTTTTTCTATTTAACCGGCTATCTGGGCAAGCAGCTGTCAAGACTAAACCTCTTTCTTGAAGAATGGCAGGAAGCTAATAGCAAAGGCTTTTGCCACCACCCCCAACCATGATGATCATTACTCTTCAATTCATAATGGCTTTAATTTCATGGATTCAAAAATATAGGACTTAAATTCGAAATTTCATGAATAAAAATCTGCCATGTCATGTCATGAATCCAAAGGAGTTCTTTAGAATCGTTAGATTCGATCACTAATATAGAATTTGTTTGATGGGGATTAATGACCTTAATCGTTAGATAGAAGATCCAATCTCCTCTATTAAATTAAAGCAATGGACTCCTTACCGTCCGATCAATTGGATGAGATTGGGCAACTCTCTACCGTTAGATCACAGCGGTTGTAATTGGAAGTTTCTTTTTGCCCTCTTAGTGGGATATCACATGGACGAGCGATCAAAGCAGAACCCTAACCCTAGTTGCACCCTCTAGATCGGCTCCCTCCAGTTCCGATCCTGTCTCCAGGGGAGGCTGCCATGCTCTGCCGTGATCGGCGGCGACCATTCGTGTTCCTTCTTCAAGCCACTGCTCGCCTCCGTCCAGTACCATCTTCACCAGGTAACGGCAGTCCGCTTGCTCCCCCGCTAGCCGTTTCCTCCTCGATTTTCCAAATCATGGTTGTGCTGGAAGGGGATGGGGAAATACTCTTTCCTTAGCATTTTCTTTTCTGCGGTGTCCGGCCTACTCCTTCATGTCCACTGCCACCGGATCCTCTCTCCCTCTTGTCAGCTCAACACTAACGCCTCTCCGACCTTGCATTGACCACCCGTTTCGCCGTCGTTTGCTGCGGCCCGCCGATCTGCAGGTCAGTCGGTCGGTGAGTACCACAGCTGCTGTCTCCACTTCGAACTCTCTCTATTTTTATTTTTTTTTGACGAGAATCTCGCTCCATCTGACCTCTTTTGCCGAGCTGGTTAAGGCCGGCCTGTCCACGCTTGTGCTTTTTGGCCAAGGAGTGTGTCGTTGGCCACCTTCTCTGCAAAAGGAGTTGGTTAACGCTGGCCTGTCCACGCTTGTGCCTTTTTGCCAAGGAGTGTGTCGCTGGCCACCTTCTCTGCAAAGGAGGAGATGGAGCTAGAGAAATTGCTCGAAAAAAAATTAAAAAAATTGAGGAGTCGGGAGAGACGGCCTGTGGCCATTTGCCACTGCCTGCGCTGCATCTCGGTTAGTCGTTAGTCAGGTCAGTAGTAGGTGCATTGTCTTCACAATGATCCCTTTTTTACAAATATCTCTCCGTTTAGTCCTCGCCTGGCTGCCGCCCTTTTGACTCATCGCATGCCGACCTGGTTACGCCGGCCTGGCCAGCCGGCCTCCAGCTCTGCAAACGATGAGCGGAGGACCTGCAAGGATGGGAGACATGAGCTGAGAGAAATCTGTAAAAGACGGATGTAGGGAGACACGGCCCTTACCTGAACCGGCTGTGCGAAGGCGGCACAGCGACTAAATGGTTGCTGTGAGGGGACAACTGGGCGAGTGCTGACTTGACAGTAGGTGCTATGATTTCCGGTGGCACGGGACATGGACGGACTCTGGCAGAGGACGTGAGTAAGCCAGCCATAGTTTGAGGAGAAAAATATGACACAGAGATCTTCTACCCTGATAGTTGAGCCAGTTTGGCAAATGAGAGAGGTGGCTGCTAGAATGGGAGCCTAAGCATAGAGACGGCTGTTACTGGGTGAAGCCGACTGGATTGACACGAGCAGTGGCAGGCAGAACACAATCCCTATCCCTGAGAGAAGCGAGAATGCCTGGAAGAACTTTCTGTTTATTTGATCATTCATTTGCTGTAGGGGTTGACTGGAATGGAATTAGATTGATGCAGTGGCTGTTTGGACAGAGTAATGGATATTGTGGATTTGCTTATTAGTCATGAGGGAGCTGCTTGGTCTTAGTTCTGTGCAATATTGCAGTTTGAGAGTTTATCTTGAAGGTGTATGTATGTGCAGACCTGTGCTCTTTTAGTTTGAAAGAAAAATCAAACTGAGGACACGCTGACTTCTACATTACAGATTAGGAAAAGTAACTGGATGAGTGCTTGTTTTGTTTCAGTCATGAACATTACTTTGTTAAATAATCACAACCCTCCTATTGTCTAAACTAATGATCCCAATGCATGTAAATCATGTTACCTAATTTTAACTCTAGGTAATTGATTTCCACCAAAGAGTTTAAGTGAAAGGTATTTGGATTTGGGGTTATAATGCTGGCCATGTTCTCGGTGCTGCAATGCTCATAGTTGATATTGCTGGTGTACGAGTCTTTTATACTGGTGATCATTCCTTCAAAGAAGATAGGCATCTCCGATCTGCAGAGATTCTTCAGTTCTCACCTGACATCTGCATAATTGAGTCTACTTTTAGAGCGCAGCTTCATCGACTTCGTCATACTGATTATTCCTTGGAAAAAGCTTCATGCTAATGAATGAAGTTGTCAAAATAGATATTCCTGTCTTTCTATGACTTTTCTTTTCTTAAGAAACATGCATCTGTGGATTTCTACTCTAGTACTAAATGGACTTTACGGGACCACCGGAATGACTGGACAATCTTCTTGATAGTCTGTTTATTACTTTTATTGCTTGAATTAATGATATAGCTTGTGTATATTGTGAAGAACTGTGTTTATGCCACCTAAGTGCTCCTTAGGCTATCATTAATGCCACTGGAGCTAGGGCTCTGATAACGGCATTAGAGTGTTGGCCCTTCCGATGCATCTTGCTTGTTCTACAATCTTTCCTCCTCAACCCACATTTCCTTCTACCTGATTTAATAACAATGTCCAACTTTCACCGTATGCTGTCGGCATATCATTTATGAGTTAATGCATGTTAGTTCTTTAGCTCTAATTTTTGTCCAATAATTGCAGATCACAAGTAAACTTAGAGAAAAGAAGATTCCTTGTGATGTCGTATGGATGCATATGGATTATATAATTGAAGGATTTTTCTTGAATTCACCTATGAGTTCGGATCAATGTAGATTTAGGATGCCCAGCGCCAGTGAAGGAGGAATAACCGGCACCACCCCAGCCCACGCCACCCCTTTCCGTGTCTTTTTAAATTAGAGGAAAAAAAATTGATTTGAGGTCATTATTTAAGTTATTATATGCTTTTGTTTTAATTAAATTGTCATTTTCTCTCAGTTGGATCGGATCAGACATAATATAAAAAATGAAAGAGCGAGTATATTCTTTGCCTGATGTTTATAATGTCTCTTGAGATTGCAAGAGCTCATCTGTTAGAAGTGCCGACTTTCACCGTATGCTGTCGGCATATCATTTATGAGTTAATGCATGATGGTTCTTTAGCTCTAATTTTTGTCCGATAATTGCAGATCACAAGTAAACTTAGAGAAAAGAAGATTCCTTGTGATTTCGTATGGATGCATATGGATTATATGGATGGGTTTCTCTGCTTCGCTTCTCACAAGGCATGGAATCCCATTTTGTGTCAACCCTGCTATTGCCTTGTTTGGAAAAATTACAGATTACATTCCTTTAAGTAGGTCCAATTTCACATTATCTACCTCATTTTTGATAGGTATCAAACCACTCACAACTTATGTCCGGAATTCATAGTTTTAGCCAATTTCATAAGGACGTTGCATACTTATCACCTAAAACAAAGCATAACTATATATGTACATCATGAAATTTGACCCAAAGCAAGCATATATCTACATCTACATGTAAGATGTGAGTTTATTGTCAAATATGAATGAAAATCTGTTTTTCATCTCGGAATGATCTCGAGGAAGATGGTGTTATTCATTTTGGAAGTGAGGTAGGTTTTGTGGAATATGTTGTTAGTTAGTACACTTTGGAGGCACTGCAATGATCTATGTTCCTTGGATATTCAATTTTCAACCTAAGATACAGTGCTTGATGCAGAAATGCCATGCATCACCGTTTTGTCCATTGCTTCTGTACATTTAATATCCTGAGTCCTTTGAGAGTGGTAGTCACTTTATGTACAGAATCTCCAAAGCGCATTCATGTCGGGGACTTCTTGCCTCGCAAACTTAAAAGGACTTAAGGTTCAATGTGTGGTAAGCAGTAGACACCTCTGAAGTTAATAAAGAGTGCTATTTTCAGCACAGAAACTGTACGGAGGATTTACTCTTGGGACCGCTTCTCTGATCCAAAATCTTGGGTAGATTGTCTCCACCAAGACAGGTTCAAAGCCATCCAGATGCTTGATCCTGGTATCAAAAGTGAAGAGGGGTATTTTGTCTATGGCAGTGGTTGCAAAAGTGATGTCTGGATCAAAGCCGCAGATGGAACTCCATTTGTTGATACCTAGCTGTCTTTCATTGTGGTTTTGGCTAATCTTTGTTGTTGTCTATCTGGTTTTGCTTTTACCTTTTCGTCTTTTGCTTTTCTGTAGCATTTGAAATTTAAGTAATCCCTAAAACCTTTCAAAACATACATATGTTGACGTGCTGAGTCATTTAGATTTTAGCTGGAAATAAGTCTACATTTACGTATGTAAATGCTGAGTAACCGTTTGCTTGTCAGGGGAGATGTGGTCCGGTCCTTGTGTATTCTGTGAATCTACACATTCAAAAGTCCGTCATTGGTGAGCTCAGTTAGTTCAGGATTTTATTTCTAATGGGGTCGATGGTATATGGAATGATATGAATGAACCAGCTGTCTTTAAGGTAACTAGTGCTTTTAATATCTATCATTTTGGACTATGGTTTACAACTTATCTTTCAGTCTGACGGGGACCATGCTCGAGAGCAACATTCATAGGGGAGATGATGAACTTGGAGGTCTCCTGAATCACTCACTATCAAAATGTATGATTTTCAGCCTTTTGCTATTTGTAGTTTCTGTTTCACGTTTTGGAGTTATATGAAAATACTAGAAAGCAATTTTGTAATGTGTCCACCACGATTGTAATGGAAACGCGAGGGGGGTCAAGTTAAAGAATGAGTTGTTTTCATTTCAGGTCACGTGCTAAATGTTTTCTATCAAATATAGTTGGATAAATTAAAATAATTCTCAGCTTTCCTCAATTCTTAGCACTAGTTATGTCATGCTTCAACGTTTGATTACGTCATCATAGCTGTACATTTGGCGTCATATAAAGCGAATGGTGAGGCTGGCAGAATGAAACAGTGTCTTGCTTTCCACCTCTTTGTCTGAGGATCTTCTCTGCCAAATTTGCATCGTGCACTCTGGGAGCCTTTTCTCCGTTTACCTCAGTATTCACTTCCATGTGTACAATCACAACCATTAATTTTAAGGAAACCGAGACTGAGCTAGTGGAAGAATTCTTTCTTTCTTTGTTAAAGCATTAGCAATATCACCATCGCATGATTAGGCAGGAGGTTTATTTCTGATTGTTTGGTACTTTCATCAGTTATAAGGGTTGCTTGCGTCCTTCTTCACAAAACACTTATGCAATTGGGTTGAAATATTTTCACACAAAACTAATCGGCAATTCCATAACTGCGGTACCAAGGGTGTGAAGAGATCAGCAAACAGCTGTAAGAAGGATGCTCAGGAGCTTAGTGAATCTGAAACCCTTTAACAATACCTTCTCAAGGTAGAAGCCGAAATGGAAGCTACACTTTTTCAGCGTAAACAGCGTATGGAAAGGATATCTAATCTAGAAAATAAGTTAAATGTAAGCTGAGGAAGACACCAAAAAGATTGTTGAGAGAAATGATGAGGCCAAAAGACAAGTTGAAGCTTTGAGGGAAGAAATTGCAAAATTAGCTGCAGGGAAGGAAAATGCTGATATAAGGTGCAATCAGTGCTAAAAGACGATTTCGGATTTGGAGCATAAACTATCTATTGCCCAAGAGGAGACCCAGTAGCAGCAACCGCTCAACCTTCTCTAGAAAAATGAGAAAATTATCCAAAAAAATTCCTGATTATTAATTTAATTTTAAAATTTTTAATTATGACAATTGAATTTTAGACATTTTTATATTTTACCAATTGATTATATTTGATTAATTTTGACTTGAAATCAATGATGTGGACATTATTTATTTTACATGGTATAATCAGCACTGACGTGTATAATTTTTAAATGTTTTTCAAAAAATAAATAGCTGAGCTTCGCATTAATGTGGAGGAAACTCAATCTCGTGCATAAATTATTGGAAAATACAAACCACTCTTGATTGTTTTTATTACGGGCATTATTTTATTATTATCAGGAACATGACTTCCCGCGCGAGGGCGACGCCACGTCGGTTGACTCCTGGGCCCCACTAAACTTGCAGGCTGAGCAAGGCGCCACGTGTAAGCGGCGAGCCACGCGTGTCCTCCTTACCTTCCTTCGCTCGTGTCGCGTCGCACGTGCGGCTCGGTGGGCTCCAGAGTTTCCTAGCCGGCTCGTGTCGCCTCGCACGTGCGCGATGCTCCTCCCTCCACGTGTATGGTTCGATTTCTCCCACGAGAACGGTTCGAATTTCCTCGCTATGGAAGCCGCTGATCGGGGATGCTTGATGAATCGTTTTGAGAAGGTGAATATCTCAATGAAAAAAATATATCCTAAACCCTGATAATATCGGATAAATAAATTTAAACAAAAGAACAAATTCGTTCAGGAGAATCCGATCCTATATCGTGAGTACACCTGTCAAAATAGATCAGGCTTTCTTTTAGTTTTTTTAGTCTTAAACCCATTATAAGTAATTGAAAAAGAAAGCCTCGTACCCATTTTGACAGGTGTAATCGTGAGGAAAGATAACGAGACACGTGATGGAATATAAATGCTGGAGTTTGGAGAGAACGTTAAAAAAAAAAAAAAAAAAAGAGAGAGGGGGGGCGCTCGGGTGGATGTGTTTGAATGAATACGTCGATAATGTGATCGATTAATGATCGAGAACTGGGTACGGGAAGCTTTGCAGCTTTGCCACAGATATGCTTCTTGTATCGATCCATTCCCACAGGTCAATTATATTCAATTTGTATGGAGAAGAATGTAAAAGCACAAGTTGCACTCACGGCGATTCTAAAAAGGGGTGTCGGAATTAAACCGGAATTGAAAACGGCCCAATGCAAACCGAACTGAAAATTTACCCATTTTTTCTTAATATTACAATATACATACTTTCTTTCCGTTTTTATTAAATTTATTTATAATATTTTAAAAAAGAAAACTGAAAAATCGGTCCAAGGCACGGTTCGGTTCGGGCTCTAGGGCACGGTTAGGTTCAAAGCTAGAGCCCAAACCAAGCCGTTAGACAGCCCTTGCTAACCCATCAAAAACTGGAATCAACGGCAGGAGAGCCTAAGGCTGACGTGCAGTACGTATTTTTGTTAATTTTGTGCAATCAAATCTGTTTGCTATCTACTGCCAATTATTTGCAATGTAGCTTTTCTAAAATATATGATCTTAAGGTTCCTCCCATCAGAAAAAATCCCTAAACTTTATATAATACGACCCAAAAATCTAAACTTTTTCAAGCCCATCTCTATCAAAATAAGCCCATTTTCGACTATAACCAAACTCAGCCCATGTTCCTCTCCAATCATTCTGAGCCCATTAACCTATAATTATGACGACATCATAAGCCCAAATACTATTTTCCCCTATATTTTCTATTTTCCCAAACTATCTTCACTATGGACAACGTATCAACCATTGGCCGAAGCTTTTGCAAAACCAGAAGAACAAACAATCGAATCTCCTTGCAACAAAACACATCAGCACATCGACATCTATTATATTTCCTCGTCAATCGCCTATGTTTATCTTGAAACACATACCTCCATCATTGGCCTTTTTCATCCATCACCAGCAGAAACTTCGATATCAATGAACGTACTTAAGAGTACCAAGAACGCCTATGACATCTACCTACACACTCCTAGGTTCTGAATCGTCCCAACGCACGAACATGTCCGTGAATTGCTCCCCGTTTGGATGAACTGAATCCCATGAGATTGAACAATGCGAGGCCCGAGGCACCCGCAATCTGTGGTGATGAGTATTCTGACCCTAATAGGGGACATCCATTCAGATACCAAGGCAACATTTTATGGTCAGGAAGATACCAAGGAAATGGGTGGGCGGGGTTGGGGACATTGACGCTGGCATTTCTAGCTGTGACGACGAGGTGCGGTGGTTTTTCCCACAATTGACAAGAAATGGCGTGGACAAGGTCATAGGGGAATGCTATGCGATGTTTGATTTAGTGAAGAACAAATTAACTTGCTTCATCTTCCATATAAAAAAGCTGTGTCGGGCTGAGTTTGTCAATTTTTCGGAAGTTAATAATTTCTCTTTTTAACTTAATTTGCTTTTTATTTTATTTTATTTGCGATCGGATTGATTTATTACCGTGTCGGGTTTTAAAAAGCATGGCAGGACATTAAAAAGTGTCCAAGGAATACCGTGCTCACTAATGTTGCCCTTATGCTAGATTTAACCACTTGTCCAACCTAATGTAACATTTTTTCACACGTGATCATTTGGAGAGGGTTTGCATTTCTGTTAGGGTTAATCGGATGTGGGGAGGGTTAAAAGAGGAATCGAACATGGTATTGTGATCTGGTGAGCAAGAAAGCAGACATATCCAATGTATGAGACGGGCGGATCCCCATCCTAATCATAAAAAGTGGCTCTAATTCACCTACTTCAACTTCCATATTATTACCAAACTGCTTAAATCATATATTAATCCAAAGGAATACCTAAATGATGCGATCTAGACCTCAAACAAAGCAACTTGTGTGCATTTGCACATTTTTGCAAACTAATGCATTGAAGGTTCTATTTCTTGAAGGAAATGAAGAAAATAGCTAGTGCAAACCTTAGCTTATGCCATAAGATCCGCATAAAAGTTGTAGGTGCGACAAATGCTGCAATAAGCATCGACTACAACAAACACTAGTACATTTGTCCTAGTGACGTTGTTTTCGATTATGGACTATTTCTTAATCGAGCTTTCCAGGCATTTTGTCGATCAATGTGAAACTAAGGAATTGATTTTAACCATCAATCTAAGCCACGTTTTGTTTCAAAAAGAAAAGAAAAGAAACTCGAAAATTTTTAATGCAAACACTAGTTCACGATTAGTGCGAATCATACCATGTAAAATGATTGATCCTAATTAAATCATACGTTCATGATTTCTAATTTAAATTAGCCAAAGAAAATTATATTGATAATTTATTAAAACATTCATGACTTTTTGAATGATTATTCCGATTTTCATCTTATCTAGCATTTTACCCATTCAACTCGAGCTGAATCGCACTATCGCCATGTGACAACGTTGTTCAAAATTTTATCCGTACCATCTCTACGTCAAATCTGTAAAGAGAGAACAAAGCTTAGAGAGAGAAACGTCATCCTCCCCACCAGGAGCTGACGTCATCCTCGGCGAGGTGGGGCCCGGATCACAGTTACCGAAGAATCGGATGACGCTTGCTGATTGGTGTACTGCTACGGAATAATATAATATCACACGCCAATTTAATATGCAACTATTAATACCAGCCTTAGATAGGGGAAACTCCGAGCCTATGATTGTTTATATAATTTAATGGGTTGCTCTTTCTTCGTTATTTTTTTTTTTTGGCTTAAAGAGCATGTCGAATTTATTAAAAAATTAGAAGTGTTCGACCGGAAAATGAAAGAGAACGTCTTGTTATTATTGATCAAATCGGATTCAATTTAATCATTGCCTATATTTATAATTATATGCTATTTCTTATTATTTCCAATTCCTTTTTGCCTCGAATCTCATTTCTTCATCTTACTAATTATGATCGCATACTACCTTAAAAAATAAGCTTCAATCGTGTCTATAAACTTATCGAATTATGATGAGATAATGTCATTTCTTTTCTTAAATTTCATATTACATACCTCGAAAGTAAGACTGCTAGAAGAAGGATTGAACATACCTCAACTTGATAATGAATTGGGTATCAAATCGGTGCGCTGTGTCAGATTTATAGACTTGATCGTGGGAGTGGATGGAAGGATCGGGCAACCTTTGGTAGGGTGGACACCCTTGCCGTTAGGGATGGGCATGGTTTTAAGATAAAACCTAGAACCTGAAAATCATACAGACAGGAACCTGTAAGTTTCAGGTTCCAAAATATGTAGAATAAGTTTTAGGTTATAAAATTTAGATAATCTATTTCGACGGATGGATTCTTGGTTTTAGATTGATAGAACCTAGAACCTGGAAGCTATAACCTAAAATTTTGAACAATTTTTTATGTTTTTCTTAGTCTATGTCTTCACGTTATCTTGAGGTATTCCATGTCGTTTAATGATAAATATATAATTCAAAACCACTAATTTAAATTTCCATTTTATGACAGGGAATTTTATTTTTGTAAACCATGAAATTAGTGAAAGTTCCAATTGCTTCTTTGATGCAATTATATTCAAACAATTGTTTTTTTCAAGACAATGATTCTATATAATATAAGAGTAATCAGTACATTAAAAATCATAAAAAAAAATTAATACTATTTGATAGGAGCCTATGGCATTCATTCTTAAACAATCGATAATAAAATCCTTATTTATTATCATTGTTGTGTTTGTTTTTGTTTTGCTTAACCGAAAATTAAAAAAAAAAAAACTATTAAAACCTAGAACCGACCCTGAAACTTATAAAAGGATAGGTTTCAAGATCCATGTTCCAAGTTCTAGGTTCCAACAGGTAGGTTCTAAATTTCAAAAAATGAGGAATCTATATCTGAGAGTAGATTCTAAATTCAAAGCAGAACTTGGAACTGCTCACCCCTAGTTGCCGTGATGAGTTCCTCTTCTCATCGTTAATTCAGTTGCTATTTGTTTTTCACAAGAACAAAATTGATGGACACACAGAAGCCAGGAAATGACAAGGATGACTTGTTCAACAAAAAATGTTGAAATCCTTAGAACACTTTTGTGAAGGAATTTGAGTCCATTCCTTTCAAGATGGTGGCTCTTTGTACTTGTTCAGCGTGGCGGCGATTGGCGAAGAATGATAGTTTAGCTTCAAACTGCGCCACAAGTGTCGGAATTTGGATGATAACCTGGAGATATTTTGTGAACAATGCATTTTTCATGTGGAAGATTGGGGTCATTTTCCAAGAGCTTGGTGTTGTCATTATAGTAATTAAGCCGAAAAGACGGCAATCATAAGCATGATTAGGATTAGGAAGAAGTTGACTAGCGTCCGGAGTTCGAACCACGTCACATGCATCATATTTGGCTATGAATCTTTATTCATTACGTGGCCCTAGCCATGAACTTGCCAAAAAAGCTATGCACACCAAACCTTTTAAATCGAAAAAAACACGAGAGAATTTTTTTTTTTTTTTTTGGTCGAACACGAGAGAAATTGAAGAGGGGGAAAAGGTGGCAAATTACCATAGCCACAAAAAAACACCCGTTAAGAACTTGCCACCCAATTATTAGTTGGATAAGCGCTTGTAATGATGCTGAAGAATTGGCTTGATACGAAAAATTTGTTTGAGTATCACAAAAATCATTTCCTTTCCTTTTAGTCCCTTTCTATTTTCATCAAGAAGGTTTTTAATAATAACCTTGATTTTTCTTTCTCTCTTTTTTCCCTTTTCCTTTTGAACTATTTACTTTGATATTCTGAGATACCATTCACCTTTCTCAAACCCAAACATGTTACAAGAACTTGAGAGAGCGAGACCAGCAACGAGAGGATCGAGAAAGGGATTTTTTGCATGCATGCTCCAAACGTGTGGACGAACTAGACCGACTCTATTTCGGAGCACTCAATAAGGATTCAAACCCTCTTTTCATCTAATTAAAGTATACCTTCAAAATGGGTCAGGCTTTCTTTTAGTTTTTAACGGGTCATAAATGGGTTAAACTAAAAGAAAACCTGACTCATTTATGACTCATTTAATATTTAAATAGATCATAAATGGATTATACACCCATTTTGATAGATGTACATGATAGTGTGCTGTCTCGCTCCCGCCGCTTGTACAACAGCTCCTCTTCTCGCTCGCACGGTGGCACTGTCGTACGTGGCCGCCACCATCGTCGGATGATAGCTTGATTGGCCGTCAAAATTCAAGTGAGTCTCGTTCTTCCATATTTGTGCGTGATTTTTAAAAAATAATAATAATTTAAAATATTTAAAATAAAAGTTATTAATAATTTGATTTAAAAAAAAACAATATTAAAGGAATATAATCTTTTAAAAAGATTATAAGAATAATTTTTCCTAAGTTTAGTTAGATAAGGAAGTCTTTTAACAATATGGGTCGGGTCGGGTTGGGTTGGGTATGGATTAAAAATTATAGACTATGCTTAAATGGGTCATAAATAGGTTAATGGGTCAATTTGGGTCGGACCATTTATGACCCGACCCACCTGTTTAACAGGTTTAAATTAAAGAAATAACCGACACAATCTTAGCCCACGCCACCCCTCTCCATTTTTTTTTTTAAATTAGAGGGAAAAAAATTGATTTTAGGTCATTATTTAAGTTATTACATGCTTTCATTTTAATTGAATTGTCATTTTCCCTCATGTTGGATCGAATCAGACATAATATAAAAAATGAAAGAGTGAGTATATTCTTTGCTTGATATAAATTCGAATGTCGAAGTCACTCGAGGGTAGAAACAGAAAAACTCTTGACCGTCCTTCACAAAATATATATATAATGTCCCTTGAGATTGCAAGAGCTCATCTATTAGAAGTGCCACCGTACCATGTTCGCCGTGAGGTCATACCTCATGTCATGGGCGCTTGAGTGAGTTTGGTAGGCAACCGTGACTCCCTCGTGCTAGGACATCCCTCTATGGCGACCGCAACAATGGCGGCGGCACCGTGCTTTGGCGACCCCGGCTAAGGGTCTGTATTAGGTTCCACATGGACGAGGGGTTTTGATAATCTTGCAACGAATTTAATATGTGTTCTTTGTCTCACTCTAGAAGTTGATCAAAATGCTTCCATTACTTCCGACCAAAAATAAAAATTGCTTCCATCATTTTATCTAGCTTGGGGAAAAAAAAGAAAAAGAAAAAGGAGAGAGGAAATACCTTGATTTGGCAACTTTTACATATATCAATAACTTCTCCTGGGAAAATTTAAAAGAACCAATCTTAAGTGCTCGGGCACTTTAAGGTAATGAATTGAATCGGCTTGCAGTGCATGCGACTCGGCAATTTTGTGCAATCAAATTCATTGGTTTTTCTAACGTGCCATACCAGCAACCCAGGCCAGAGATGTCGGTTGGTTCTAAGATAGGGAAATGATGACATACTTGAATCGGTTTCGTTTCAATTTCGCGGTATATAAATTTTTTTATTTTTTTTCCCTTTTTTTATATTTTTTATTTTATTTTCTATAATTTTCTCTCCTTCCCTTAGGGCTAGCAAGAGTCACTGGCCACGAACAAGGGCTACGACTACCTTGCACGCCCAAATCTAATAAAGGTGTCTTGACTCTTGCCAACTTTAGAAAAATTAAAGATTATAAAAAATTATTAAAATACTATTTTAAAAATGCCACGTCAATACTAAGTGGTTGGTTAAAATTGGTTGAATAAACTGAATCGGCAAAAATGCAAAAGGTTTATTATTAAATTAACCAAAAAAAAGTTTACAACAAATTGGGACATTTGCACTAGGTTAGGATCCCGAATTCATCCTAAAGCCTATAAGAGATTTATAATTTTTTTTTAAGGGAGGCAATTCACTTATGATTGATTATTGTTTGCATATATCTACAAATTTTATGTAAGAAGATTTGGGTTTTCAAGCCAGCAGATGAATTTGTAGTTGAGGACTCTGAAAATACTACAAACCATTTAATCTGAATTGCCCTAACCCAGTGATAATTTTTAAGAGGAAATTGTAATTTTATCTTGTTAAGAGCCTAGATTCGATGGGTACTAGAAACAGATCGACATCAGTGGATTTGAGAGTATCCTCTTTCCTCCTGTAGACATGTCAATCAATCGATGCATCGTAACACTTTCGTCAATCCTCAATTATGTCAATTAAATGTCAATCTTCTCACATTTTATAAATTAATTTTATCTTGTCAATTTTGATCAAAATTTTTTTATGTAGATATTGACCATTTTACGTATTACGTTGGTGTAAATGCATGTAATTTTTAACAAAGTTTAATATTTTCAAATTTTTAAATGTTTTTTTAAGAAATAGATATCGACCTTCTGCATTAATGTAGAGGAAACTGCATTTTGTGCATAAATTCTTGAAAAATACAAGCCGCTCTCGATTATTCTTATTACAGTCCTTATTTTTTTATTATTATTTTCATGAATAATGACGAGTCAAGTCTAAGTCTCGAGAGCATAAATTTTTGGTCGAAATTGCTAGATACACTAAAAATGAGCTTACTGCAACACTAGTCCAGCGGCACAACACAAAACATAGAACATGAATTCCCGTACAGGAGCAAAGCCACGTCGGTCAACATTCGGGTAGAGGTGTCCCAAGTTGATTCAAATCAAATCGAATTATTTAGATATGCATTAATTTTGAACTGAATATAACTTGAATTGAAACTATCCGAATCGGGATAAAGAACGATTATCTTTTAATCATCCAAATCGAAACCCAAGCTAAACCAAATAAAAATTACACGATAATTCGATTCGGGTCAGTACAAATTTCGATTGCAATTCGGGTTTGACGGCCCACCGTTCGGGTTGCCAGCACCTTCCTCGCCTGGACTCCTAGACCCCACCAAACTTGCATGCGAATGCTGAGCAAGGCGCCACGTGTAAGCAGCGAGCCACGCGTCTCTTCTCTTCCTTCACTCGTGTCGCCTCGCACGTGCGGCTCAGTGGACTCCCGAGTTTCTTGGTCGGGTTAGTATATAATTCTCTCGTGTCCAAATCGAATAGAAACCAAAATTTTATGCAATTTCTTGTTCGGTTCAATTTTCATTCTCTTTCCAAATTTCAGTTTGATTTCACCAATCTAATCAAATCAAAATTCTCAATAAAAATTAAATATCCAACTTAAAATCTCTCTTCTTTCTCATCCTTTATTCAATTCAATTTAAATAGGTAAAATAAAAATAGGAAAATCAAAAAACCAAACCCAATTTTCGGTTCAAGTCGGATTCTCACCCTATTGGTTCAGTTTGAATTGAATTTCTAGAAAACTCGAACCAAATCAAACCATTGACGCCCCTATTTCATATCAACACGCTTTCGGATCTAGTTATATAATGGATGTTGACATTCAAATTTTTTTCGATACATTTTAAATATCCATTAATTTTGTAAATATATATATAAATTTATAGAAAAAAAAAATCGAAAAAAGAAGAAGAAGGAGAATTTCGAAATTGAGTAGCCCGGCAAGTCAGGCCCACTCTTTTAACAAACTTTCGTCCAGCCTTTTTTCTTTTCCTTGGCCCATCTTTGCTTGTTCTTTCCTTAGCCCATCTCCTTTCTTTTTCCAAAGCCCATTAAAGTTTAAGCAAGCCTAGCCCATTTCCAATCATTTCACACCTTCACTCAACACACAGACACGTACACGGACAGAGGCGCATACAGCAGTGAGACGCAACGAGATCGCTCCAGCGCAAGTGACATTGGCAACGTGACGCCAACAGAGGGCGTGCCTCCTGTTGCGCTGTCGCGCGGTGAGTGGCCGCAGGGCTAACAGAAAATATTC
Organism: Corymbia citriodora subsp. variegata; assembly: GCA_014858505.1. Lineage (NCBI taxonomy): Eukaryota > Viridiplantae > Streptophyta > Magnoliopsida > Myrtales > Myrtaceae > Corymbia > Corymbia citriodora. Next base: position 3,067,688 of record CM026416.1, read on the forward strand.
CTTGGCGGCCAACGAGAGGAGCTTGAGGAGAGGGGACGATTTTCGGTGGGCAGCAAGGAAAACGAAGGAGGCTGGCTGTTGTTCTGGGTTTTTGAGGGCTGAACAGGAGGGATAGAGGCGGATTTTGCTGGTTTTGGTAGAAAAGTGCAGAGGAAGAAACGAAAAAAGGAGGGCAAAACAGAAGGGAGAACAGAGGCAAAACCGGCTGGTTTTGCTGGTTTGAGGGCGAGGAAGCTGGTTTTGGAGCAAAAGAAAAACTGAAGGGAACGCAAAGATCGGGAAAAAACGCAGAAGGAGAAGGGGGCGGTTTTCAGGTTTTCAGAGGGAGGAAGGAAAACGCAGGAGGAGGAGGCTGCTTTTCTGGGTTTTCGAAAAAAAAAAACAGCAAGAAATAACACAAGAGAGAAGACCGAGATGGAGGGAGTTCGAGGGCGAGAGAGAGGAGAACTGGAAAGAAAAAAAGAGCTCGGGAGAGTGGTTCGCTGTCACCGGAGGTCCGTCCGTCCGTCCGTCCGTCTGCCCCCGTCCGCCGAAGCATTTCCCTCCGATCCAGGTAAGCCTCCCCTGCACATTTTTTGTCTTGTTTGGACAAGGAAGCGGGCCAGAACTTGTGGACGACCGGTTCGCACAAACTCTGGCCCTGACGATACTCCATTGATGTTTGTCTACTCGCTAATATGCTTTATTAGAAACCCAGAACCGATTCGAGTCCCCATCGAACCCGATAGCCTCTCTCATTCCTTTAACGCGTGCTAACTGTTTTTTCTCTCCCCTCNCTCTGAACTGGAAAGAAAAATGGCGTCCTACGCGGCTCAAATCGCCATGGTTTGGGTCTAGCCCTTTTGGTTTTGCGTATTCAACCATTGCCAACTTTTCTTGTAATTTACAATTTCTTTTTTATTTTACATTTCTTAGCAATACTTTAAATGTATCCACTTTTCCCTATGTTTTCTCCAAATAAATTACAAATCAGTTTTGGATTACCAGCTTTCATCTAAGATATTTAGCTAATTTATTTTTTCTTTTAAGCACCAGCTTTTTTCCGATACTTTAGCAATCTTCATTTATATTATTCTTAATTACTTTTTAAATTTTCCAACTCTTAATTAAGGTTAATAACTTTTTAACAATGGTAAATTTGAGATTTAGTACGTAAGGCAGATAAAAGTAGTAAATTTAATTGGCATTGTCTACGGTCGATTTATTCTTTATGCCGTCGAGAAGATCTCCATCAATTCACAAAGATGCTCATCGAAGCGTGTCTGAGACAGAAGAATTCTCTAGGTTTCAATCGTCGGAAAAGACACTAAATTTAGAATTTGAATTCCTCCTTAAAATTTCATTTCCAGGACGCGGAGGAGGGGGCAGTTCCTTTTCCTTGGAGGAGCAGGTTCCACCGACTGAAATCCGAAGTCGAGTGTTCTTTGCTTTTCCTTCGCGTCGCTTGAGGAGCCATCGCCTGATCGCGGGAGTGAGGTGTTGTCGGAGAGTTATTCACGATCCCATAAGGCAAGACGTCCTTCGCTTTTGTTCCTGTTTTTTTGGGTCTCGGCCCGTTCTCTTCATCTCTCTTTTGTCTTTCCCCTGCTTTGGTCTCTTTTGACTTCCTGTTTGGTCCCTGAAATTTGGTGATGAAATAGCTGAATCTTGAAATAGAATGTGGTGGGAGGTGTCCGCCAGCTTATTATTTGTTATATGGGACGAGGTCTGCCGTCGATAAAGATCGCTTTTTTTTTTTTATGATAATTCGAAGAGGGTTTTTGTTCTATCTGCCTTTGACGAGTTACTGTTACTGTGGGAACGTCGACCGAGTGCGTGTTTAGGGTGATGATTGGAATGGTATTTCGAGGGCGTGGTAAGAAGAAAAAAAAATCGAAACTTGGCTCTGATTTTGTTATCTGGGGATGGGATTGCTTCTTCCTTTTGTGCTTTTTCTTTTCGTTTTTGGCTTTTCTCGACCACTTCGTCTGTGCTTCAATTGCTTGCTCCAGAGGATGCTCGGTTGGGTCTCACTTTCAAAAGAGAAGAAGGAAGCAATGTGGGTGTGGAGTTCCTGTCCATGGCTGTAGTGGTGACCGCAGAAGTGATTTGAGTGATCTTCCTGGAGTGTTGTACTTTTCAGAAAATTGCTATGTGCAGGGATTTGGCATTGGCAGTAAGTGATCAACCTTTTTCAAGATGGAGGACTAGAAGCCGTTAAGTGCATATAGACTGATATTGAAATTCAGGTTTTAGATTAGCTGCTATAGTTTTTCGGAAATAAAGCCACCTCTTAGACGAGAGCCATTTGTTGACATCCGAATTTTTATTTATTTTTGTTTTAAATGCCCATCTATCTTTTGCATATATGGATATATATTAATTCAAAGAAAAGATAAAAATTTCTTATAAAAATGAAAAAAAAAAATCGAAAAAATTAAATAAATAAAAAAAGCATTTTCGGGTGGGCTGGCTTGGCCCAGCCCACCTTTCTTTCTTTCTTCCCCAGCCCACCTTCTCCTCTCCCTTTTTTTTCTTCTTTCGGCCCAGCCCGTCCCCCTCATTCTTTTTTGTCTCAGCCCGGCCCGGTCCCATCTCCTTTCTCTCTTCTCCTCCGCACGTGAACAGGAGCATACAGGAGGGGCAGCAGCAGCACGGTTGATCGACGACGTCGCTCGGCCATCCTCGGACCGTGACGCCAGCAAGCTGCTCTGTCACACTGCCATTGGGGGAGAAAAAGTTTTCGGTTATGCGAGAGCAGAGGAGGATCGACAGCAGGAGGGGGCGGCGATTTTCAGAGGGGAAACGAGGAGAGAAAACCAGCGAGGACAGAAGAAAAAGTGGGGGAGAGCAAGCCAGCTTCTGGGTTCGGAGACGGGGAGAGCTCGAAGGAGAAAACCAGAAGAGGGAGCGGGATCTGAGGAGAAAAAGGAGAGAAGACGGAGGAGGAGAAATGGCCGGTAGTCGGACTTGACCCTCCGTCGAAGATCTCCCGCCACGCTTCATCTCCGGCACCGAAAACAGAGGACCCGAAAGAGCAGAATCCGAGAAAAGGAGAGCAAGCAGGTCCGCTCGCGGGGAAGAAAAAGCACTCCAGGAACAGCTCGCCGTTTCCGAAGGCTCGTCCAACTCCATCGTCCGCCGCGGCTCGTCCCCGAACCAGGTAGGTTCCGTCTCCGCTTGTTTCTGCTTTGCTTTGACAAGGACGCGGGCCGGAGCTCGCGCTGATCGGTTCGCCCGAGTTCCGGCCCTTTTCTCCCTTCTATCTTGCCCCTGCTTCCTTTTGACATGATTTCCGAAGACCGCTAGCGAGTGCGAGGCTCGGTTGAGCCCGAGGTCCCCGAATCCAGTAGTGCCCAGTAGGTGTTCGACGAAATGCATCAATGAGATCTGAAATTTGCATCCCTCGATAATCTGGTTTTATGAATTTTTGCTCGTTTATTATCTATTTATCGTGTTTCTCTTAGAATTATAGCTAGTTTCATGAGATTTCCGCATGTTTTTGAGTCGAAAAGAGACGTTTTTATTTTTCCGGCGAAGGCAAGCTTCCGGGACCGCCGGGGGTCATCGCCGGCGACGTCCGGCGTCGGCCGGATGGAACGGCCGACGCTGGACAACACGGAGACCCCTTTTTGACTGGTGAAGGCTCGAGGCAACGTCGGCCGCGGTGCGGCGGAAGAAGTTGCAGGAGCTCCGGCGTGCTTGGCGCGGGGAAGGAGAAGACCAGACCAAAAAAAAAAGGAGGGGCCGGGCCGAAAGTTCGGATAGAAAGGAGGCTGGGCCGGCTGATTTTTTCTATTTTTCGTGTGGGCCCAATATGAACTTGGGCCATTTGTTTTAGAAATCAGAAATGGGCTTTCTGTTTTGTTTTTTATGGGCCATTAAAATATTTTTCGACCGGGCCGTTCGGCCAGCCTGGTCGTTGCCCCGGCCCGGCCCGATAGTGACCGGGTCGGTTTAGTAGGGTCGGGTCATCCGACCCGGTCCGAATCACTTTTTTTATTAAAAATTAAAAATTAAAAATTCTAAAAAAATCAAAAATTTGAGAAAATTCAAAAGTCTTAAAAAATCTTAAAATTTTTTATCTTTTTTTTCGAAAAATTATTAAAAATTAAAAAAATTATTTAATTTTCAGAAAGGTTTTAATATTTTATTTTATTTTATTTTATTTTTCTTTTTTCGAATATCCAAAATTTCCAAAAAAAATTAGAAAATTCCAAAAAAATTAATAAATGCTTTTTTTTAATTTTCAGAAAAGTCAAAAAAATATCAAAAATCTCGAAAACTTGTTTTTGTTTAATTTTGGAAAATTCGAAAATATTAAAAAAAAATTAAAAATATTCAGAAAAATCAAAAAATTACAAAATTTCCTAAAAATAAAAAGACCAAAATTGAATAAGTCTTTAGGGCTCTAAAATAGGTTTTCTTGGTTTGCGATATTAGGTTATTCCTACACTTTGCAATAATATTTTGAATACTATTTATTTACCTTAAAATAGTTATGACAAACCTTAGTTTCCTCAAATACATTGTCGAAATCTCACTAATGCACAATCGAGTTAGATATCGAAAGGGCGTTAATCGCATAATTAACGTAATCAAATCCCCGACCCTAAACCCTCACACGGTCCCATGTCTCACTTGGTAGTCGGCCTCAATAGACTAATAGAGACTCTCTATTTGAAATTTTTTGTGAATATCTCAACATCGCAAGGGGTATGAGTTTAGGAGAACCCAAGTTAATTAAAGGCTGTTGGCTCGAAATTAACAATACCTCTAAATCTATTATTTTTAAAAAATTTTAGGTCGCGACACCATTTACTACTTTTTTCTTTTTTTTTCTCGTTCCAGTTCAGTTCAATTCAGTTCAGCAATAATAGTGGTTCATGAGTTAAGGTGTCTCGGGATGCGACCGAGAGGGAGGGGAGAGTAATTGAAGAGAGAGATGGAGGCGGGAATTCGTTCTTTGCGTTCTGTTTATATTTATGTATGTCGTTCTCTTCTTCCTTAAATCCCTCAAATATATATATATTTTTAAGAAAACCGGCCAGCGGCGCTGACCATGGATGATGCAACTTCCTCGGATGGGACCTCTTGTGTCTGGCTGGGCATCATCTTTCCATTCGTGCTCCTCTCTACATTGCTGCTCCTCTACATGCTGCTCTGGCCTCGTCTTTCAGACTAGTAGCTGCTCCCTCTCCCTCTTCGCCATCCGAAGCACACGCGAACCATTCGATGGCCTTCCGATGAAGCATGGTCTTTGCTTGCCCCTGATTAGGAGTCATGGTCTCTCTTTGTATATATCCTTAACGAGCGGGACGGGCACTTATCTAGTGTGATTTAGAAGGAAGACTCCAGCTTTTTTTCGCTCGTGAGTTTTTATTTTTTTTCAAAAATGTAGCCTTTTGATATGCTATTGTCGTCATTCATATATTTATATTATTTTCCTTATTTTAATTCGAGAATATCTTCACCGTATCAACATAATCCACATTTTAAATCTTATTACGATTCATGCATGACTAAGCTCACTAAATTTGAGTCAAAATAATTTTTTTGCTACCTTTGCTTTAAGGAAATGTACTAACAAAAGCATGAATCTTGAAATTGTTCGTGACCATAAGCTCCCCTTCTTCACCTACCGGCCATTGCCCTTCCCTCTCCCATCTTCATCGTCAATTTTTTAAAATTTTTTAAGAGAAAATTATAATTTTTTTATTTTGTTTATCAAAAATTACAAATCGCTTGTATTGTTTGAAATAATCAGTCAATTAATTTTTTTTAGTATAAGATGATGTGAATAACTTGAGTATGTTCCAGTTGAGTGATGCCTACCTTTTGTAGAGAAAAATTAATAAATTCAAAAAAAATCAAAAAAATCAAAAAATTATTAAAAATGTTCAAGTCAACGCCGATCGTGTCATGTTAGATGGTCAGTATATTACATTTGCGATTTTTGATTAAAATTGACGAGATAAACTTAATTGACAAAATATAAAAATAATATTTATAACTCATTTAACACAATTAAAATATTTAAAATTGAATTGGCAAACATGTAATAAGTTTGGAACTTTATGGACAATTTTCATCTAGAAAAACTCGTGCAAACGCAAAATCAATCATCTTATATTGTCAAGCCAATTCCAATAATGAAACAATCACGCCCAGAACATGGGAATATCTAGTATAAATTCACTTTGTGTAAGAAAAAAGTTTCCTATCCTTGATGAAACATTTCAACTGTCGATGATTAGCAATTGAAAATGGTATTGTAGGTTAAATGACTGTCAAATGCAAGATGAAAAAAACAAATGAAAGCCCTGCAAAAGAGATAAATACCTAGAATCCTCCTAGATGTGCTAGGTAAATCCAATTCTACAATTCTTTTTTTTTTTTTTAGGATCCAATTCCATGAGAAATTCAAATCCAAATTTTGAGTTCTTCTCAAACATTAAAAGTACCTTTTATGGTTTTTATATTAAACTAAGAATGCTTAATTCGATTCGATTTGGAAACGGAAGAAAACTTTTTTTTTTTTTTTTGATCGATAAACGGAAGAAAACTTGAAAAGTAAGAAATGCACCATCGTAAATCCGCTCCGAACAATGCAGGGTGTTGATTTTGGAGCAAAGTATTTGTCTGGAGATTCTTTATTCTCTTTCATTGAGTCAATTACAAAAGAGAACCGGCTGAGTGGAGTGGTCAGGAGAAGCTGACGTCATCCTCGGTCAGCAAGAGAACAAGTCGACCTGGTAATCCTCAAAAAGTTCATGTTTTAGACGCGCGAGGTGGGCCCGGATCCTGGCTTCCGAGGAGTCGGCTGAATATTAGACAATATGATTTGACATGTCAATTTAATATGCAATTATTAATTCCCCGTTAGATGGGGCAAACTCCTGACCTATGATTGTTTATATAATTTAATGGGTTGATCTTTCCTCATTATTAAAAGTTTTTTCTTTAAAAAGCATTTCGAATTTTTAAAAAATTTGCAGATACTAGGCTGGAAAATGAAAGAGAAGGTCTTGTCATTGATTAATCTGCGTTCAATTTGACACCGCCAATAAATTAAATACCAATGAAACGTCTCGCTTATACCTTGATTTTCAATGAATACCTCCATATGTACTTGAAGTTGCTAAATAAAACATCGTCAATCTATCTTATGGTTGAAATAGTATTTACAAATATTTTTTTCCATTTAATTTTTATTGTGTATATGTTTTTGTTGATTGAAACATACATGCAATAATCCTTCACATTTTATGGTACAGTAACTAATGGATATTTTGATTTATTATTGAAATCTTGTGATGGTTCTATAAATAAATTTAGTTTAAAGTGATAAATTGGGGGAGAATTTCGGATATTGCTGAGACGCTGTGTTTAAAAGAACAAAAGAGTTGTCAAGGTTGATTTTCTGTGAAAATTGTTGAGGAAGTCATAAACCCATTGTGCTTTTTTTTAATTCAATTTAAAAGTTTTTTATTTTTCTAATTGAGTTGTAAACCTTATCATATTTTGTTAATTAAGTTCATCCGATTAATTTTGACTGTAATGCGTTGACAAATTTTAATATTTTTTCAATTTTTTTCTGATTTTTTTCATTCTTTTCCCGTTCTTTCTTCTACCTTTAGTTGGTGGCTAGGTCGCTAGCCTCACCTAGGCCAAGGTCACCTTCATCAACCATAGGCGAGGCTCGATCGACCCTCGCTGAGTGTCACCCCCCTTTAAGCCTTGCCCCGAGGAGGTCTCCCTAGCTAAGGCTCCCCCTTGCCCGGTCGGCTAGGCAAGGCTAGTTGGCCCTGCCATGGCCAATGGCTGGCTACTAGTAAAAGCAAGAAGAAAGGAAAAGAAAGAAAGAAAGAACGAAATCAGCCATGTATGATAGTTAGTATTGTCAACATTAGCATTGGCTATATCACGTAGGATGGCTAGTGTTCACGTTAGTGGATGATTCAAATTATTTGGGGGACTCAATTGGCAAAAAGTATAAAGTTTAGGACTCAATTGAAAAAAAATTACAATATGCTTATGACTTTTTAAATAATTTTTTTTCAGATTAGGAATTTGTAGGGGGAAATTAAAGTTCACGCTTGTCGTCTTCATTCATCGTCTCTGTCCTTCTTTTGCTGTTCTTTCCGAAATCATCAGTCTCTTTCTCAAAAAGGAAGTGGGCGACCAACCCGTCTCATTTGCACGGGATTTGATGTCTAGAAAGCAATGCTAGTCAAGCAAACGAAGCTCCAATTGGGTTCCGAAAGATGAAAAGAGGAAAGGAGGACTTCCAATGGTGACTCTGTTAACGACAAAACATCACATCATATCCTCCAATGTTTCTTCCCAACCCCCGAAAGCACTAAATGCGTTAAACGTGAAGTCGTCGATATCTCGATTTTCTCGATACAACCTTCCTGCCTTAAAAGGGTCTCAATAACAATTGCTTTTTGGACACTGCTCCAGTTAAATTCAATAAAAATGGAAATGGAAATGACACCTTTTAAGACCGCGTTGAGAATTAAAGAATTAACAAGTTCTTTAGATTCCAAAGCACGTCAAATAAAGCTTTACAAGCATTTTGAGGGGCATTTTTTAAACATTTCCAAAAAAATGATCATTTATCAAATTGGATCTCATCTTTCCTCCTAAAATTTTCCTCAATATTATATTTGAAGACAAAACACAAGAAAGTTCTCATCGTCTATATATATGAGTCATTCTTATGCGCGTTTTTTATGAGTGCATACCATCTCAAATTAACTTTTGCGTCCAAATGGTGTCTATCTCATTTTAGGTAAATCGAATACAAGACTACTAATACGATGGAATAAATTTACTAATCGTATCGTGTCTCTACTCTGTACTCAATTCCAAAACATTCCACAGCTCGTGATATATCCAATTCGATGAAAAGCACCCTTTATAATGCAAAAACCATTATGGTATAATATTTTCCATACGAAACATTAAACCCTGTATTAGTGCAATCGTCCTTAGCCTCGAGCTTTGATGCACAATATATATAATATGCCAAAGCTTGTAAATTAACCATTGACAACTTGCGATTCGAGAGGAACAAATCAACCCCTTCTATGAGCAGAAAAATGAAAAATGATATTCTAAGATCCCTGGGATATAGATGAATAAAGTTAAAATAGCCATATTCGAAAAATATTTTTTTCTTTTTAATCGAACGGGTTTTGTCAAAATAGACCATAGCGAATCTTCTTGGAAATTTCTTGGGGGAGAAAATTGAAAATTCCCTTCGAGTAATTGAAAGGTACTTATTTAATAACATTGATAATGGTAAATGAAATATAACATCGACATATAATTTCTCATTTTCTTCAATTGTGCCCCATCATGATGTTTGGGCCTTGCTTGGTTGTGCCTTTAGAAAGGCAAATAATATTTAACCTTTTCATTTCTACCAAGAAAATATTATACAAATTTAAAAAAAAAAACATGGCTTGTCGAATTTATATACAGCAGAACCTTCAGTACTTTCGAACTCAAAAAAAGTTAAAGTGCATTTATTTATGGTGTAGATTATGTGAATAGACATATCTATATAATTTATAAATAGATAGAGTGGAAATTGAATCAATTGGACCCGAATTTATAAAAAAAATGCTATTGGGACTCGTACCGAACTGAATGCGGAGCCGACCGAGAAACTTGGGAGTCCACTGAGCCGCACGTGCGAGGCGACACGAGCGAAGGAAGAGGAGGAGACATGTGGCTCGCTGCTTACATATGGCCCCTTGCTCAGCATCTGCATGCAAGTTTGGTGGGGCCCAGGAATCTAGGCGGAGAAGGCGCCACCGGCGACCCGAACGGAGCGCTTTCAAAACCGAATGGCAATCAGAATCCAACCGAATCGAACTATTTTGTAATTTTAATTTGGTTTGGACTGGATCTCGATTTGGATAATGAAAAGATAATCATTCCTTATCTCGATTTGGATAGTTTCGATTCAAGAAAGAGGTTATTGCTAATTCTAAAAAAATATTAAAAAATTATTGAAAATTGTACACAAGAATGTTGACCGTGTGACGTAAGGGTAGAAGAGAAAGAGGTTATTGCCAATTCCAACTAACGTCGGTCTGTTTCTGTTGGCCAATGAATATTAGGCTCATGACAAGAATTTGTTTCTCAAGAAAACTCAGACATCACTAAATTGGAACGTACTCAAGGTAATCACATCATCTCGTAATAAATAAATAAAAATTTATTTAATTGATTATTTCTAATAATACTAGCGACTTGTAATTATTGATAAGTAAAATAAAAAAAATTTACAATTTTCCCTTAAAATTGTCACTAAATTAAGGGAATTTTAACTAATGAGTTTGTAGAATTTCAGAGTAATCTATCGAAAATTCATCAACTCGCTTAAATACCCAAATTTTCATACATAAATTTTATAGATATATACAAGAAATAATCAATTATAAGTGAATTGCCTCCTCTTAAAAAAAAATGCAAATCTCTACTAGGCTTTAGGATGAATCCAGCAAATTAAAATCTACATTGATTCGAGCTTTTAGGTGAATTCAAGAAAATCCTTCAATTAGGTGAATAGAGGATTTGAATCCTTATTGAGCGTCATGAATTAGAGTTGATCTAATTTGTTTGTACATTTGGAGCCCACATGTAACAAATCCCTTTCTCGATCATCTCATTGCTGGTCTTGTTCTCTCAAGTTCTCGTAACATGTTTGGATTGAGAAAGGTGAATGGTATCTTAGAACATCAGAGCAAATAGTTGAAAAGTGTGTACATAGTAAAGTGATCAACCGATGGTCGAGAACTGGCAGAGTGGAGTGGTCGGTAGAAGCTAACGTCATCCTCGGTCAGCGAGGACAACAAGTCAACCTAGGGATCCTCGAAAAGTTCATATTTTAGTTGAATAAAATAGTTTAATGGAGGTGTTGGTGGAGGAGACACCCCACACGCATGTGGAGGTCTAAACCTCACACATAATCTACACGGTGGAGGTCTAAGCCTCACACACTACAAAGACGTCCACCAAGTCCTATTTATAGGCGTGGGACACCGCCTCTTCTTGACCGACTTAGACACCTAGATGACTCTAGATATTTCTTTACTTTTCAACTTTGACTTGGACTTGCTTTTTGTCTTGCATCCCATGTCCAGATTCTTCTTCATTCTTCAGCCCACTATTTTTGACTTTTTCAAAGGTTTCTTTTGCTGCTGTCTGCTTGCCGACTTGGACAAGTTGCCACCAAGGCGCTTTTCTTTATGTACTTCATTCCTAAGCAGTCTAGTTGATTCTAGAGTTTTCCAAAATGGATCACCAATTTCCAACAAGGTTCATTGTGTGGTAAGCAGTAGACACCTCTGAAGTTAATAAAGAGTGCTATTTTCAGCACAGAAACTGCACGGAGGTTTTACTCTTGGGACCGCTTCTCTGACCCAAAATCTTGGGTAGATTGTCTCTACCAAGACGGGTTCAAAGCCATCCGGATGGTTGATCCTGGTATCAAAAGTGAAGAGGGGTATTTTGTCCATGACAGTGGTTGCAAAAGTGATGTCTGGATCAAAGCCGCAGATGGAAGAAGTTGACTAGCGTCCGTAAGATGGAAGATGTCTATTACAGTAAGTAAGCCGAAAAGACTGGCAATCATAAGCATGATTAGGATTAGGAAGAAGTTGACTAGCGTCCGGAGTTCGAACCACGTCACGTGCATCATATTTGGTTATGAATCTTTATTTATTACGTGGTCCTAGCCATGAACTTGCCAAAAAAGCTATGCACACCAAACCCTTTAAATCGAAAAAAACGAGAGAAATTGAAGAGGGGGAAAAGGAGGCAAATTGCCATAGCCACAAATAAACACCCATTAAGAACTTGTCACCCAATTATTAGTTGGATAAGCGCTTGTAATGATGCTGAAGAATTGGCTTGATACGAAAAATTTGTTTTGAGTATCACAAAAATCATTTCCTTTCTTTTTAGTCCCTTTCTATTTTCATCACGAAGGTTTTTAATAATAACCTCGATTATTCTTCTTCCTTTCCTTTTCCTTTTTAACTATTTCTAAGATACCATTCACCTTTTTCAAACCCAAACATGTTACAAGAACTTGAGAGAGCGAGACCAGCAACGAGAGGATCAAGAAAGGGATTTTTTGCGTGCATGCTCCAAACGTGTGGACGAACTAGATTGACTCTATTTCGTAGCACTCGATAAGGATTCAAACCCTCTTTATCATCTAATTAAAGGAATAACCGGCACAACCCCAGCCCACGCCACCCCTCTCCATGTTTTTTTTTTTAAAATTAGAGGAAAAAAATGATTTTAGGTCATTATTTAAGTTATTATATGCTTTCGTTTTAATTGAATTGTCATTTTCCCTCATGTTGGATCGAATCAGACATAATATAAAAAATGAAAGAGTGAGTATATTCTTTGCTTGATATAAATTCGAATGTCAAAGTCACTCGAGAGTAGAAACAGAAAAACTCTCGACTGTCCTTCACAAAATATATATAATGTCCCTTGAGATTGCAAGGGCTCATATGTTAGAAGTGCCACCGTACAGTGTGTTATAATTATGGTTAATGGATCAACGAAAGTCAACAAATTAAAATACATTTTTTCTGTTCACATATCTATTCAATTTATAAATTTCCTAGATTCACCTATCTTTTTAATTCATATATTTGTTGAATTCATGAATCTTTTGAATTTACGTATTTCTTGATTCATGAATTTCTTGGATATATGTGTCTATTTAATTCATGTATTTCTTCTGTACATGAACTTGAAAGCTCTATAAATATATAAGAGCATAAAGCTTCATCAAAAGGTTTTTCAAAAGAAAAATTCAAGAAAACGATTTTAAAAGAGATTTGAAATACGACTTTACTCTTCTAATTTTTTTGAGTGTGCTGGTTTAATTAAACGATTCAACTGAGTCCTTTTTACATAGTGATAATCCAAACAAGTTCGAGGTGTTGTAGCTTGGGAGGCATAATTCGTGAATTTGCGGAGCACCTTTCGCAAGAACTAATTGCCTTAAGGAGATTCGGATATTCGTACCTCACCTCCAATTTTATGTTATTTTTCCAGTGATATCTTATTTTTATTTTCTCCAAAATTTGTAAGTTTACATAAAAAGAATGATATTATAAAGTTGTCAATGTTTTCTTTACATTGATGTTTTGATTACAACAAACAGTTTGCTTTTTTTTGGAGTGTATTCCAACACCATGTTCGCTGCAAGGTCATACCTCATGTCATGGGCGCTTGAGTAAGTTTAGTAGGCAACCGTGACTCGCTCATGTTAGGACATCCCTCTATGGCGGCCGCAACAATGGCAGCGGCACCGTGCTTTGGCGACCTGTAAGGTCATACCTCATGTCACAGGCGCTTGAGTGAGTTTAGTAGGCAACCGTGACTCACTCGTGGTAGGACATCCCTCTATGGCAGCGGCACCGGACTTTGGACTTTGGCGACCCCGGCTAAGGACATTAGGTTCCAGATGGGCGAGGGGTTTTGATAATCTTGCAACGATTTTAATACGTGTTCTTTGTCTCACTACTCTAGAAGTTTATCAAAATGCTTCCATTACTTCCGACCAAAAATAAAAATTGCTTCCATTATTTTACCTTGATTTAGCAACTTTTACATATATCAATAACTTCTCCTGGGAAAATTTAAAAGAAACAATCTTAAGTGCTCGGGAGCTATAGTGGCCCGTTCTAATTAATTGCATGGAATAGTGCGAAGCTTTAAGGTAATGAATTGAATCGGCTTGCAGTGCATGCGACTCGACAATTTTGCGCAATCGAATTCATTGATTTTTCTAGCGTGCCATACCAACAAACCAGGCCAGGAATGTCGGTTGGTTCTAAGATAGGGAAATGATGAAATACTTGAATCGGTTTCATTTCAATTTCGCAGTCTATAATTTTTTGAATTTTGTTTATATTTTTATATTTTTATATTTTTTGTTTTCTTTTCTATAATTTTCTCTCCTTCCCTTAGGGCTAGCGAGGGTCACTGGCCATGGACTACGACTACCTCGCATGCCCAAATCTAATAAAGGTGCCTTGACTCTTGCCAGCTTTAAGAGAAGGGAGAGAAAAATTAAAGAAAAGGAAAAAAGAAAAAAATGATAAAAAATTATTAAAATACTATTTTAAAAATGCCACATCAACGCTAAGTGGTCGGCCAAAATTGGTTGAATAAACTGAACCGGCAAAAATGCAAAAGGTTTAGGACTGAATTGGCCAAAAAAAAGTTTATAACAAATTGGGACATTTGCACTAGGTTTAGGATCCCAAATTCATCCTAAAGCCTATAAGAGATTTATAATTTTTTTTAAGGGAGGCAATTCACTTATGATTGATTATTGTTTGCATATATCTACAAAATTTATGTAAGAAGATTTGGGTTTTCAAGCCGGCAGATGAATTTGTAGTTGAGGACTCTGAAATACTACAAACCATTTAATCTGAATTGCCCTAACCCGGTGATAATTTTTGAGAGGAAATTGTAATTTTATCTTGTTAAGAGCCTAGATTCGATGGGTACTAGAAACAGATCGACATCGGTGGAATTGGGAGAATCCTCTTTCCTCCTATAGACATGTCAATCAATCGATGCGTCACAACACTTTTGCCAATTCTCAATTATGTCAATTAAATGTCAATCTTCTCATATTTTATAAATTAATTTTATCTTGTCAATTTTGATCGAAAATTTTTGATGTAGATATTGATCATTTTACGTAATACGTTGGTGTAAATGCATGTAATTTTTAACAAAGTTTAATTTTTTCAAATTTTTAATTTTTTTTTTAAAGAAATAGATAGCGAGTTTCTGCATTTTGTGCATAAATTCTTGAAAAATACAAGCCGCTCTCGATTATTCTTATTACAGTCATTATTTTATTATTATTAATTTCATGAATAACGATGAGTCAAGTCTAAGTCTTAAGAGCATAAATTTTTGGTCGAAATTGATAGATACACTAAAAGTGAGCTTAATGCAACACTAGTCCAGCGACACAACACGAAACATGGAACATGAATTCCCATATAGGAGTAAGGCCACGTCGGTCAACATTCGGGTAGAGATGTCAACAATTCAAGTTGATTCAAATCGAATCGAATTAATTAGATATGCATTAATTTTGAACTAAATATAACCTGAATTGAAACTATCCGAATCGGGATAAAGAACGATTATCTTTTAATCATCCCAATCGAAACCCAAGCTAAACCAAATTAAAATTACACGATAATTCGATTCGGGTCAGTACATATTTCGATTGCAATTCGGGTTTGACGGCCCACCGTTCGGGTTGCCAGCACTTTCCTCGCCTGGACTCCTAGGCCCCACCAAACTTGCATGCGAATGCTGAGCAAGGCGCCACGTGTAAGCAGCGAGCCACGCGTCTCTTCTCTTCCTTCGCTCGTGTTGCCTCGCACGTGCGGCTCAGTGGACTCCCGAGTTTCTTGGTCGGGTTAGTATATAATTCTCTCGTGTCAAAATTGAATAGAAACCAAAATTGTATGCAATTTTCAGTTTGAATAATCAAAAAATAACTATTCTCTTCCCGAATTTCGGCTTGATTTCACCAAGCTAATCGAATCAAAATTCTCAATAAAAATTAAATATCCAACTTAAAATCTCTCTTCCTTCTCATCATTTATTCAATTCAATTTAAATAGGTAAGGCAAAAATAGGAAAATCAAAAAACCGAACCCAATTTTCGGTTCAAGTCGGATTCTCACCCTATTGGTTCAGTTTGGATTGGATTTCTAGAAAACTTGAACCAAATCGGACCGTTGACACCCCTATTTCATATCAACATGCTTTCGGATCTAGTTATATCATAGATATTGACACCCAAATTTTTTTCGATACATTTTAAATACCCATTAATTTTGTAAATATATATATAAATTTATAGAAAAGATAAAAAAAATCGAAAAAAGAAGAAGGAGAATTTCGAAATTGAGTAGCCCGGCATGTCAGGCCCACTCTTTTAACAAACTTTCGTCCGGCCTTTTTTTCTTTTCCTTGGCCCATCTTTGCTTGTTCTTTCCTTAGCCCATATCCTTTCTTTTTTCAAAGCCCATTAAAGTTTAAGCAAGCCTAGCCCATTCCCAATCATTTCACACCTTCTTCACTCAACACGCACAGACGCGTCCAGAGGCGCAAACAGCAGCGAGACGCAATTGGCCACGTGACCCCAGCAGAGGGCGTGCCTCCTGTTGCGCTGTCGCGTGGTGAGTGGCCGCAGGGCTAACAGAAAATATTCCTCGGCAGCCGACGAGAGGAGCTTGAGGAGAGGGGACGATTTTCGGTGGGCAGCGAGGAAAACGAAGGAGGCTGGCTGTTGTTCTGGGTTTTAGAGGGCTGAACAGAAGAGGGATAGAGGCGGATTTTGCTGGTTTTGGTAGAAAAGTGCAGAGGAAGAAACGAAAAAAAGAGGGCAAAACAGAAGGGAGAACAGACGCAAAACGGCTGGTTTTGCTGATTTGAGGGCGAGGAAGCTGGTTTTGGAGCAAAAGAAAAACTGAAGGGAACGCAAAGATCGGGAAAAAACGCAGAAGGAGAAGGGGGCGGTTTTCAGGTTTTCAGAGGGAGATAGAAAAACGCAGGAGGAGAAGGCTGCTTTTCTGGGTTTTCGAAAAAAAAAACAGCAAGAAATAACACAAGAGAGAAGACCGAGACGGAGGGAGTTCGAGGGTGAGAGAGAGGAGAACTGGAAAGAAAAAAAGGAGCTCGGGAGAGTGGTTCGCTGTCACCGGAGGTCCGTCCGTCCGTCTGCCCCTGTCCGCCGAAGCATTTCCCTCCGAACCAGGTAAGCCTCCCCTGCACATTTTTTTGTCTTGTTTGGACAAGGAAGCGGGCCAGAACTTGTGGACGACCGGTTCGCACAAACTCTGGCCCTGACTGTTGGGTATATAACCCTGACTTGATACAAATTGTTGGGTATGTGACCCTAGCTCTGATACCAATTGTTGGAACCAAAAGAATAACAAATAATTTTGGAGAATAGTGGGGAGAGAATGACACACAAGAGAGACAATGATATTCAAAGGCCTTGCATAGGCTTTTATAAAAATACACACCTAATACAAGCTTAACACAATAAGCTTTCCTCTTGATCACGGAGGAATAACCTGCTCACACAGAGCAACTCTCTGAGGCTCTCTCTGCTGAGTATTCTAGCCTCCCTATTCTCTCTGCATTCTCTCTGCACACGAGCCTTTGTACACTCACACCTCTGGACACTCTCTGCACCTGAGCCCTGACCTCTATCTGCTAATGACCTACATCTCTATTTACAGCATGTCCACCGCCAAGTCCACCGCCTGGACTCCACCGCCTGCACTCCAAGATACAAGAAGCAAAGCTGCACTTTTTTATCTTATTTGCCGCTTCAATGTGAAAGTCTAGCTGCAATTTTCTTTCTTACAAGCTAGCTTTGAATAGTCAACAATTGTGGGCTGCATGTTGGCTTTGTACGAGCTTCCCATGCAAGTAAAGCAATCCTCTTGGCAAGTTGAACTTTGCTTCTTCTCTCTTCTTTCTTAGGGAGCTCCTGATGCTTCTGCATCCTTCTTATCTTGCTGATTAAGAATCAAGAGGCGGTGTCCTTCAACAAAATCAATTTTAATTAATTTCCAACACTGACGATACTCCATTGATGTTTGTCCACTTGCTAATATGCTTTTTAAGAAACCAGAACCGATTCGAGTCCCCATCGAACCCGATAGCCTCTCATTCCTTTAACGCATGCTAACTGTTTTTCTCTCCCCACTCTCCTCTCCCTCCCCCCCCCCCCCCCCCCCCTCTGAAATGGTAAGAAAAATGGCGTCCTACGCGGCTCAAATCGCCATGGTTTAGGTCTAGTCCTTTTGGTTTTGCGTATTCAACCATTGCCAACTTTTCTTGTGATTAACAATTTTTTTTATATTTACATTTCCTAGCAATACTTTAAATGTATCCACTTTTCCCTGTCTTTTCTCCAAATAAATTACAAATCAGTTTGCATTACCAGCTTTCATCTAAGATATTTAGCTAATTTATTTTTTCTTTTAAGCACCAGCTTTTTTCCGATACTTTAGGAATCTTCATTTATATTATTCTTAATTACTTCTTAAATTCCCAACTCTTAATTAAGGTTAATAACTTTTAACAATGGTAAATTTGAGATTTAGTACGTAAGGCAGATAAAAGTAGTAAATGAATTGGCATTGTCTACGGTCGATTATTCTTTATGCCGTCAAGAAGATCTCCATCAATTTCACAAAGATGCTCATCGAAACGTGTCTGAGACAGAAGAATTCGCTAGGTTTCAATCGTCGGAAAAGACACTAAATTTAGAATTTGAATTCCTCCTTCAAATTTCATTTCCAGGACGACGCGGAGGAGGGGGCAGTTCCTTTTCCTTGGAGGAGCAGGTACCACCGACTGAAATCCCAAGTCCAGTGCATCGCTTGAGAAGCCATCACCTGATCTCGGAAGTGAGGTCTTGTCAGCGAGTTATTCACGATCCCATAAGGCAAGACGTTCTTCGCTTTTGTTCCCTTTTTTTTTTGGGTCTCGGCCCTTTCTCTCGATCTCTCTTTTGTCTTTCCCCTGCTTTGGTCTCTTTTGACTTCCTGTTTGGTCCCTGAAATTTGGTGATGAAAATAGCGTTCTGTTTATATTTATGTATGTCGTTCTCTTCTACCTTAAATCCCTCAAATATTTTTTTTTTTTGAAGAAAACCGGCCAGCGGCGCTGACCATGGATGATGCAACTTCCTCGGATGGGACCTCTTGTGTCTGGCTGGGCATCGTCTTTCCATTCGTGCTCCTCTCTATGTTACTGCTCCTCTACTTGCTGTTCATCTGGTCTCGTCATTCAGACTAGTAGCTGCTCCCTCTCCCTCTTCGCCATCCGAAGCACACGCGAACCGATTGATGGCCGGAGAGCTCCCCCCGCCTGCGCGCCTTTGCCCCGCCCGAGAGAAGGCATTCCCTGGCCTTCCCACGAAGTATGATCTTTGCTTGTCCCCTGTTTAGGAGTCCTGGTCTCTCTTTGTATATATCTTTCAAAAATGTAGCCTTTTGATATGCTATTGTCGTCATTCATATATTTATATTAGTTTCCTTATTTTAATTCGAGAGTATCTTCACCCTATCAACATAATGCACATTTTGAATCTTATTACGATTCATGCATGACTAAGCTCACTAAATATGAGTCAAAATAATTTTTTTTGCCACCTTTGCTTTAAGGAAATGTACTAACAAAAGCATGAATCTTGCAATTGTTCGTGACCATAAGCTCCCCTTCTTCACCTACTGGCCATTGCCCCTTCCCTCTCTTCATCCTCAATTTTTTTTTAATTTTTTAAGAGAAAATTATAATTTTTTTATTTTGTTTATCAATAATTACAAATCACTTGTATTGTTTGAAATAATCAGTCAATTAAAATTGTTTTTTTATTATGAGATGATGTGATTAACTCGAGTATGTTCCGGGTGAGTGATGTCTGCCGAGTATGGACTCCCAAGTTTCTCGGTCGGCTTCGCATATAATTCTCTCTGCTTCTTTTTTATTTTTTTCCCTTCCTCAGAAAAAGACGGAGAAAACAATGAAAAGTAGGGAAAACAAATTGGAAAAGGAAAAGTGGATAACTTTTTTTCCAGAAAAATATTAAATTATCTATTTTTCGCCGCACAATGTCAAGCGAATATTTTTAGAGATTAATAAAAGAAAAGTTGTCAATTGAATTATCTAAAGAAAGTTGTCAACAAAAGAAAAAAAGGAAAAAGAAAGAAAAATTAATAAATTCAAAAATATTCAAACAATATTAAAACATTATTAAAATATATTCAAGTTAACGCTGACCCTATCACGTAAGACAGTCAATGTATTACATTTGCAATTTCTAGTTAAAATTGATCAGATAGACTTAATTGGCAAAGCATGAAAAAATATTTATAACTCATTTAACACAATTAAAATATTTAGAATTGGCAAATGTATAATAATTTTAGGATTTTATAGACAATTTTTATCTAGAAAAACTTGTGCAAACACAAAATCTATCATTTTGTATCATCAAGTCAATTCCAATAATAAAACAACCACGCCCAGAACTTGAGAATATCTAGTATAAATTCACTTTATGTAAAAAAAAAAAAAGTTTCCTATCATTGATGAACCGTCAATGATCAGCAATCAAAATGGTATTGGAGATTAAAAGACTGTCAAATGCAAGATGATAAAAACAAATGAAAACCCTATGAAAGAGATAAATACCTAGAATCCTCCTAGATGTGCTCAGTAAACCCAATTCTACTATTCTTTCTTCTTTTTTTTAGGATCCAGTTCCATGAGAAATCCAAATCCAAATTTTGAATTCTTCCCAAACATTAAAAATACCTTTTATGGTTTTTATATTAAAATAAAAATGCTTAATTCGATTCGATTTGTAAACGAAAGAGAAGTTGAAAATGCAAGAAATGCACCGTCGTAAATCTGCTCCATCCGATGCAGGGTGTTGATTTTGGAGCAAAGTATTCGTCTAGAGATTATTTATTCTCTTTCATTGAGTCAATTACAAAAGAGAACCGGCTGAGTGGAGTGGTCAGGAGAAGCTGATGTCATCCTCGGTCAGCCAAGAGAGCAGGTCAACCTGGTAATCCTCGAAAAGTTCATGTTTCAGGCGCGCGAGGTGGGCCCGGATCATGGCTACCGAGGAATCGGCCGAATCTTGGAGAATATGATTTGACATGACAATTTAATATGCAATTATCAATTTCCCGTTAGATGGGGCAAACTCCGAGCCTATGATTGTTTATATAATTTAATGGGTTGATCTTTCCTCATTATTAAAAGTTTTTTTTTAAAAGCATTTCGAATTTTGTTTAAAATTTGCAGATACGGGGCTGGAAAATGAAAGACAAGACCTCGTCATTGATTAATTTATGTTCAATTTGACACCGCCAATAAATTAAATACCAATGAAACGTCTCGCTTTTCAATGAATACCTCCATATGTACTTGAAGTTGCTAAATAAAACATTGTCAATCTATCTTATGGTTGAAATAGTATTTACAAATATTTTTTTCTGTTTAATTTTTATTGTGTATATGTTTACGTTGATTGAAAAATATACACAATAATCCTCCACATTTTATGGTAGAGTAACTAATGGATATTTTAATTTATTATTGAAATCTTGTGACGATTCTATAAATAAATTTAGTTCAAAGACAGGAGATGTTTGGATGTTGCTGAGATGCTGCGTTTTGAAGAACAAAAGAGTTGTCAGGGTCGATTTATGGGAAAATTGTTCAGGAAGTCCTAAACGGACCGCTCTTTTTTCAATTCAATTTAATTTTTCCAATTGAGTTGTAAAAATTTTCATATTTTATTAATTAAGTTCATTCGATCAATTTTAGTTGGAATTCATTCACGTGTAAAAAAAATTAAATTACTTTTTCAAAATTTTCTGATTTTTTTTTCAATTTTTTCCCTTCCTTTCTTTTACCTTTAGCTGGTGGCTAGGTCGCTAGCCTTGCCTATGAAAAGGTGAAAGGAGGACTTCCGATGGTGACTCTGTAAACAACAAAACATCACATCATATCCTCCAATGTTTCTTCCCAACCAACCCACGAAAGCACTATTTGCATTAAACGTAAAGTCGTCGATATCTCGATTTTCTCGGCGCAAACTTCCTGCCCTAGAAGGGTCTCAAGAGCAACTGCTTTTTGGACGCCACACCAGTTAAATTCAATAAAAATGGAAACGACGCCTTTTAAGATCGCGTCGAGAGTTAAAGAATTAACAAGTTCTTTAGATTCCAAAGCACGTCAAATAAAGCTTAACAAGCATTTTGAAGGACACTTTTTAAATATTTCTGATCAAGTAAAGGATCATTTATCAAATTAGATCTCATCTTTCCTCCTAAAATTTTCCTCGATATTATATTTGAAGACAGAAATAATCATTCGCCGAATACAAATTCAAGAAAGTTATCATCATCTATATATATAAGTTATTCTTATGCTCGTACCATCTCAAGTGAACTTAGCGTGCCAAATGACATCTACCTCATTTTAGGTAAATTGAATACAACAACATTAATATGACGGAATAAATTTACCAATCATATCATGTCTCCACTCCGTACTCAATTCCGAAACATTCCACAGCTCGTGATATATCCAATTTGATAAAAAGCACCCTTTATAATGCGAAAACCATTATTGGGTAATATTTTTCATACGAAACATTAAACCCTGGATTAGTGCAATCGAGCATGTCACTAATCTGCTCGGGGGTCTCCCTCCCTCTAATTACGCATGCATGGCGTGGAATCATCCATAGCCTCGAACTTTGACTCAATATAAATTGACTTTTTGTCATAAAATGTCAAAGCTTGTAAAATAACCATTGCGAACTTCCGATTCGAGAGGAACGAGTCAACCCCTTCTATGAGTAGAAAAATGAAAAATGGGTAGTACGAGCGTGGATTTTCTAAGATCCTTGGGATATGGATTAATAAAGTTTAAATAGCCACGTTCGAAAAACTTTTTTTTCTTTTTAATCGGACGGACCACAGCGACTCTTCTTGGAAATTTCTCTTTTAAATTTCTTGGGGGAGAAAATTGAAAATTTCCCTTGAAGTAATTGAAAGGTACTTATTTAATGACATCAATAACAGTTCATGAAATATAACATTGACATGTATTTTCTCATTTTCTCCGATCGTGCACCGTCGTGATGTTTGGGCCAAAATTTAACCTCTTCATTTCCACCCAATAAAATTATAAATATTATATAAGTTTCAGAAAAACACGGCTTGTCGAATTTATATGCAACAGAAGCTTCAATACTTTCGAACTAAAAAAAGTTAAAGTTCATTTTTCATATGGTGTGGGATATATGCATAGAATTATCTATATAATTTATATATAGATTTATCGGAAATTGAATCAAGTGGATCGAATTTCTACGAACATGTGAAAAACTTACTTCACAATAATAGGCAATCCGAAGGGCCATGGGGGTGCGAGAGAGAGAGAGAGTTTGCAATTGCATCGAAATAGGTAGTTTACGATCAATAAGAAAACCAGGAAAAAAAAAAGAGAAAATTCTTTACACCTAATGGGTAATGGTCTACTCCACGCGATTGAGACCCAAAATTCTCCGAAATGAAAGAAAGACGGCCTCTCTCTTGGTGTGAACTGCATCAACCAAACTAAGCCGACTAATTTTGAGTGATTTCCATAGAGATCGGTTTGATTCCCGGTTCTTTCTCACGACCTCTCTGAGTCTCATGTCCTTTCTCTCTCTCCCTCACAAGTTTTCAACTCACGACCTCTCTCTCTCTCTCAACTCATTGAGCAAGTTGCATTCAACTTGTGACCTCGACCCTCATCGCTCACTCCCAATCACGCTCACTCTTGGCCTCAATGGTTTCCGAGTACCAATTTGCCCTAATTTTGTTTCTCGCTGGTTGCTAAGCATCTTGCATTTCTTGATGGGTAATTGGCTTTTGATAGGGGTATCCAAAAAAACCTGCACCAGCCCGACCCATCTTGTGTTGTCCCGGCCCAAACCTAAAATTAGGGGATTTTGAGGGTTAGACCTTACACTTCTTTGGGTATAGATTTTTAAATAATGGTATCGCTAGGGTTAGGGTCGGGTTAGGTTTTTTGACATTTGCAGAGCACAGTCCAATCTCCCCTTCTCTGTCTCCACGCGTGCGCAACAAGAACAACACTGTAGATTTGGTGCTGGCCCTATCCGATTCAGTATTTTCTTTTAGGTTATATGATATTCAATATTGAATCGTGTCAAGCATACCCTATGAGGTTTTAGGTCGGGCATTATGAAAATCCGATCCAAACCCATCAACACCCCTAACTTTTGAGTCTTGCATTCGCAATCCAACTAGGCTCACGAACTTGAAGTGACTTTTACACAAATGTTAATTGTGGATAGTGCCGGTGGCAATAGTTTCGCATGACCACTCTTGCATGTTTCCCCTTTCAGGTTTTCATAAGATATGGTG
>CM026416.1:3091837-3103510 GCA_014858505.1 Corymbia citriodora subsp. variegata
GGTTTACTAGAGAGTCTGCAGAGGCGTGACCATGGTCATGATCTTGTGAAGGCAAGTCAAATAAGCAGGACTGGCGGCTTTGCTGGAAGAACACTCAGCCGAATGGGCCTGTTTTTCTCAATTCACGATCCTTCCCTTCTGTTTTCCACAAGCTTCAAGCTAAAAAAAAAAAACAACTCGTCCCTTCAAGTTTTCCTTCTCTTTAACATTCATTGAGGAACATCAGCAGGATGAAGGATCGATGCATCCCGTGGAAGAGCTCTTCACATATGTTACTGAGCGGGACAACTTCAGTATGTCACCCGCAACTCGGCATGGACAAAATCAATAATTGCAAGGATCATCTAGGGATTCCTCTGCATATTCTTGGGCGAGCTGACTCCTAGTGAAAAACGCTTGACTTTGAATCCGCATCTTGACAGTTTCAACAGGTGCATCATTTGAAGAACTGGTGGTGATTTGCAGTCGCCGAATGTGGAGCTGTATCATGCACATATGTTGAGATTAATAACAATTTGCTGGCTAGAACTACTCTAGCAGTTCATTGCAAATCTAACTATATGATCTCAGAATCCATGATGAAAGCGCATTTGGTGGACTAGCATGATTGCAACTCGTGTATTTGGCGGATCTTGTCCAATGATCCTCGTAGGCTTGGTGACTTGGGAGAGTTTGATGTTTGTTATCCATGGAAAGCGAAGAAGCCTCTTATGTAAAACTCGTGTTGTTAAGCCTTACACAAAACTCTCCGGAGTCATTGAACCTGCAAGGACCACTGGGCAAAATCCTCCAACGACACGAGTGGCAATCATGCTGGTCCCTACTCTGCTTACGTATATTAAACCGATGCAAAACTACAAAAGAACAACGTCTCCCTAAGAAATTGGTTGTGAATGTGAATCCTCAGATGTGCGTTATATCTGGCGAGTCGCCAGCTCACTGACTTAGGCAGAGCTCGCGCTCGTTTGGATTGGCTGACCCTCGAGCTCACCAACCCATGTCTAGGTCGGTCGGTGGGCATCCTGCCATCACCAAGGCATGCGGCGGGGGAGGAAGGAGCAGGAAGGAGGAGGAGGAGGACGAAACCGTGGGAGGAAGGGGCACAAAAAGAAGGAGGAAGGAAAAGGAAAGGAAAAATAAAAATAAAAATTCGATTCGTTTAAATAAAAATAATTAAAAAATCAATTTTTATAAAAATTAAAATTACATTAGTAATTTTTGTCATAAAATCAAATTAGGTATCAAATGGTGGAAAATATTTTCTGTTTCATTTTCAAGTTTCAACCGAGTATTGAAAAATATCATCATTTTCCTAGAAAATGATTTCCTGGAAAATATTTTTCCGAAAATGTGATATTTTCTGCGAAACGAATGGAGCATAAATGTTATTGTGAGTCATCACACCTAGGCACTTAGATTGTATCCCGTTTTATTTCGTGTTTACATTGCATATAATTTACTATGTCACATTTCATGAGAATAAAAAAATCATTCTTGGCATATTGTAAACCTTTGTTATATATTAGATTTGCATATTAGTGTCCTCTTGAAAAGGACAACACGTAGATTACTTGGGTATTTTAGATTTAGGAAATCGCATCTTGAAGATTTGCCTTTTTAGAATATTTCTTCTTTGTATGTCCAATTGTGTTCATCTTTGCATCTTCAAGCATATTTTTTATTTGCTTATTTCTAAATAGAGGTATGATTCATATTTGATCTGCATCTTAATTGCTACGTTAGAAAAAATTAGAAGTTCCATGGCTACGTGTTTCAATAAATATGAGGGCAATGTGATTGCATTAATATTTAATTGATATACCTGTAATTTTATTTTGATAAATCACACGTAACTATATTTTTAAAAAAAAGACTATAAAAATCACTTCTTGTATGATTAGTAATTTTATGTTGCATTTGCCTTATATCTTATTTAGCTTCTTCAGGTCACATTCTTGATTGTGTCAAGTTCAATTTTCATTCATCTTATTAAAAAAAAAAACAAGAAGAAGAAGAAGAATATTCTCATACTTGTTAGAAGCTCACTTTAGGAATGCAATTTATGTAGAGTGCATTACATCTGCAGATACATAAGAAAAATTTAAATAGAGTTTCCATTCACTGCTCATGTGTCTATCTCAAGGTGTAATAACAAACTCTTATGCTAATTTTACCCAATATGGCTTGGGTTATTTACCTTTCAATACTTTAATTGCTTCACTATTGATTGCTTTGATTTTATTGCTCGAGCATTTATGTATGGATACCTAGATGCGTTTTGTAATATATAGGAAACATTGCTTGAAGTAAGTTTTTATAAAAGAGAAAAAGGTACAAAAAAATGAAAATAGACAAATCAACATAATCTATGTCCCCATACCCACAATTCTCTTGCTCGCAAAAATAAGGCCATGTTCGTTTTAAGGAAAATATTCCGTTTCTAGAAAATGTTTTCCAAAAAATGATGATATTTTCCGGTGTTCAATTGAAACTTCAAAATGATTTGGAAAATATTTTTTACCGTTCAGTATCTAATATGATTTTTTGGGAAAATCATTAATGTAATTTCAATTTTTATAAAAATTTAAAAAAAAATTGGTAAGTAGAAAAAAAATTAAAATTTTAATTATTGTTATTTTAAAAAAATCAATTTTTTCTTTTTCTTTTTCTTTTTCTTTTTCTTTTCCTTCCTCCTTCCTCCTTCCTCCTTTCTCCTCCTTCTTCATGCTCCTTCCTCCGCAACTTCCTCCTTCTTCTTCCAGCTCATTCCTCCATGTTGCGTGCCTCAACGACAGCGAGTTGCCCAACGACCGGCCTAAACACTAGTTGTTGAGCTTGAGGCTTGTCCATTCTAAGCCAGTCGAGCTTTGCTAAGACTAGCGAGCTCGTGGCTTACTAGATCCAAGTGAGCTCGAGCTCGCAGCTTGCCAAATCGACCAACCAACAACGATCACGAGCCTATGAAAAATTAAAATTAAAAAAATTAAAAATTTGAATTTTCGAAAAAAAAAAGGAAAAAAAAAGAGAAGTTAATAGGATATGAGATAAGGGAGGCAGAGTAAGGAAAATGTTTTCCCTCTATTTCAGAAGACTTTTTTTTTGATGAAAAACATCTTCCTCAACTAATTCATTTTCTGTGAAATAAACATCGGAGTTTTTAGAGAATGTTTTGTTGGAAGTTATTTTCCATGAAATGAATCGCTTTGTTGATCGATTCCAGTTGCAAAATATCCGTTGGCTATTTCTCCCGAATGGTTCTCCACCAAGCGAACCCGCCAATCATTCTCCTCCACAAACAAACACGGCCTGTATAACTGATTCAAAGGGTATATATAGCACCCGTCGGCACATTTTGAAAGGTCTGACAGCATATCACCTTTTATAGCAACATAAAGAAAGTTATGGAGACCAAGCTCCAGAATAATGTGTTTGGGCTGTTGGTCGTTGTCGGTGTCATGACCATGTATTCTTCCCGAGTGGCCGGCAACAACGGAGTCGATCCTTCATATTTTATGGTGTTTAACACCATAGCTTTTTTCTCATCCCTCACGGTAGTTGCGATTCTTGCCGGCGGCGACAAGGGGAGTCGGTTTCTGTACTGGCTCGTCAAGCCTCTCATGCTAACCACCATAGCTTGCATGACCATCGCCTTCTTCTTGGCCTCAAGAGCTACAATTGCGACGTCTCGCAAAGCTTCTGCCTTGATGTCGAACCCGCAAGTTCAGTCCTCTTGAGTGTGCTCGGCGGCAATTGCCCGGTTTACTTTGCATTCGCACATGTAATAAGTTATATGTAATAAGAGTGAAAAATAAGGCAAGTTAAAGAACCTTGTTTCTCAATATCATTTGGTCTCCTTTCAATTCAAGTTCCCGTTTTCTCCTGTTTTTTTTTTTTTTCGCTTTTGTTTTTAACTTGACTTCTTGAGTTGACGAATCCTGTGACTGCGGTTATGATTTCAGAGTTAGCAATTGTTCAATATATGTTCTAGACTAGGGCATAGCGAATGGGTTTAATTATGGAGCTTAAGAATGAAGGCCGCAGAGTTGCACCGACTTCCACTTAGAACATTTGGTCCGTTCTCCAGAGCAAGGATGGGAAAGATGTCGAATGACAAAAGCTGAAGCCACTGCAGGGGAGCTTCGTCGAGATCGGCCGGGTCTCTGCTAAGGAAATGGAAAGGCGTTGAGATGCTTCGTGTGCAGAGGGCGAAGGTTGCGGTGAAACGGCAGATTCGTGTGTCGGTTGGGGAGGAGAAAGACCAAGGCCGGGGAGGGAGTTGCCAATGCCGAAGGAGAATTGCAAGGGGCTTGGCGAATTAATTGTTGGGCGGCAAATGGCGAAAAAGGTTCCGCGCTGTTGTGTTTATGTTCGGCTATTTTCATCTGTGGTTCATTTACTTGGGAGCGAATTTGTGTGGAATTTGCACGCTTATGCTTCTGCGATTTCATCTCTAATTTTTCAGAAGCATAGAACGAAACTACCCTGCTTTGAGGCTTCTTCATGTTTTGCAAAGCTACCATCTACGATTGTCTGAAAACAATTTCAAGACTCGCTCGTTCCAATCTAGAGTCAAATTAGTTAATCAAGAAACAAGACATCCGTGGGGTTAGCACAATAGAATATCTTGGCTGAATGATCCCAAATATTGTTTACATTCCGAAGAGGAAAGAATCTGATCTGTGACAAGCAACAATTTGCACCAATTGAGCCAACAACTACGTCCCTTTACGTACAGTAGTGGCGGTTCCATGCCATTCTCCTTTCTAAACGTGGTCATCTTTCCCAATTCCGATAATATAGCCTGCAATCTTCAGCTTCTTCAGGTTGAGCAGGAACGCTAGATGCTTCCATCTAAAGACATGTTCGCCCAACAACCTGAGCCACGAAAGCCCGTGCAACAATCTTCTTCTCCAACCCAAACCCCAGGCATCAACAATTCATTGACAACAAGGAGGACCGCCATCAGGAAAGAGCAGAGAGAGAGAGTGAAAGCGATCAGGCAAACTTGCATCCCCGACCACCACGCTCATCTCCTGCCACCGACATCGATCTTTTCTTCCACCTCCAACACCACCAAGGTTTAGAGAATGGATCAAGTCTTTGGCTTTCGTGAAAGTCGGTCTTGATTTGTTTGGTTGGAGTATTTTGGTTGAACGCCTCTGTTTCATTCCCCTGAAATGGCACGCGGCTGGCGCTGTTGCGGACTCTGCAATTCATGAAGGAATTGCAACAGCTGAGCAGAGTGGCCAATTAGGCACTCTGCGACGATGGACAGCAACGTAGACAATCCTAAAAGATCACCGTCAGTGGCGGCAATTTCCTGGGCCCCGGATGCGTCCTGGCCAATTAGGCACTCTGCGATGATGGATAACAACGTAGATTCCTTGAGCAATGCACTGCCAGGATTTCCTTGCAGCCGCATCGCGTGTTCTCGAGGCCAGGAAGCATCCGGGGCCCAGGAAATTGCCGCCACCGATGGTTATCTTTTAGGATATTGTTTGGCAAACCAATTCTAATTCATTGTTGTAGTTTGAGGTCGGAAGGCCTGTTCGATGCTATGTCCGTACGTTTTCACTCCCTGGTCTTCAGTGAAGATGCATCTATGTTCCTCGAACTTTTGTGCCGCAAGGAGCATTTTTTCCCTTTCCTCAGTAAGTATGAAGGAAAACTATTAGATGCTGAAGCGATGGTTTGAGTGGCGGTCGCTTCAAAATGGGAGTGGAAATAAATCAATCTCCAGTTGTCACCCACCCATCAAAATCTTAAGGGATTATATCATCAACCAACAATAGTTTGTCTCAAAAGTTAAACCGAACAGCAACGTATAACAAGTATATTTCTTTACATATATGACAAAGAGACATCATGAAAACACGTGGGATAACCAAGACAACTGTATCGACCTAACCAACATGAAAATCAATAGGATATTCATGTTTGAGACAACGGCCAAGATATTCTATTGTCAGGCTACGGCACAAAAGCATTATTTTTAGAGGTAGTCGAGACTAGCTTGGTTGTAGCATTGTGTGACCCTCTTCTCTTGGACATGCCTTGCTTATTTTAGACACGACATAACTAATATAGTATGACACAAATTGTCAGGCCTACTGGGAGCCAAAGTAGGTCAGTTCCTGAGCTGGGTGGGTTCTCAGTTTATGGAACAGGGTACCGGCCCAATCAGTCCTAGAACCAAACCGAACTAACATACCGGTCCCGTTCATAAGTCAATCCTGGAATAGGTTCTTCCTTTTTTTTTCTTTTTCTATATATGCAATATTTTAATATGCAATTTCCTAAATCTAGAACACCAAAGTAATCTACAGGTTGTTCTGTTGAAGATGCCCCTAATATGCAAATTCTAAAATGTGACAAATGTCTATAATGTGTCGTGAATGTTTTTTTTATTATTTTATTTTATGAAATGTGACAATGTAAATTATATGCAATGTAAACAAGAAATTAGATGTGATGTGGGCTAAGCGACTCGGAGTGATGACTCACAATGAGACTTAGAAGTAATTTAGGAACGGTGGTGGGATTCCAGGAATGTGGTGATGGATCTGGCTCGACCATGGCACAGTGTGAATTGTGTCGACACTATTGGAACAAAACCAAGCCAAATCTAAAGATGAAAATGGAACACAAAATCAACTGAGGACATGAAGCAACCGGGTCTTGGGGCGACTTCCTAATCTTATTTGGAGGTTTACTAGAGTCTGCAGAGGCGTGACCATGGTCATGATCTTGTGAAGGCAAGTCAAATAAGCAGGACTGGCGGCTTTGCTGGAAGAACACTCAGCCGAATGGACCTGTTTTTCTCAATTCACGATCCTTCCCTTCTGTTTTCCGCAAGCTTCAAGCTAAAAAAAAAAAAACAACTCATCCCTTCAAGTTTTCCTTCTCTTTAACATTCATTGAGGAACGTCAGCAGGATGAAGGATCGATGCATCCTGTGGAAGAGCTCTTCACATATGTTACTGAGCGGGACAACTTCAGTATGTCACCCGCAACTCAGCATGGACAAAATCAATAATTGCAAGGATCATCTAGGGATACCTCTGCATATTCTTGGGCGAGCTGACTCCTAGTGAAAAACGCTTTACTTTGAATCCGCATCTTGACAGTTTCAACAGGTGCATCATTTGAAGAACTGGTGGTGATTTGCAGTCGCCGAATGTGGAGCTGTATCATGCACATATGTTGAGATTAATAACAATTTGCTGGCTAGAACTACTCTAGCTGTTCATTGCAAATCTAACTATATGATCTCAGAATCCATGATGAACGCGCATTTGGTGGACTAGCATGATTGCAACTCGTGTATTTGGCGGATCTTGTCTAATGATCCTCGTAGGCTTGGTGACTTGGGAGAGTTTGATGTTTGTTATCCATGGAAAGGGAAGAAGCCTCATATGTAAAACTCTTGTTGTTAAGCCTTACACTAAACTCTCCGGAGTCATTGAACCTGCAAGGACCACTGGGCAAAATCCTCCAACGACACGAGTGGCAATCATGCTGGTCCCTACTCTGCTTACGTATATTAAACCGATGCAAAACTACTAAAGAACAACGTCTCCCTAAGAAATTGGTTGTGAATGTGAATCCTCAGATGTGCGTTATATCTGGCGAGTCGCCAGCTAACTGGCTTAGGCAGAGCTCGCACTCGTTTGGATTGGCCGACCCTCGAGCTCACCAACCCATGTCTAGGTCGGTCGGTGGGCATCCTGCCATCACCGAGGCATGCGGCGGGGGAGGAAGGAGTAGGAAGGAGGAGGAGGAGGACGAAGCCGTGGGAGGAAGGGGCACAAAGAAGAAGGAGGAAGGAAAAGGAAAGGAAAAATAAAAAATAAAAATAAAAATTCGATTAGTTTACATAAAAATAATTAAAAAATCAATTTTTATAAAAATTAAAATTACATTTTTAATTTTTTTCATAAAATCAAATTAGGTATCGAATGGTGGAAAATATTTTCTATTTCATTTTCAAGTTTCAACCGAACATTGAAAAATATCATCATTTTCCTAGAAAATGATTTCCTAGAAAATATTTTTCCTAAAACGTGATATTTTCTGCGAAACGAATGGAGCATAAATATCATTGTGAGTCATCACACCTAGGCACTTAGATTGTATCCTGTTTTATTTCGTGTTTACATTGCATATAATTTACTATGTCACATTTCATGAGAATAAAAAAATCATTCTTGGCATATTGTAAACCTCTGTTATATATTAGATTTGCGTATTAGTGTCCTCTTGAAAAGGAAAACACGTAAATTACTTGGGTATTTTAGATTTAGGAATTGCATCTTGAAGATTTGCCTTTTTGGAATATTTCTTCTTTGTATGTCCAATTGTGTTCATCTTTGCATCTTCAAGCATATTTTTTATTTGCTTATTTCTAAATAGAGGTATGATTCATATTTGATTTGCCTCATTAATTGCTACGTTACAAAAAATTAGAAGTTCCATGGCTACGCGTTTCAATAAATATGAGGGCAATGTGACTGCATTAATATTTAATTGATATACCTGTAATTTTATTTTGATAAATCACACGTAACTATATTTAAAAAAAAGAATATAAAAATCACTTCTTGTATGATTAGTAATTTTATGTTGCATTTGCCTTATATCTTATTTAGCCTCTTCCGGTCACATTTTTGATCGTGTCAAGTTCAATTTTCATTCATCTTATTAAAAAAAAAAACCAAGAAGAAGAAGAAGAATATTCTCAAACTTATTAGAAGCTCACTTTAGGAATGCAATTTATGTAGAGTGCATTACATCTGTATATTCATGTTCTATTGATACATAAGAAAAATTTAAATAGAGTTTCCATTTACTGCTCATGTGTCTATCTCAAGGTGTAATAACAAACTCTTACGCTAATTTTACCCAATATGGCTTGGGTTATTTACCTTTCAATACTTTAATTGTTTCACTATTGATTGCTTTGATTTTATTGCTCGAGCATTTATGTACAGATACCTAGATGCGTTTTGGAATATATAGGAAACATTGCTTGAAGTAAGTTTTTATAAAAGAGAAAAAGGTACAAAAAAATGAAAATAGACAAATCAACATAATCTATGTCCCCCTACCCACAATTCTCTTGCTCGCAAAAATTAGGCCATGTTCGTTTCAAGGAAAATATTCCATTTCCAGAAAATGTTTTCCAAAAAATGATGATATTTTCCGGTGTTCAATTGAAACTTCAAAATGATGTGGAAAATATTTTTTACCGTTCAGTATCTAATATGATTTTTTGGGAAAATCATTAATGTAATTTCAAATTTTATAAAAATTAAATTTTTAATTATTGTTATTTTTAAAAAATCAATTTTTTCTTTTTCTTTTTCTTTTTCTTTTCCTTCCTCCTTCCTCCTTTCTCCTCCTTCTTCATGCTCCTTCCTCCGCAACTTCCTCCTTCTTCTTCTTCCAGCTCATTTCTCCATGCTGTGTGCCTCGACAACAGCGAGTTGCCCAACGACCGGCCTAAACACTAGTTGGCGAGCTTGAGGCTTGACCATTCTAAGCCAGTCGAGCTTCGTTGAGACTAGCGAGCTTGTGGCTTGCCAGATTCAAGTGAGCTCGAGCTTGCGGCATGCCAAATCGACCAACCAACAACGATCACGAGCCTATGAAAAATTAAAATTAAAAAAATTAAAATTTTCAATTTTCGAAAAAGAAAAGGAAAAAAAAAAGAAGTTAATAGGATATGAGATAGGGGAGGCAAAGTAAGGAAAATGTTTTCCCTCTATTTCAGAAGATTTTTTTTTTTTATGAAAATCATCTTCCTCGACTGATTTATTTTCTATGAAACAAACATCGGAAAATATTTATTTTTAGAAAACATTTTGTTGGAAGCTATCTTCCATGAAATGAATCGCTATGTTGATCGATTCCGGTTGCAAAATATCCGTTGGCTATTTCTCCCGAATGGTTCTCCGCCAAGCAAACCCGCCAAGCAAACGCGCCAATCATTCTCCTCCACAAACAAACACGGCCTGAATAACTGATTCAAAGGGTATATGTAGCACCCATCGACACATTTTGAAAGGTCTGACAGCATATCACCTTTTTTAGCAGCAGAAAGAAAGTTATGGAGACCAAGCTCAAGAATAATGTGTTTGGGCTGTTGGTCGTTGTTAGTGTCATGACCATGAATTCTTCCCGAGTGGCTGCCAGTGCCAACCCTCCCCCGTCCGTTGTGGCCGGCAACAACGGAGTCGATCCTTCATATTTTATGGTGTTTAACACCATAGCTTTTTTCTCATCCATCACGGTAGTTGCGATTCTCGCCGGCGGCGGCAAGGGGAGTCGGTTTCTGTACCGGCTCGTCAAGCCTCTCATGCTAACCACCATAGCTTGCATGACCATCGCCTTCTTCTTGGCCTCAAGAGCTACGATTGCGAAGTCTCACAAAGCTTCTGCCTTGATGTCGAACCCGCAAGTTCAGTCCTCTTGAGTGTGCCCGGCGGCAATTGCCCGGTTTACTTTGCATTCGCACATGTAATAAGTTATATGTAATAAGAGTGAAAAATAAGGCAAGTTAAAGAACCTTGTTTCTCAATATCATTTGGTCTCCTTTCAATTCAAGTTCCCCTGTTTTCTCCTGTTTTTATTTTTATTTTTGCTTTTGTTTTTAACTTGACTTCTTGAGTTGACGAATCCTGTGACTGCGGTTATGATTTCAGAGTTAGCAATTGTTCAATATCTGTTCTAGACTAGGGCATACCGAATGGGTTTAATTATGGTGCTTAAGAATGAAGGCCGCAGAGTTGCACCAATTTCCACTTCGAACATTTGGTCCGTTCTTCAGAGCAAGGATGGGAAAGATGTCGAATGACAAAAGCTGAAAACACTGCAGGGGAGCTTCGTCGAGATCGGCCGGGTCTCTGCTAAGGAAATGGAAAGGCGTCGAGATGCTTCATGTGCAGAGAGCGAAGGTTGCGGTGAAACGGCAGATTCGTGTGGCGGTTGGGGAGGAGAAAGACCAAGGCCGGGGAGGGAGTTGCCAATGCCGAAGGAGATTTGCAAGGGGCTTGGCGAGTTAATTGTTGGGCGGCAAATAGAGAAAAAGGTTCTGCGCTGTTGTGTTTATGTTCGGCTATTTTCATCTGTGGTTCATTTACTTGGGAGCGAATTTGTGTGGAATTTTCATGCTTGTGCTTCTACGATCATCTCTAATTTTTCGGATGCATAGAACGAAACCACCCTGCTTTGAGGCTTCTTCATTTTTTTGCAAAGCTACCATCTACGATTGTCTGAAAACATTTTCAAGACTCGCTCGTTCCAATCTAGAGTCAAATTAGTAATCAAGAAACAAGACATCCGTGGAGGTTCACACAATAGAATATCTTGGCTGAATGATCCCAAATATTGTTTACATTCCGAAGAGGAAAGAATCTGATCTGTGACAAGCAACAATTTGCACCAATTGAGCCAACAACTACGTCCCTTTACGTACAGTAGTGGCGGTTCCATGCCATTCTCCTTTCTAAGCGTGGTCAATTCCGATAATATAGCCTGCAATCTTCAGCTTCTTCAGGTTGAGCAGGAACGCTAGATGCTTCCATCTAAAGACATGTTCGCCCAACAACCTGAGCCACGAAAGCCCGTGCAACAATCTTCTTCTCCAACCCAAACCCCAGGCATCAACAATTC
>CM026416.1:3106927-3159906 GCA_014858505.1 Corymbia citriodora subsp. variegata
TCCGGTGCCG
Source organism: Corymbia citriodora subsp. variegata (assembly GCA_014858505.1). Taxonomy (NCBI): domain Eukaryota; kingdom Viridiplantae; phylum Streptophyta; class Magnoliopsida; order Myrtales; family Myrtaceae; genus Corymbia; species Corymbia citriodora. The sequence continues at coordinate 3,106,938 of CM026416.1, forward strand.
GCGAGGCTGAGTTCACGGTGATTTTTGACGGAGGGTAGATTTGGGACTAAAGTGAAAGTTGAGGATTTTTTTCAAGACAAAAAAAAGTTTGGGGTATTTTTGGGACTGAAGCTATAGTTTGGGGTTTTTTATGGAATTGACCCTATTATTACATGAAAAAAGCGAGAATATCCATGATTAGATTTAAAGAAAAAGAAAAGGAGGAGGAGGAGAAAAAAGAAAAAAGAAATAGAAATTTTAGAAAAGAATACACTTTATATTTAATTATTGGAAAAATAAACAAAAACATTTCTGGAATCGAGTAAATAGCTCTACGAACTAATGGATCGGATCGAATTGCAAAAAATAATATCTCAGAAAAAAATAGAAAAATATGAAAAAAAAAAAAAAACTGAGAGAAAAACGCTTGGAGGAGCCGCGGCACACGCATTCCAACCTCGGTCCTAGGAGCGGTTAACGGGCCCGTCACCCACTTGGGCCAGGCCCCCGGCCCATGCCAAATTTTTCTAGGTTAGGCCGCATAAGCCAAAACAAAAAAAACAAAAAAAAGAAATCGCCTGCATTGAATACTCAGTCTCTAATGAAGAAAATTCAATATCGGTTTCAACAATAAATGCTGGCCCAAAAAGAATGTCCAGCAATTATCATGGCTGATATCTAAAAGAGAACAACCACGCATATTTATACACAGCAGACGAATTAGCAAATCAAATGAACAAGCACCATGGTTATGCTCTTGATGATGCGACGGGGAGCTTGGCCTCAGCCAATTTGATGTCTTTTGCCAGGTCCGATGAATTGATTACTGTGGAGCCGGAGAAGGGCAATGTACTGTTTGCTGGGTCTTCACTGGGCCCAGGTTATGTGAGAAAATAGAAATACAACCTCAGATGATTGTTGACGACAAGAAAGCGTTCCAAAAGGAAAGACATGCCACAGATTTGAAAAACTCAATACAGAAGAAATTTCACACGAGAAGTTACATCAAAAAAAGGTCAGTTCCAAAAAAAAAACCCAAACTTTAGGTCTAGTCCCAAATATACTCCGAACTTTTTTGTCTCAAGAAAAATCTCGGACTTTAGGTTCAGTTCCAAATTTGCCCCGAACTTTTCTTTTATTTTAGAAAAAACCCTAAACTTTAATTTTAATCACAAATCTATCCCAAATTTTGTTTTGTCTAAAAAAAAGAGTCAATATCACGAAAAATCACAAATTAGTACACATGACAAATTTACCCAAAATTAATTTTTTGACCACCAAAATAAATTACCATCTATTCGTTTCTGTTAAATTTTTCTGTCAAATTGCTAAATTAAATAACACATCGCAATTGACAGATATACTAATTTTGGGTTTTACCCTCCGTTTGTACTAAAAAATCACCAATTTTTTATCTGTTCTCAAATATACCTCATGGTCTAGTCTCAACTTAACATAACATTTCCACATAGATAATAAATACACATAAGCAAGATGTCATAGAAAATTATTTTAAAATAAAACCATTTTAGGACATATTAGGGATTACTAATACGGCTTTTGGACAGAGGCTAACGAGGGAAAATTTAGGATTAGAGCAAAATTTGATGATTTTCTTTTTGACAAAAAAAATTGGGATAGATTTGGAAATGAAGTGAGAGTTTGGGATTTTTTCTTAGACAAAAAAAAAGTTTGGAGCAAATTTGAAACTAAACCTAAAGTTTGGGGTTTTTTCTGAGACAAAAAAAAGTTCAGGATAGATTTGAGACTGAACCTAAAGTTTGAGATTTTTCTTGAGACAAAAAAAAAAAGCTTAGGATATATTTGGGATTGAACTTAAAGTTTGGATTTTTTTTTTTTAATTGACCCAGTCAAAAAAGGCACCACCAAGGGTAATCATTGTTATTAAAAAGCTTAGGGGAGAGATAAGGTATTGAAGCCCAAGCGTACTTAGCATTAGCGCTGCCGGCTTTAGGCTTCACCTGACCACTTCTCAAAGGATACCTTTACTAATGCAACATTACTCAGATTATATTTTACTCCATCGACATTTCAGTAATCAAGAGTGAATGTTCATATGAAAGTCGAAACTCCCGCGCAGGAGAAGAAAAGGAAACAAATGCGACAAATGCCGTTGAAGGACTAACCATTTCTAGATATACCGCTGTGGTTTACCATTGGCTTCCCAAGATTGATGGTGTGGTGGCACGCATTCCTTGAATTCACCATGGTTTGAGTTTGGATGCCCTTCCACTGCTAGCACTTTCCTGTCTCGTCCTGAATATTTGATGGACTTGCCATGAATGGAAGATCTTGGATAGTTTTCAAAACTTCAACAACTTCACTCATCCAGGGACGAGCTTCCGGATCTGGTACAAGGCAGCGAGTAACCAACTTCAACGCAATCTGGGCACCTTCTTCTGAGAATTGATTTCCGAGCCTTGAATCTATCAATTCGTACAAACTTCTTTCCAATACTCCATCTCGCAAAGTCCATGGAACAGGGTCATCTTCATCAGTAGGCTGACGTATGTCATGGCATGTTCTTCCAGTCAGAATTTCCAAAAGAACCACACCAAAACTATAGACATCACTCTTTACTGTGAGTTGCCCTGCAGTAGTATATGTGCAGTCACTAGACAAAAATACATAAAGTACCAATTGGTCCTATTTGGATAAAAATACAATCCATGAAGTACCAGCCAAATATCTCAACCACCTCTAGAAATCAAAAGCAGGTACTTGACCTAAAAGGCTGAAACTATAATTTAGGATGCATTCGTTTCGCAAATAATAAATGATTTGGGAACATTTTCTTAAAAATAATCACTTATATTGCTTACAAAAATTAATAAATGAAGAATATCTTCATCGTCCCTGAAAATATTTATACATATATTATTGTTAAAAATGAATATAATTATCATTAACTAATTATTTCAAGCGATATAAGTGATCATTTTTAGAACAATATTTCCAAATCATCCATTTTCCGCAAAACAAACTAAGCCTAAATTCTCTATCCTTCTATCCTTCCATCACTTCTTTTTTCCTTATGATAATACTAGGTAAGCACTGTGCATGTTGCACCAAATAGAAAGCTGAGTATTAGTCACAAAATTATCAAAGTATCTAGTGGCATAAAAGTGTTATAAAGCCCAAATTATGATATTATCGGCAATTCCAAAATACGATAATATATCTCTGTCATCATAATATGCTTCATTCATGGCTTTCGGCAAGGTAGTACTTTATAGCATGATAAACATGAACCTAAATAATTAACCTGCAATTCAAAATGATGCATGTTCTTAGAAATTGTCACGTTGTAATAATCTCAATTTACAATGACATAGTGAATGCTTTTTACTGCATTGCCTTCACTGAAATTTATAGGGGCATATGTAGATACTAGAAAAAAATTTATAAAAGTTTTTACCCTTTATCAATAGATGTAAAAGTAAATCAACCGCCCTTTTAGTTTTAAAGTTAAATTTTGCTGCTTGTAAATGATAAATAGGAAAGTATAATTAGAATAAACACAAATCATGATCCACCGCATTTAGCCCTAAGGCATATAAAACAATAAAACAAATAATACCAGGTATGGATTTACGTTTGTCGATAATTATCTAATGCTTGTAGGATGGACAACTACCACATTAACTTGCTACTCTAAGAAACCTAGATACTCCATTCTGAAACAGGAACCCTTTGGACATGTAGCGTTGAAGCACATAAAAACTTATAGAGAGAACTTTAATTATGAATTGGTATTTCTGTAATTTCTGATTGTGCATCCTATCAAAAAGTAGCATGCCTGATCGGGATTAATCGGGTGTTCGAACACCACAGCAGACATTTGTTTGTTAATTGAAAAGAATAATATAAACCAAAGACCCAAAAAAAAAAATCACTTGCCAGCAATGCATGATTAACATGGATTATGAATTCGCCTAATATGCACCCACAAGATCCAATTTTCATATACTTGTAATCAGTATTTATCATTCCCAAAGCCTGCGCATACCCCATATAGTAAATCTAGATCACCTAGGAACACTAACTCGTGACGGTCCAGCAAATTTTACAGGTTTTTCCTGGGCAAAAAGATATGAGAAAGACACCAGACATTATATTCAGAAGAAACAACAGTTGAGAGATGCCTCAAAGAAAAGGACTGCAGGTAATGAGCACCAATCAGTCATTCCACAAGCTACGCTGCGCGTAATGTTCCAGAAGTTCAAGCAAGAAATATGCAATATATTCCATCCAATGATTAGATATCTGGTGGACTGAAAATAAGGGAATAACATCATTTGGGAGACCACATGCAGGACTATGACAAAAAAAGCAACTTAAGCATGATGTGCAAGAGCTACTGCTGATCATACCATTCCAGCAAATTGTGACGATATATCAGGACAGACCAGAGAGAGGATGCAAATAGAGAAAATTAGGTTATATTAGTATATGACCAATTGGTCATTGGCCAAGATTGATATCTACCTAATTCAATTCAGTTCTTTATCATAATTGGTGCACATGTTTTCAATGAGGTGTGTAGATTGGGGCTGTTCTGTTCTTTTCTATAATATGGGATAATTTGACATGTCAAAAGTATTACTCAAACCACTTTTGTGCAGGTTATTTGGACATCTCTCATCCACATATTGCTCATAGAAACATATACCTACCACTTTTGAAGCAATACGGGTCAATATAGCCCACTGTTCCTGCAATAGGGCCGGAATGAGAGTCATCTCCCTCGAGAACAATTGCAAGTCCAAAACCAGTAAGCTTGGCATTGTAGTCCTAAAAAAGACGAGTTATGAAAAAGTCAAACATCATGATTGAAAAGGAAAAAGCAATGTCACCACTTCTGCTACATACGTCATCTAATAGGATCTTGGAAGTTTTAAAATTACGAAATATCACTTGCTGTTCTGCCTCCCCATGAAGAAAAGAAAGAATCTTTGCAGCATCCAGCGCTATTTTCGTCCTGGTAGACCAAGTGAGAGGCAATTTCACTACACAGCCCACAAAAGAAAACAAGAATTAACTAATAAAATGTTTGTCATCAAAGATAAATCAACATTCCCTTTCTGAAGCCACCATTGTCAAATATAGTTTGGTTAAAACTGATACCCACTTTTGGAAAATAACTGCTAAGAATTAGTAGGCAGGGCAACAATATGGTAGAAACTACAGCAGGATTCCCTTTCTTTTCTCATGGAAATGAAAATAATGCTGATGCAAAGGAATATGCCCTACAATTAAAAACATTTAGCATCTTTTGAGAGTTGTTCCATTGGCAAGCATGTCCCTTCCATCAAATATTATTACTAGTGTACTTGGAAGCTTTGTACTAAGTTTCATCCTCAATACAGTAGAACTCTGGTTCACACGCCAAAATGACCAAGTTAGAGAGATTTAAGGCTCGGGATTCCCTGAGATGTACTACTGAGAGACAAAGATGATAACGCGACACTAAAATCACTCAAGGATGAAGCTGCTAGAAAGTGACATTTCATGACCACATCACATGATCTTCTGCTATTTCTTTCCCTTTTTATCCTGGCATTGAACTATAATGTCCTTTGAGCATGATAACATTAAAAGTCTCTGGTATTGCATCCTTTCGGTCGGTGGCACCAACATCAAAAAAGCAATTTAACAAAAACATTTCAGGCAGAATAACATTCAACAGAGTATGAGCAATGTAGAATTATTTAGGAAATTATGGTTCCCAACCCTACCATTTTTTGGAAAGACGTCCATAATAAGGACAAGTGATATTTTTTTCTCCTTAAAATTATTATCTAAATGCTAGTAGCAATCAAATTGTTTTCTTGGGAGACATGACTTCCATATCCAGATACAGGTGGATTGTTTGACCATGAGTACTTATATAGCACCAACAAATGTAAGACATGTCATTAAGGGCACCAAGCACATATTAAAGGACAACTGCGCATACTTTCAAAGAGGTGATTGTTCAAGCTCCCTCGTTGCATAAACTCATATATAAGCAGCCTTTGGTTGCCTTCCACACAATATCCAATTAACTTCACCAAATTTGGATGCACTAGATGACCAAGTAAACTCACTTCATCCTGGCATGCAGAAAGTGCAACACATCAAAAGTCATACTAATAGTCAAACGTGCATTAATTCAGAAATAAAAGATCATTGGATTACATATTACCAGCCATTCTTTGTGACCCATACAATAATGAAGCTTGAGAGTCTTGACAGCAACAATCAGCCCAGTGCCAGGCCTCGCAGGAGTGGTCCCATTTTCTTTGATCCAACCCTTAAAGACACGGCTAGAATCGCCTTCACCAAGCAGAACCTCAGGGCTAAAGTTTCTTGTAGCTAACTTAAGATCCTTCAATGAAAATTTTCGCAGCTGAGGTGCAACTATAAATTCCTCATTTGTAAATTCACATACACAGCCCAAACCACCTCTACCAAGTAGACTTGCAGCACTAAATTTTCTCAAAGCTAACTTAAGATCATCAAATCCGTATTTCCACAGCCGAGGAGCAATTTTACGTTCCCTTTTGCGTTTAAAAGTTGAAAGGTCTGCATTACCAGTGGTTCTAGATGAAACCAAAGGAGGATCAGGCTGCTCTCTGCTTGCATCATTTGGAATATTTTGTGCTGCTCAAATACAAAGATAACTTATTAGACAAAACAAATAACCATCCATTTGGGTCACTTAGGGGAATGACAAGCACCAAGCCACTTCATCTAAACAGGAATTTAAAGATGAATCAACTAATCTGCCAGTTGGCCAAGCATGTGTTACTATTCCCATTGAAGGAAGTACCCAATCCCCAATAGAGGAGGGTATGTAGCCACCTAGGTGGATATGTGTGGTTTACAACAGAAAACTATGACAACATATTCAACTTGCAATCAAAGCAATGGAAAAAGATGAGCAGCAATAAATCAACCTGATCTCTTGATATAGACTAAAATAATTCTATGCAATCAATCTTTGAGGTACTTTGCTCACTTCTTGTGATATCACACCCTCAACCTACTCTAGATCTGTCACAAACTTATGTCTTCCTATGATGTCTTCCTATGAGATATATCGCTATCGTCACCAATTACTAGATGATCTACAACGCACAATAATTGTTAGTCACTTCCCAAACCAAATCTGAAAAAAAAAAAAACTCTGGGAACAAAGTGCACCACTAAGGACACTGGCAATCAACTCCAACTTGACAAGCGTTACTAGGGCAAATGCATGAGCCATCAAAACGCAAAATCAGAATTACAATGTAAATCCACAATAACAAGCTACATAAAATCGTAAAATATCCCACTTTGCTTCTTTTGGGGTTTATAATGGTCCTATGGTCTGCATCCACTTAGTCCTTAAACTTTCAGTTGTCTCAATTTTCCATGCCCCATTTATCATTTCATTTTGAGTGAGGTATTTTCTCTATCTTATTCCTAAAGTGACTCATCATATGATTTATCTGGGTTTGCACATGAAAGGGAATATTAATATGTTGAATATCACTTGTTTACAGAGCTTATAATAACCTTCGTTTTTAAGTAGCAGCAAGCAGTCAACAAGAGTGAAATTCACACCAACAGTAGGCGCTAATGGCCCTATTGTGGTGATAACAGCTCCAATGAGGTTGATATGCCTGCATCTGCGATTGTTGCAATGCAAACGGTAACACAATTTGAAAGTTTTATATAAATGTAGTCTCTCTCGCCTTAATAGCTTAAGCCTTTGGTTGGACTTTGTAACATCAACTTAACTTCAATTTCATTCTTTCACCAGACCCAAAATATCCCACATAGTACCTCCAACAAACACAAGCAGGATATCATGAAGTAAGATCTTTATACAGAGAAAAGTTTAGTATTTCTACAGAATGTAAAACAGGAATTCCAATAACCTATCCACAACTGGGCTCAATAATAACTCCTTAAGCACTTTAATGAAGAAATCCTCCCACCAAAAAATAGTAACTAAGCCAACTATAGTTAAGTCACTCTACAAGCTTGAAGCACATTTACAGTGGCAAAAATAAACTAGCAATCCAAATCAGGGCACACTAATGCTGTGCCAACATTTGGTTTTGTACACTGAAATGTAACATGCATCATAAGAAGTCATAGTTCTGAAGATACGGTAGAAAGGCCAGAGTTTTGACAGTTATCTGTCACTGACTCATTCATAAACATTTCAAGGGCAATAGATCAGATATCCAATTCAAAAATAGATAAGAGTTCATTCAGATAAGTGTTGGCTTTCCATTTTTCTCTTCATTCAAGCTCAGCCTGCAGCTTTTAACTTGTTCAATGAAATGAATAAAATGAAAGTGAAAGAAACAAACATGCATCCTTTTAATAGAACAATGCTCTCTGATAATTATTTCCCTTACCTTTAGTCCCTGTCGGGTGATTGCAACAAATTCCATCAGTCGAAGGACTCGTGAGATTCGGACAATCAGAAATGCTCATTTTTTTCAAGTTTGGTGCAATGCGTAAGCCATTGGAAATGCTGATGAGTTCAGGCAATGAGAACAGGAATATCCTTTTCAACTTGGGGAGGAAGCAAGTACTTTCAAAAATAGAAGTATCTTCACACGTCACTAAACTTAAGATAAGAGGGCAGTCTTCGACTTTGAGCTCTTCTAAGCTATCAAGGTATTTTAGGAGGCCAGGTGTGAATATAGTAGTCAACTGAGGACATGTGAGTAAGGCCAAGCATTTAAGACGAGACAAGCATCCTCGGTGCACCGGCCCCTCATAAATGCCCCTCAAACTCTTCATACGATATACATAGATATACTCAAGTGATCCGAGAAAACTCTTATCATCCTCCCATGATTCCATTACAATTTCACTTCTACCAGCTTCATTGTACATATCAGCTCCATCGATAATATACCGAATCTCATTACACTCCCCAATTATGCAGCATTTCAGTTGCTCCATGTTCTTAATGCCAAAATCAGATAGCTTTGTGACATTCGTATGGCGGTCTAAGAAAAATGCAGTGGTATGCTGGAGCATCTTCTGGATACCTGTGGGCACACCCACACCATTGACATATTTCAGGGATCTATCCCAGCGTTCTAACTCAAGCTCAAGATCCACTGGGAGATGACACATGATGCGTTCATCATGATTGCCAATGATGAATTTGAAATGTGACAACAATCTAGGCACCTTGGATGTATCAAACCATTCGAATTTCCCTAGATGTTCCACATGTGGAAGGTACAGTCTTAGTGTGTCCAGCCTCAACAAGCCACAAATATCGTCAACAATAGCTTCCGCAACACTCTCCCACCTCTCATCCTCTGGCTTTACATCGATACTTAGCTCTTCTAATTGGGATAGAGCAGAAATAGTGCCTCGAGGGATCAATGGGTTCGCTCTCAAAGATTTTGTGCCCCGATTTATGCGGGGACAAAAAGATAATTCTAGGCAAGTGAGCTTTGTTAGCTTCGCAACCTCCTTGGGCAGATCCATGATCTCAGTCCCTTCAAGATCAAGCACCTCAAGCTGCTGAAGTTCTCCAATTTTTGGAGGTAACACGCTCAACATCTCACAATGAGTTAAGAATAGTCTTTTTAGGCGGCTTAACCCGAACAGAGACTCCGGCAAGGACTTGATCCCAGTTCGCGATAAATTCAGGATTTCCAGAGCAGGCATGCAATCAAAGAAAGAAGTACTAATCGTCCTGAGTTTGTAATTCCTATTTAGAAACAGTACCAAGAGTACAGGACACCGAGGATCCTCAGGTAACTCAGTCAACTGGTTTTCCATCAAGTAAATCTCCGCCAAACTCTGCCACTGCGTGACGTCCGGAGGCTCCGTCAGTCCTAAACCCCCGCAAATAAGGACCTTTCTGCTGCTATACTCACCTGGACCAGATTCGGTGTCGTCATAACATATCTCGAGTTCCTCTGCCTGCCACGGTGACTCGAACAGGCGGGATGCATCGGAGGCACCTGATGAATCCCGATGAATCCCGCCCGTTCGATTTATTATTGAACAATGTGTATCGCATTGGCTTGCTTCTGATGAACTTGCTCCCTTCCTACTTCCATGCCGTCTCAGCTGCTCAATCGACTCTGGCTTGCTCCTGCTGTTCCCCATGATCGGAAGAAGGAACTAGTAGGGTTCGTAATATAACAAATTATGGCAGATGAAACGATTTTTTTCCCCCTTGAAAACCGTCCGGCTCGATGGAATATTAGCATTGCTCATTTTCTTAATAAGAAATGGCCAAGCCCACCTGAAGAGAGAAGGACAAGGATAGACTGGACTAATAAAGGTCGCATCATGTACTTTACAAAAAAGCCATAAATCTAATTTTATCAATTATATTCATCTAGTAAATTTTAATAGAAAATTATTAATATAGATGCCGATAGTCTAACACAGGCACCGGCTACAATCGATATGAGCAAGCGTCGTAGCCCTTGCCTAAGCCCTCGCTAGATCAAGCCACAAAGGCCTTCGCAAGCCCTTCGATACAAGAAAGGGAAAAATAATCAAAAAAGAAAAGAAAAAAATAATTAAAAAAATTATTTGCAAACGTCTATATTAGCACCGACATGTCGTATAAAATGGCCAGTGTCCATGTCATCAATTTCCAGCTAAAATTAGCCAAATGGATTCGATTGGCCCAATTGAAAAGTTTATGATTAAATTGGTCCTATTAAAAGGTTTAAGACTGAATTAAAACAAAAGTAATAAGTTTAAAACTTTTTTTTTGTCTTCTTGAATTTCAATTATTACATCCACATAAGAAAACTGTTGACATAATTGAAAAGTTAGTAGCAAATTTTCTGAATTTTTTTTCCAAATCTAATATTAAAAGACAACCCATCATCTTATGTCGATCTATTCATTAGTAGATGTAAGGACAAAGATATAAGAAAAAAATAAATAAATAATTCTTGCATGCTCTTACATATCCAAAATCAATTGAAAATAATAAGAGTACTTACCAAGTTAGCATATGCAATAAATCGCAACGGATTTGTACATATTCTTCTATGTGTAGAAGCATTACAATTGCTCTGTATTTGACATTTTAAATATCAGGGGTAAGCTGATTGGGAGCACATTCTGTGAGCCGGTGTAAACGTGCTAGTTATTTTGCCTTTCCCCTTAGTTACGGTCTTTTTTGTCCTTTTTAGTTGAGAATTGCGATGAAAATAAAAAAACGTAATATTTGGCACATTATTAAATGAGAGGAAAAGGCCATCTACCTATAACATTTATGATTGGGCCATAAACAGAAAGAAATGAGCCGGTTTGATACCAAGCCGATTCCAAGGTCCGCCAGTTCGGTTCTTGAATTCAAAATTTGAGAATCCACTCCAATGACAAGACAGGATTATTAGGCCTTGTTTGGTCAACTTTTCCAAGGGGCTTTTAGTCCCAAAGTTCCTTGAGAAAAATATTTTGTATTTGATTCAGTATTTGGGGTTGTATTGGCCAAATGCTGGCATTTGAAATGCTGAAAGCTCAATGCTGAGGGACCACCGGACCAGCATTAAGCTTCCAGCATTTGGAGAGTGCAAGTCAATCTCCCTTTGACTTTATTTTTTTAGAAATTAGGTGGAGTCGGCCACCGCTGCTGGGATGACCCCCGGCAACCACCGCCTAGCCGCCGCCCGAGGTTGCATGACCCAAGACGTCGCTGGAGGTTGCACGACCTCGAATGGCCTCCCCTGGGTCACGCAATCTCTGGCAGGGCCCTGGGTCACGCATGCAACAGCGAGCGGCAGCCAGATTTGGCCGCCACGGCTAGGTCGCACAACTTGGGGAGGCTGCTCGACAGCCAGATCTGACCTCGGGCGGCCTCCCCTGGGTCGCACGACCCAATCGCGATGGCCAAATCGCCACGCCTGAGGTTGTTCGACCTCATGCGAGCTCCCCTGTCACGCCCTGACCCTCGAGCACGCGGCAACCCCTGTTCTCTTGCGGTCATTTGATTTGCGACTCCCCAGGATCCATCGACGACCGTTATTTTTATCTTTTGATTAAACACATGCGAAAGCGAAACACAATCCCCGGTCAATTACAAAAATAGGGATAGCAGGAAAACTCAACAAGAACACATCAAAAGTATCGATTTATTAACTAACTGATTAACCCTAGGAAGTTTTACAAGTACAAGCCCTTACCATGGGCATCTTCCTATCGAGCCAATGAAACCAACGAGCCAGTGTTAATCTACTCCCTTCAAAGACGGCCACGAGCCGAAACACGCGTCGATCCTCCATCCTAAGGACCTGACAATGGTTATTCAATAACCAATGAGATAAATCTCAGCAAGTCAAAATCCTAAGCCTCGGTTAGGAGACCTACTCGCCTCGAGTGCGCCCTGACGTGCAATGTCTCTATCGCCAACAATTCAACAACGGAATAACACCCAATCGACCATTAACAGACGCACGCTTAGACCAAGGCTCATATGCAATTATTAACAATTAACACTCGCAATCACAGGCGACCCTACCTGGCCTTGGCACACGCAACCTGCAGAAACTGTTAATTCAATCATCACGACATTAAGAGCATGCAAATAATCAGAGCATTTCACACAACTTTCTCATGTCTCACACTCACACATGCTCCGATTATTAACGCCCCCTCCTGGGCAAACGGCACAACCTTTTAGTTGGCGGTTCCTGGCTAAACCAGCTTCGTCCTCTTTATCTCGAGGCACGGCGACGTCAAGGGCTCACTCCCAAGACGGCATTCCCGAAGGAGCATAGGACCCGCCCACTACCGTAGCCCCGCAACTAACAGAGGCCCGGGACCCGCCCCCATACCGCGGTCCCACGTAGAACCCCTCCCTGTTAGGCATCCGACCGAAGTCAGGCGACTCACTGGCCACGGCACAACCCCATAGGGATTGGCGCTCTTCCGGCAACGCCGGGTTCCCTCTCTTAATGTGATCATGCAACACATCATCAGGCAATCCATTTATATCTTTGCTCTGTCATGAATGCAATATCGTTCATGCTCATGCGACATGCCATTTCAGATAACCCACGCAATATGTCATGCGATCTCACTCGACAATTTCCAAAATCCAATTTCCAATCAGCATTCAATCATACACATTCCCTAACTCTTGGGAACAACTAACAATTCAAGTCACAGTCTGTCAATCAATTTCGACCAATCAACATCACGATACTCCAATACCCAACCACGTGTCGATATTTAATAATAAATAAACACAAATATCAATTAATAAATAAATACGTGTCCTCACGACTACAACAATCAGCTATTCCCCAATAATACTCAATCATCCCAAAAATAAGTATAAACTATAATTATACTCAAAAATATTTATTTAAGAATCATGCTATAGCCGATTGTTTCAATAAAATAATTAAAGTCCCACAAAATACTTATAATTATTTTTCAATCCCATAATTAATTATCCAACCCAAATAATTCCATTTAGTAAAACCCTTCTTTAATAAACCAATGTCATTTAATAAAATAGTATATAAATACTATTGACTTTGGAAAAATAGACCATAGTAATTTTCCCCCAAAATTACTCAATTAAAACCATTTTCAATAAATAATCACAATTAATTATTTTCTCCAAAAATAATCAATTTTCAGCAATGAATAGTAATAACAATATTACTATTAATAATTCGAAATTATAAATTAATTTAATTAATTAATAATTCCGAAATTAATAAATTATTATTATTTTATTCTAATAATAATAATAATAATATTTATTAATACTAACCATGATTAACACTAAGCAAAGCTTAATCAAATAATAATAAAACAATAATCATCCATCATTCAAAAGCACTAATCAAGCTTAATATTAAACTAATCACCCTAAGGGAGTTTAGCATCCTAAGTAAGGTTTAGAAAATCGACTCACGGGTTAGTCGATTCTGACGACACGAGCGCGACGGCGGCGGCGAGGGGAATGCCCGGGAACTTCCGGCGCGTCGGGACGAGGCGGCCCGAGACCGGGTCTCGGTGGCCGAGGGCGGCTGTCCACATGACGAAGTGCTGCGAAATGGAGGAACCGGTGGCACTGGGCTGGCTGGTGGGCGGCCTGGCGACTCCGGACGGCGGCCAGCAGCTCCGGCAAGGCAGGCGGTGGCTCCGGCGAAGCTAGACAGAAGCTGGAAAGGGAGAAGGAGGGGCGGTGCAACTGGTTTCAGGGGGGGACAGCAGCTGGGGTAGCTCCGGTGCGGCGGAGGAGGCTCGGGAGTGGTCCTCCGGCGGGCCTGGGGAGGTGACCGGCAGCGGCGGGCAGCGGCGAAGCTGCTGGCCGCTTCTCCTGGTCACGGCCAGAGGAGCCGAGAGGGAGAGACAGGCGGAGGCAGCGGTGGCTCGAGCTGGGGTGGCTCCCGGACGGTGCCTAGCGGCGGTCCAAGGCGGCCAGACGACGGCGAGGTGGTGGAGGACGGGCCAAGGACGGCAGCTGGCCGGATCTGGTTCAGCTAGGTCAAGTTCGAAGGGAAGCAGCTGGGCTCAGGCAGAACCGACGGACGGCGTGGCTGACCGGCTCGAGACTCATCCGGTTCCGTCGACAGGCTGGCAAGCAGCGGACGGAGGCCAGGACAGAGGTGGCCCGGCTCCGGCAGCGGCGGACAGAGGAGAAGGAGGCGAAGACAGAGGTTGGACGGGGCCGGTTTGGCTCAAGGCCGGCGGACAGCGGCGAGCTGGCGGAACGGTGGGGGTGCGGCGGTGACGGGTGGTCGCTGGTCTCGCCGGCGGAGAAGCAAATCAGCAGCAGCAGTTCGGCGAGGGAGACACCCGCAGAAAAGAAAAAGAAGAAGAAGAAGAAGAAGAATCGGCTGCAGCAGGGGGGGCGTCGACGTGCATCAGGGGAAGGGGAGGAGAGAGAGAGAGAGAGAGAGAGAGAGAGAAATGCCCACATGGGCTTGTCGGGCAAGTGGGCAAAAATAAGAAAGAGATAAGAAGAGAAGACTTAGTCAAAGATAAGAGAGATAAGATGGGCAAGTGGGGGAGGGGGTGCTGTCGACAGGGAAACGTGAGGAGAAGAGGGGGCGTAGTAGGAGAGAGAAAGGGAGCGTGCAGGAGAGAGAGAGAGAGAGAAGGCGCGGGAGAAAGAGAAAAACCCTAGAAAATTAAAATCAAACAAGCTTCTAGAAGGGGGGGCAATCCGGTCTTTTTACCCATGAAGCGCGGTTCCCAAAAATCCAGTCCTAATCTCAGCCCATTAATCCAACTCGAGCAATTTTCGGGCTTACCGAAAATTTGGGATGTTACAATGTGTTTACACCTTTAGATGTCGTGGCCCATCCTTAAGCACCACAATTTTCCAAAGTACTAGAAAAGTCAAGCATCTCGGTCCTCCAATATAAGAATAAATCAACAAGAAGAATTAGTATTGATTACTACTCTTGTCAACTACAAAGAAGCTTGTGTCAATTAGACATTTCAAATAATGCAATCGTATGTGGTCTTTGGTGAAAATAAGTCCATGTGTTGACACCTTTAGATGTCATGGTCCATCCTTAAGCACCACAATTTTCCAAAGTACTAGAAAAGTCATGCATCTCTATCCTTTATTATAAGAATAAATCAACAAGAAGAACCGATATTGATCACTACTCTTTCAGCTACAAAGAAACTTGTGTCAATCAGACAGTTCAAATAACACAGTAGTATGTGGCCTTCAGTGAAAATAAGTCCATGTGTTTACACCTTTAGATATTGTGGTCCATTCTTCTTCCACAAAGAAACTTGTGCAAATTAGATAGTTCAAATAACGTGATGGTACATGGTCTCCAGTGAAAATAAGTCCATTTATTCACACTTTCAGATGCCGTGGTCCATCCTTAAGGACCACCATCTTCCAAAGTACTAGAGAAGCCATGCATCTCTATCCTCTAATGTAAGAATAAATCAACAAGAAGAACCAGTACTGATCTACCCTATTCATTGCTCTTGTCAGCCACAAAGAAGCTTGTGTCAATTAGACAGTTCAAATAATGTGGCGCTACATGGTCTTTGGGGAAAATAAGTCCATGTGCTTACACTTGCAGATGTCGTGGTCCATCCTTAAGCACCACAATTTTCCAAAGTACTAGAATAGTCATGCATCTCTATCCTTCAATAAAAGAATAAATCAACAAGAAGAACCAGTACTAATCTACCCTATTGACGACTCTTGTTAGCCACAAAGAAGGTTGTGTTAATCAAACAATTCAAATAATGCGGCGCTACGTGGTCTTCGATGAAAATAAGTCCATTAGTTACACCTTTAGATGTCGTGGTCCATCCTTAAGCACCACAATTTTCCAAAGTACTAGAAAAGTCATGCATCTCTGTCCTCCAATATAATAATAAATCATCAAGAAGAAGCAGTATTGATCACTACTCTTGTTAGCCACAAAGAAGTTTGTTTCAATTAGACAGTTCAAATAAGGTGGCGGTACGTGGTCTTCGGTGAAAATAAGTCCATAGATGTCATGGTCCATCCTTCAGCCGTGAAGAAGCTTGTGTCAATTAGACAATTCAAATAACATGATGGTATGCAATCTTTGGCGAAAATAAGTCCGTATGGTCACACCTATAGATGCCGTGGTCCATCATTAAGAGCCACCATTTTCCAAAATACTAGAAAAGCCATGCATCTCTGTCCTTTGATATAAGAATAAATCAAGAAGAAGATTGAGCGATGAGTGAACCAGTTGATAAAACACTTAACCAAATCTCAGCTAATAATCACTGCCGATTGTTGAACTCCATCATCAAATGGTTTCTTCATCAAAACCAACTCTGACCTATTATATGTGGTTTTAAGGAGCATGGCGATATATACATGTTCATATTCCGAACTGTACAATTTTTGTCCTGCATATAACTACTAGGTGATAAGTATAGATGAGGGAAAATAAATTAATAGTATTTGAAATTTCGTTTGTTTTATAATCAAGCATCTAAACTTATTTTTGTATTCAAACAAGTACCTCAACTTTTCAAATTTGGCTCAAACTGAAAACTACATTATATAAATTATCATGTTATGTAATTATGATAACATGGTTCGTTTACTTCGGTAAAGTTGAGCTGAATTGATGACGTGACTCGCTTGCTAAACAAAAATTATACCTTCTTGATTTAGATGTTCAATCATGAGGAGAAAGAGAGAGAGGAGACAAAGTGCGTGTCTGTGTTGGGGGGGGGGGGGGGTGTTGGACAATCTCGGCCATCCATTATGTCTCTATTGATGTGGTGTTATTTTAGGAGGCCGCATTGGATGCCAACATGGATAGTTAATTGTTATTTCCAAAAAAATGATCAACAAAAATATTTTCATTGTGCAGGAAATGTTTAAATATAAATTATTATTGATAATGAAAACATTTTTCATTATAATTATTTGAAGCAATACAAGTGGTTGTTGTTGCAAAAATGTTCTCCAAGCCATTCATTTTCCGTAAAATGAATAAAACCTCAAATTGTTAGTGTGCATTCAAATGGGATTATATATTTGGTCATTGCACTTAGTAACTATTGTTGTAACAATTGTATACATAACAAATAATATAATTTGAAAAAAAAATGTTTTTCCTCAAAAGGAACACGACAATCCATCTTAGGCAAATTAGGGGGAAAAACTCATTCTAGCAAAAAAACTTTCACATACACTTCGTGACAAAGCTAGAAGCGTCGTCTCTCGATTATCTTTTGATCGTTCACATTCTTCATGACTATCTTGAAGAGTCGTTCCACTAACTAGTAAAGCTAGAAACTTTTTCCCTCCACTTTGCGCAAAAATTTTATAGGCTTGACTTAAAAGTCATCGCTCTTCCTTTCTTTCGTGCTAAAGAGAAAGAGAAGATACATTGTCTCATGGTGAAAAAAAGCCTCATTCAGTGTGTAGCAGAATCGACAATGCACTTAAAACATTTCAACTTGACTTGGATTTGTAGATAGTATGTATTTTTAGGATTTTCTTCTTATAATTGTAGCATATACCTTGTTAGTATAAAAAAAAAAAAATACACAAGTAAACTTATAGTTACACTACTAACTTAAGAAAGAGGTATTATAATCCTAACATCAATTGTGGATCGGTCAATTATGTAAAAAAAATTATATACTCGTTGTCTTTTTTTCCTTGTTCTCATTTCTTTGTGATAATAAAGATTCAAGATGATTTGATTTATACAATGATTTCCAAATATGGTTGTCGGTAGGGGGAGAGAACTATGATTGCAGAGGACTTGGTCCCGGGGCTCACATGCAATTTTTTTCCTAGAAGATTTATATAATGGCTCCTATATATGGTTTTGGGAGGCGGGAGAAATAGATGATTGTAAAGGAGCTTGTCCTGAGGTTCTCATACAATTCTTTCAGCAAGAGACGATAAGTGTAACTCACAGTGAGACCAATTATCCAGAACCAGTGATCTTAGAGGACCTTGTCTCGAGGTTCATATGTAATTCTTTTAGATAGAGAGGGTAAGTGTTGCGCATGAGTAATACCATTGTCTGGATGAATGAAGTAGAGAACACGTGAGAGGAGATTCAGGCAATGCCAAGGGTCTTGAATGCAAAGTGGTAGGTAAGAGTTTGATACATTTGTACTGGAAATTAAATCTAGTCCTTCTATTATGAAATTAACTATCAAATAAATGGTTTTGGTTATTTACATTGAGGATGAGAAATTTCCTATTAAACATGATGGCATAATAATATCAGTTGGATGTTGCATTGCCACGTGTAGGGAATAAACAAATTAGAGGTAAGTAGCCCATGTCATAAGGGCATAAATTGACATTAAGCACAATAAGAAAATGTTAGGAGCTGACCAGGTTAGATAATTTTTTTAATGTGCCTCACTTTTAGTGTACAAAACTCTCTAAATCACCTCAAATAACGTTTCCTCCATCGCAATAGTTGAGATGCTGCCTTCTAGTTAAACTTTAGACTGCAACTTTATTTATTTATTTATTTATTTATTTTTGTTACCACTTTGCTTGTCTAGAAAATTATGTTCGGCATTACGATCCACTACTTTTTTCCTTAGATTTTTTATCTTCGTTCAAATGGTGTGACAATTGCACACATAACAAATAATAGATGTCCAAAAAAAGCTAAATACATAAATTTTTATCCTAAGTTATTGCTTAGAAGGATCAGGACAATCCACCTAAGGAAAATTGGGGAAAAAAATTCATTCTAATGTAAAACCTTTCACAGGTGCCTTGTAACAAAGCCGGAAGTATTGTCTCATAGTCATCTCCCAGTTGTCTCCTGATTGTTCACATCCTTCACGACTAATCTGAAAGCGACATTTCTCTTACTAGAAAAGCCAGAAACTTTTTCCTCCACTTTGAAAAAATTTTATAGACTTGACTTAAAGTCGTCACTCTTCTTCTTTCGGTATTAAAGAGAAAAGAAGATGCCTTGTATCCTGGTGAAGAAAAGTCTTATTCAGTGTGCAATGGCATCGATAGTACGTCCATGTTTTTTTTCTCCCAAGCTCCAACATTGGTGCTCTCTGTCACCGACACACTCTCTCTAAAAGAAAAATTAACACACTCAAAAGGTTCCAACTTGACTTGGATTTTATTGACAAGATATTTAAGGTGGAGAATTTATAATAAGAATTTATAGTCTTCCACGGATTAAGTTCAATTTTTCTGGTACTGCTAGAACAAATCCCTCTTATAGATAAGATCGTGGGAACCAATTATCATTTTTAGCCCACAAGATCATTACTCACTATGATAAAGGGATTAGGAAAATGGATAAATAAGTGATCCGACTGCACCATTACGACCATCCCCCTCATTTCAAGGATTTATTTAATGAATCTCGTTTTCCAAAAATGATTGGATCAAACACATTATATAAGGTGCATCTCGTGTGAAATCTATCCTTTCAACACATGAAATTTAGTGAATTCAGATTAGATAAATAGTATCGTTTCCTTCAAATTGTCAAAAGGACCGTTCATACGCATTAAAAAGTAGTGACATGGTTATCTATGCATAACCTAAATTGAATTTTAACCATTGAAAAATAGTCAACTCCATACAAACCTCTTCAGCTTTTACGATTATGATTAAGTATACAATATATATATATATATATATATATATTTTCCATTTAATAATTTTTTGCTTATTAGATGCAAATAACTTCCTCCAAGTTTGACTTTTGGTCATGGAAAGCACCTCGGACTAATGAAGCTGGAAACTTTTTCCTCCCGTTGCAGAAAATTTTCATTGGCTTAAAAGTCGTCATTCTTCTTTTCTGACGGTGCTAATGAGAAAAGAAGATAAATTGTACTTGGTGGATAAGCTAAATTGAATTGAACCATTGAATATATTAGACTCTAGCTTTCAGTGCTCAAATCACTTCTCAACTGCTCAAGTTTAGCAATTATTGCGCCAATGATCCTACACATTTTGTTAGTGGCATATATCACCAAAATATAAATCAAGTGACACTATTAATGAGAGGTTATAAATTACAATCAAGCTCCTTAGCCATTTTAAAACGATAGAATAGTTGCTACATGCACACACACAGAGACTATTAGGTGTTCCCAAAACATGACATAATGATGACATCTAATATTTTCTCACAAAAAAAAAAATTGTGCATGAACTGTTATTGGCTCATTTATTTGATGAACCCGTTGAAATTGCATATTCATTAATACATGTCACTTTGTAAATTTAAACTCATGAAATTAAAATTATTTTCCAAATGAGATCTAGCTACTAAAAAATATTTTCAGTTATGTATTACCAAATAAAGAAAAATTAATTATTTTTTGAAAAATTGTTTTTTAAAAATATTTTTCTTTATATTAAAACTTTCCTTGAAGTAAATATACTCATATGGTAGATCTCTTCAACAAATTGGCAATACCAAGTTACGTTAGTTTACATTTTTACGCCTAAATTAGTGCTTCCCTATTCCCTGTCCTGTTCAAGTTGAGTAGACGTTTAGTGATAGGAGCTAGTAGTTATAAAAGCACAATAAAATCTCAACGGATCAGCACATTTGACTCAGTTATCAATGCTTGCTTATGTACTGTACGAGCAGTGTAAACTATTTCTTTTAATGGGCATTAGTCAACTCTTCATTTTGCAGTTTTCACTATCTTCGTCTCCCTAACAATTCAATTTCTTTTTTTCCTTTGCTGTGGATGAATTTGTCTTTTGTGGGGTTCAACTGGGAAAAATTTCAAGCAAGGCCTAAAATGAAGATGTTTTCTCAAATTAGGACTCAGATTAAATCTTGTCTCACATAAAGACTTAAAATAGCAGTTTCAAATAAAAGTCTCAATTCACTACCGGCCAAATCTTTGCTGATGCCGGTGTGTCTTTCAGGCCACCAGACTAGGGACATTTTTGTCAAAAAAGATCTGAATAGAAATTTTTCTCTTTCTCTTTCTCTTTTCTTTTTATTCTGACAGATGGTCTTGAATCAACAACCCGAGTAGAAACTCACGCTTGCTAGCTAGAGACTTTGTCGAGACAAGTGGAGGAGACAATTGGAGATGAAAGGCTAGAGAATGATTCTGGTTCACGCGCTCCTCTCTTAGGGCGAGTACTACAGGCTCAAGGGGAAATAGGAGCGCTCATACCTACCTCCTCTTTTAAGATTCGGAATTGAAAATTGATCCTTTCCTGGAAGCCTCTCTGTCTCTTCATTAGAGTTCTTTTTCGGTTTGTGCAATAATTGGGTAATGTGGACTAGCAGTGATATATGCTAGTCACTACTTTTTTTAGCGACAAAGTAGCTCACGTCAATCAGAAGTTTCTTCGGTGGACCAGTCTTCGGTGAAAAAAAAGTCCATGTGTTCACACCTTTGGATGTCTTGATCCATCCTTGAGCACCACCGTTTACCACAGTACCAAAGTAAGTCATGCGTCTTTCTGCTCTAGTATAAGAATAAATCAACAAGAAGGAGAACGAAGTGCCTAGTTGGTAGTATTTATTGCTGATTGTTAAAACTCCATTGGTACATTAAATAAAAAATTGTCTAATGTTGCATGGTCAGATTAATCAACAATTTAATAACAAATTCAGCATCAAACAAAGAAATTTGTGCCAATGTGACAATCCGAATAATGCCGTGTTATGTGGTCCTAAGTGAAAATAAGTCCTTGTGTTCATACCTATTTGAAAGCTGGGTCCATACTTAAGCATCATGATTTCCAAAGTTCTAATATTATTAAGGGCAAATACCACCAAAAATCATAAACTATGCCTCTTGTGACAATTTTACCTTGAACTTTTTTTTGTGTCATCAAAAACCCCAAACTATGCCACTTGTGACAATTTTACATTGAACTATATCATTTGTGACAATTTTACTCTGAATTTTTTTTTTTGTCACCAAAAATCCCTAAACTATGCCACTTAAGACAAATTTACCTCAAAGTTTTTTTGGTTGAAGGGCATTTTCGTCCTTTTTCATTTTTTTCCTTTTTCTTTTTCTTTTTTTTCCTCTTGATAGAGGGCCCTTGCCAGCGTCAAAGTCGAGGGAGGCTCTGGTGGCCCTTGCCCTACGCTAGCGAGGGCAGCCTCACCAACTTCCCTCTATCAAGAGGAAAAAAATGAAAAAAAAAAATGGAAAAGGACAAAAATGCCCCTCAGCCAAAAAGTTCAGGGTAAATTTATCACAAGTGGCATAGGTTGGGGTTTTTGATGGCACAAAAAAAAGTTCAGGGTAAAATTATCATAAGTGGCATAATTTGAGGGTTTTTTATGGCACAAAAAAAATTCATGATAAAATTGTCACAAGAGGTATAGTTTAAGGTTTTTTGTGGTATTTACCCTATTATTAATAATGCCATGGCATACAGCCTTGAGTGAAAATTACTCTAGGTGTTCATACCTAATAGATATGTTTATCCACCCACAAGCACCATGATTTACCAAAGTTCTAATATTATTAATAGATCTAATATTAGAATGCTGATATACTTAATTGTGCTTATAATTAATCTCTTTTGGGTAGTCATGTATCGATTACTTATGTAGTGAAAAGAAAAGAAAAACTACTCGGTGATTAGGAATGCGCTTTCGAGAAAGCTTGCAAATTTTTTTCTTTTTATTATTTAATAGTGAGCTTATGACAAAAGTTAACCTAATGACATGAAATACTTCAATTACAAAAAGCAAAACTAAAGGGATCAAAGTCATATCCTCAAAGTTGGCATGCAGTCTTCACCGAAAATAAGTCCATGTGTTCATACGTTGCACATATACTGGTCCACACTCAAGCACCATGTTTTTCCAAAGTTTTACTATTATTAATAAACCAAATATTATTTATTGCTAGTACCCTTAAATGCATGTAATTATTTTTTCTTGAGTGGTCATGTGGTGAATTATTGTATAGTAAGGAAAAAACTACTATGCGGAGGTGGGGGATGACATTTCTAGGAAGCCAGCGTCCAATCAGGAGAGAAAAAGGAAAATTGAAGCTAGCAAAGGTGTTTTTATCAGCTGCCCATGACCTAGCTAACAAGAATCCACTATCCTAAAATTATTTGTCGGTTTGCGCAATAATTGAGTCCACTAGGACCTGTACTGATCAACACCATTCACTACTTTTGTTGGCCACAGAGAAGCTTTTGTCACTCTAACAGCCCGAATAATGTGTTGGTACGCAGACTTAAGTGAAAAAATGTCCATGTGTTCACACAGACATGTCTTTGAAACCCCCCCCCCTCTTAAGCACCATTATTTTTCGAAGGAATCGAGAAAGTCATGTATCTCTATCCTCTAATATAAGAATAGATCAAAAGGATTTATGATGTCTTCTTCATTATCAAAAGCATGGACCTGAGTAACAATTTTTTAAGTTACTTTTACAAAGTTTTAGAACAAAATGGAATTTACACTTTTATTAATAGTGGGGAACTGAGAAAGGGAGACCAAATGTAGCTAGTGCTTATGAAGGCTATCAAGCAATTGTGCATTGTAGTCATCATTTTCTTGAAGGATTACACTTTGTTTTGATTATGAGTAACATTTCATCATCAGGTTCAAGGCATGTGCATGCGCAGTCATATATATACATGACTGCACACTCATAAAGATAAACTTGTATGGTATCAGAGCCAAGGGGGTAGATATAGTGACTCTTTATAAGTTTCTTTTGACACTTGAGGCGATTTACCTTCATGGAATTCTTCCTAGGTTCTTTACGTGTCTATTGTGGTCCCTACAGTAAAACCCAAGTTGGGTAGTGAGACTGTTGGTCAGCATCAGTTATCGAACCATAGGGGGAAGAAAGTAGTCTTGTCACGCCCCGAACCCCGAGCACGCGACAACCCCTTACCATGGTCAATTGAAAGCGACGTCCCAGGACTCGTCGACGACCATTCATTTTAATCTTTTGTTATGCGCAAGCGGAAGACGAACCATCCCCAGTCCAACAATCAATCAATCAATCAATCAGGGATAGAGGGATGAATAACAAGAACAACCATCACTACTCATTTACACAATTTACTGGATTAACCAACGGAGGATCGTCTTTTGAATTACAAGCCCGACAAAAGGGGCCGATCCATCCTCTAAGCCAGGTCAAAAAGAAACTAGGTTAATCCAGCTATACCGAATGAACCCTCGGGTTCAACACCACGGTCACTCGGACCCATCGGACTCGACTCCGTCAGGTCGATCACTGGAGAAACGGGGGGCAAGATTCTCCACAGCGGGTGCACCATTCTAAAGACCTGAAAAATGTTAACCACGACGGGTTGAGATAAAATCTCAGCGAGTTCTTCCCCCTAAGCCCTGGTTAGTACGCCAACTCAACCTGGGGTATCTCTCCAGAACCACCCCTCACTCGACCCGACCACAAACACCCAGCAATCAGCAATCAAACCACAGATAGGTTCAACCAACAATCAGAGGTCGGTTCGCATGCAACCTTACCCGGTATGCCATACCCTGCACGTTAAATCTCATTCAATGCAAGCAATGCAACCAACAATCGAATAGTCGGTTCGCATGCAACCTTACCCGGTATGCCATACCCTGCACGTTATAAGTCAGTACAATACACGCAATGCACATGGCCGTTAGATGATGCAGTTCATCAATCACATGCGAGTCGCGTCACAAGCGATCTCACCTGGCCATTGCCACCCCTGCACGTTATCAATTCATGCGTACGTGCCATAAATGATATGATCACCTCATGCATAATCGGAACCAATGATGCCATGTTTTCTCATGCACTCTCGCATCCACACGTGTTCCAATTATTACTGCCCCACAGGGCTACAACTTGGCCGAGGTACAACGGCTCTACGGCGCCCTTCCTCCGCAGAGGCGCAACCGTGCCCTTCCGTGCCCAAAAGACGTCAAGGGATACTCTCCCGAGACCGCATGCCCACAGAACGTCAAGGGATACTCTCCCGAGACCGCATGCCCACAGAACGTCAATGGATACTCTCCCGAGACTGCATGCCCAACAAACGTCAAGGGATACTCTCCCGAGACGGCGGTTTCAACTTAGTGATCACGCAAGCACACCATCACAACCCACTTATTATCTTTGAGCATTAGCCAATGCACACATGCTTGCATATGAAATCTCAAATCATTTCTCACAAAAGCGGTTCGTATCCGGTGTCCCTCGGACAAACCATTTCTCCCACCTTTCTCATAAAAGCGGTCCATTTTCGGTGTCCCTCGGACAAACCATTTTTCCCTTTTTGTGAAATTCACACGATTCATGCAAATGTTCATGCCACGACACATCAATTTCACTTCATATGATCAAGACACATGAAATTATGCACAATTTCACTTCCGGATGAACAGTGCCATGAACAGTAATCATGAACAGTAATCCGTGAACAGTAATTATGAACAGTAATCCGTGAACAGTAATTTCCGAAATTCAATTAATAATAAATTAAATTCAGAAATTAAACAAAACATTTATTAAACACAATTAATCAATCAATTAAGCTAAACAAGCTTAATTATCACATAATCCACAAATAAGCACAATTAAGCATAATCAAGCATAATTAAGCAAGATTAAGCTAAGCTAATCTTAATCACCTATCTAACCACCTATCTTAGGGCTAATACAACTTAATTAACCCTCCTAAATCAGCATTAACACTAACTAACCAACCCTAAGCAAGTTTAGGCACTAAATAGGGATTAGGAGCTAAACTCACTCGTTAAGCGGGCCGGCGACACGGGTGCGGCGGCGGCGACGAACCCGACACCCGGGGACCTCTACCACAGCGATCCAAGGCGATCCCGGGCTCAACACAGCAACAACAGCCTCGGAATCCCTCTGCAACTCTGAAAACTGCACTGCACAGGAGGAAAGTCGCTGATCGGAGTTGAACGGGCTGCCCGGAGCTCCGGCGAGCGGCGGGCCAGCGACCAACGGCACCTGGGGGTCGAGGGGGAACCACTTGAGGCTGGGATGGGTGGTGATTGGGTCGGAAAGGGAGGAAAATGGCCGAAACAGCAAAACAGAACAGCAGTAGGCGGTCAGAAAACGGTCAGGCCGTCGGTGGCTTTCGGCCAGAATACGGGTCGACCAGTGGCTCGTTCCGGTGATCGGCCGACGCTATTTGAACGGAATTTCTCTTCTGAACACAACGGCGGGTGGCACGAGACGAGATTCCAACGGTAAGGCAATGAACAACTCAGATTTCGGTGAAAGGTCAAACTGAAACACAGAAGGAAGGAAGGAAAACCATGGGAGAGAGGTGCTGCGATTTTGGAGAAGATGAAGAGGAGAGAGAGAGTGAAGTGAAGGCTGAAGGATAAGTCTTATCCAAGCCATCAAGGCTTGCCCCACTTGCCAAACAATGACCTCATCTTATCTCTCTTCCTTTTTGACTTTTCTTCAAAATATCCAAGGGCATTTTGGTCATTTCCACCTTGCACATTTCCCAATCTGTCCTTGGGCTGAAAATGGAGGAGCGGGCCTAGGAAAAAGGCTGGAAAATAAATAGGAATGGGTTCGGGAATTTATTGGGCTCGAAACGGCTCAAGGTTAGACAACGGCTCGGAAGGGTAAATGGTCGGTTTGGCCCAACGGGCTCACTTGCTTGCCTCGGGCCTTCCATGGCGACTGTCCCACCTTGGGCGTGAGGCCCACACTGTTCTCGCCCAGCCCACGTCCTCGTAGGCTCGTTTTCTCGGTCCGAAAATTCCTTTCCCAAAAACTCGGCTCGACCGACACTGTCGATTATCAAGGAAGCATCGTCCAAAAGTCCGTCCCGGACGTTCCCGAAAATTCGAAGTCCAATCTTGGATTCTCATGCCTTATCAATTTTGCCCAAATGTCATTTTGGTATAATTCAAACTGACAGGTGGCTTCGAGGATTCACACATAACCGACTCGTGCCAAACCACATTCAAGACTTCTCGACACATAGACGTCCTTGACGACATGAAATTGCGAAGGATAGATTCTTATTTCAAAGTACACGATTATCAAGGATCGACATAGGGTCGTTCACGGATTCGATAACAGTAGACGGAATCAACCGTCATCCCATTATTTCTGTCCGCGAATCAACTTCTATTCATCCCTAAAATCGGCCTGCCTGACTACAGGATCGTCCTTGCGCAAGTCTCACAGCCGAGTCGTTTTTCCCAGGTCGAGTTCTTTAGTCGCACGAGTTCTGTCCTCAGTAGCCTTTCCCAAAAGGTCAGTATCTCGGAAATGATTGGGTCCGAGCGGAATCAACCAACAATGCATTGGCAAAAATTCACGTTCACTCCTCCCTAACAGGGCTCGAATTTCAGGACGTCACAAGTCTCATGCAAATGAACTTATTAAGAAGATCAATGTCTTCTTCTAGTTCTATATCACAGATGTCCTACGATTAAGGTCCTATAAATAGAGAAGAGATTAGCATAGAAGATTTTAACAAATCTATTGAAAATTGGATCATTCCAAAAGTAAAAATTATTCAGATTTATGAGCATTCTAATTGGAAGATTTTTGGGAAAAATGACTATGTTATTGCTACCGAAGAACGTGATGTTCCTCTTTCAAATTCTTTCTCTTCCATACAACTCTTGAATAGAGATTCTATAAAGAAACATGCTCAAAAATGGAATTATATTCATATCAGCCTTGCCCAAGTAGGGGCTAAACCCCTTACTAAAGAAGGCCTAAAAACTTCTTTACTCCTTGTCCTAAGAGACGCTAGGCTTCTAAAATATGATGACTCCATCCTTGGAACAGTAGAAACTAGCCTCTGCAACGGTCCAATTCATTTTGATAGATACCCCAGTCTTACAGTTTCCCTTAAAGATAAAAATATTTTAAAATCCCTTACTTTGCAAATAAAAACTCACAATTATTCTATAGCGGAAGGATCCATTCCTCTTGCTATTATCTACAGAGTTTATTACAAAGTAATGAACTCTGCCTTTGGCAATAAATTTTTTTAAATCAATCCTAAAAGAGAAACATTTCTTTTACAAACTGACATTTCTAGAGCCAATACTATCATTCCTAGAATTATTCAATAGAGCCAAGTCACCCTTCCCGAACAATGGGAGTTGGCAAATCATGTCCCCTAATAAATTGTTCGCAATTTAGACCCCACCAATATTATCCAACATCCAAAAGGAAGAGTTACTATTCAATTCTTCAGGATGTCTTCTAATACTCTAAGAAGATCCTGCGATATTAGGACAATTCCTTCTTTCTACTCATCCTCTTCCAGAAGATCCGTTGATTTTAATCTTACTTTACCTTCGATTATCGTTCAAAATGAAGCCCAACCTAGTGCTCCTCTTCCCACTAGTGTTAGTGGCATTGACAATAGATCAGGAATATCTAGACCAATATACCAGCAAGAACAAAGTCCTGATAATCCTGAACCCACCCCTTCTGAAATGGCTGATCCAGAAATTAAGGTTTTATTTGAAGAATTTGTTCCCAACAAAGCCCTTTTGAATCAAGAGTTTAATTCTTTTGAAAATACTGAAATTAGAAATTGGTTCTTTCTAAATTTCCAAGACCGAGCAAAACAAATCAAGGAAGAATATTATGAATACATGTATGAACATGAGATTTAAATACCCTTTTTTGATTGGCATGAAGATTCTTTTTTAAAAACCAAAGAAATTTATAATTTGGATCAATTTTACAAATGGAAATTACATGATAGCCAAATCATAGAATCCAATCATCCACCTCTTCGACAAATCAAGATTCCTCATAAAGATACCGAGGTCATTGCTTTCCCTTTCAAAACTTCCTCGGAAATTGATGGAATAGGAATCAAGAAGATTGTTGAGCAGAACAATTACTCTAACCAACATCTTCTTACTATTGGCAAATAGTTGGATATGTTAGAATTCTCTATTTCTCATATTAACACTCAGTCGAAAGTTTTGAAAACTCCTTTATTTAAAAAAATTGAACTATCAAAAAGCCCTAGCATAGATTTTACTAAAACTTTGGAAGAGAAAAAAAAGCCTTTCGAAAGGAAAATCGACTTTTACTTCTAACTCCGTGGCTTTAGATACTCCTAAAATAGGAAATTTGATTATAAAAGATACCCCAGACCAAATCAATGTTTTGGATCAATCTGATATCGAATCTATTCCTGAAATCAATAAAATTACTTGGAAAGATCCACAAAAATTGTATTATTCTAGAGCCACACCTCCTGATATTGCTTTCAAAGAATTGAGTGTTAATACTCAACACAAATATTCTTCAGGTTCAATTTATGAATGGAACATAGACGGAGCCTTTGAACAAAATATTTTAAATATTCTGAGTCAAATGGTTATGCTTCCTTATACCTATAAAACCATACCTGATAATACTAACCAATCAATGGCTTATCTTTTAATAGCTGGTTTTACTGGTCAATTGAAGGGATGGTGGGATAATTATCTTATTGATGAGCAAAGATCACAAATTCTTAATGCTTATAAGTTAGATGATAATGGTCGTGCTATTGTAGATGAAAATGACCAACCCATCCAAGATGCTGTAAATACTCTTTTATATTCCATTTCCCAACATTTCATAAGTGATCCTTAACACATTCGTGATAAGAATCTAGATCTTCTTTCTAACATAAAGTGTAAATCCCTTGGAGAATTTAGGGAATACAAAGATATTTTCTTCCAAAGAGTTCTTATCTGATCTGATTGTAACCAACCCTTTTGGAAAGAAAAATTCCTTGCTGGTCTTCCTAAGCTTATAGGAGAACAAGTTCGCGATAAGATAAGGGAAGAACATAGCGGACAAATCCCTTATGATCTCCTTTCTTATGGTGAACTAGCTTCCTATGTTTATAATATTGGAACGCAATTGTGTACCGACATACGTCTTCAGAAACAACTCAAAAAAGAGTAAAAAACCTCAAACAAAGGTTTGGGAGATTTTTGTGCCCAATATGACCCATCTTTTATAAGTCCAAAAAATAGAAAATCTTCTAAATCCAAATGTTTGGGCAAGTGCTCAAAAGATAACGTGCGAGAGGAGATTTGGGCAATGTTAAGGGACTTTAATGCAAGGTGAAGGGTGAGAGTTTACTGCATTAATATTGGAGAGACTAAAGCTATAGTTCTTCCTTTGTGAAATTAACTATTAAATAATTAGTTTAGGGCATTTTATAGCGAAAAATGAGAAATTTCATGTCAAACATGATGGTGTATTAAAATCACTTGATGGTGTATCACCACATATAAGAAAGAAACAAGTTAGAAGTAGCCCATGTCATAAGGTGACATCCTGATTGTATTCTAGGCATTCACATTCTTCATGACTATCTCAAAGTGTCGTTGTACCTCTAACTAGTCAAGCGTGAAACCTTTTCGCTCTACTTTGGAAAAAATTCATAGGCTTGACTTAAAAGTCATCACTCTTGCTTTCTCCTAGTGCTAAGAGAAAAAGAAGATGCCTTGTCTTATGGTCCATTCCGAACAAAATTTAAAAGTCTCATGGTCCACTTTGGAAAAAATTTCACGGGCTTGACTTAAAAGTCATCACTGCTACTTTCTCTTGGTACTAAGAGAAAAAGAAAATGCCTTCTCTCATGGTCCACTTTGGAAAAAATTTCATAGGCTTGACTTAAAAGTCATCACTCTTATTTTCTCTTGGTACTAAGAGAAAAAGAAGATGCCTTGTCTCATGGTGGAGAAAGCTTTGTTTAGTGTGCAACGGGACCAATAGTACACTTAAAAGGTTTGAACTTGACTTGGATTTGATGACAAGAAATTTGGGGTTTAGAATTTATAATGAGAATTTATGATCTTCTGCGGGTGAAGTTCAATTTTGTTGTACAAAGTCCTCTTACACCTATAAACATATCATGAAAATTAGAACTCATTCTTTGCCCACAAGATCATCTATGCATAAGTTGATGTGAAACACAACAAGAAAATGTTAGGGGTTGAATAGGTCAAGCCATCCTTAACGTGGGCCCCATGAATTGTGTACTAAGTCAAAACTCTTTTTAAATCATCTAAAATAAATTATGTTATGTCTGCCCCAATTTTAAGGTTGAGATATTGCCTTCTAAAATTATCATTGGAATTAGGACCCCCCGCAATTTCCCTTAAGATATTTTATCTTCTTTCAAATGGGTTTATGTTGGTCATTACACTTAAAATAACTGTCCTATTATTAACTGTTGTCAGTCGGCCTACATAAAAATTGAATTGCACAAATAGTAAGTAATAGAATTTTCAAAAATCTGAATGCATTTGTTTTCTAGATTATTACTCAAAACGATCACAACCATCTGGTTAAGATAAATGAGGTAAAAAAAATTTATTTTCGCACAAAAACTTTCACAGATACCTCATAGCAAAGCTAGAATCGTCGTCTCGTGGTCGTTCACAATCTTCAGGACTATCTTGAAACAGCGTTACACTAAATAGAAAATCTAGAAGCTTTTTCCCTCTACTTGGGGAGAAAGTGAAGTCGTCGCTTTTCATAGGCTTCACTTAAAGTCGTCACCGTTCTTTCGGTGCTAAATAGAAAAGAAGATGCGTGTCTCATGGTGAAGAAAAAGCCTTGTTCAATTTTCATAGGCTTGACTTAAAGTCATCACTGTTCTTTCAGTGCTAAAGAGAAAGAAAAGGAATTCTCACACAAAATATTTCAGAGACACCTTGCAGCAAATCTAGAAGTATTGTCTCGTGGTCGTTCACAATCTTCATGATTATCTCGAAACGTTGTTCCACTAAGTAGAAAAGCTGAAAGCTTTTTCCCTCAACTTGGGAAGGACTTAAGGTCGTCGCTTTTCATAGGCTTGACTTAAAGTCATTACCATTCTCTCGGCAATAAAGAGAAGATGCATGTCTCGTAAAGCCTTGTTCACTTTTCATAGACTTGACTTAAAGTCATCGCCGTTCTTTTGTTGCTAAAGAGAGAAAAAAAATTTCTTGCACAAAACCTTTCACAGACACCTCGCGGCAAAGCTAGAAGTGTTGTCTCATGGTCGTTCACAATCTTCATTACTATCTCGAAGCGTTGTTTCACTAAGTAGAAAAGTTGGAAGCTTTTTCCCTCCACTTGGGGAGGACTTAAAGTTGTCTCTTTTCATAGAATTGACTTAAAGTCATTGCCGTTCCTTCGGTGCTAAAGAGAAAAGAAGATCCGTGTCTCAAGGTGAAGAAAAAGCCTTGTTCACTTTTCATAGGCTTGACTTAAAGTCATCACGATCTTTTGGTGCTAAATATAAAAAAATATTATTCTTGCACAAAACCTTTCACAGACACCTCATAGAAGTGTCGTCACGTGATCATTCACAATCTTCATGAATATCTTGAAGCGTTGTTCCACTAAGTAGAAAAGCTGGAAGCTCTTTCCCTCCACTTGGGGAGGACTTAAATTTGTCGCTTTTCATAGGCTTGACTTAAAGTCATTGCCGTTCTTTTGGTGCTAAAGAGAAAATAAGATGCGTGTATCATGGTGAAGAAAAAGCCTTGTTCACTTTTCATAGGCTTGAACTTAAAGTCATCGCTGTTCTTTTGGTGCAAAAGAGAAAATAAGATGCGCGTCTAATGGTGAAGAAAAGCCTTGTTCAATGCACAGCAAGATCGACTGTGCACTTATTTTTCTAACATTGGTGTTCTCTATCACCAACACACCCTCTCTAAAAGAAAAATAGAGACACTCAAAACATTCGAACTTGACTTGGATTTGTTGACAATAAATTCAAAATTGAGAATTTCTAATGAGAATTTATGATCTTCCACAAATTAACTTCAATTTTTGCGGTACTCAGCTGAATAAATTCCTCTTACACCTATGAATAAGATTAGGGGAATCACAATTCGTTCTTAGCCTATGAGATCATCTATTACGAAGAGGGATTAGGAACACGGCTAAACATCCTATCCGCTTGCACCATTATGATCATCCCCTAATATAAAAAAAATTGTTAATGAATCTGGTTTACCAAGGATGATTGGCTCATACACAATACAGAAGGTGGGACTTATGCAAGATCCATCCTCTCAATGCATGAGATTTAGCATATTGAGATTATACAAAGTTTTATTATTACCGTCGAATTCTTGAAATGATTTATCTTAGGCATTACAAAGTTGTGATACGGTTATCTATCTAGAAAAAGTATGAAGTGAACATTGTGCATAAAATAAATTGAATTTGAAAGTTAAAATTAGTAGACTCCATATGATTCTCTTCAACTTTTACTATTCAGATTTAGTTTATAATATATATATATATATAGTTCATTCTCTAATTTCTTACCTATTAGACCCAAATAACTGCCTCAATGTTTGAACTTTTGGTTATGGCATATATCTCGGGAAAAGTGTCAGAAAAGTCTTAAACCTATTACGCTAGTACCAATTTAATCCTAAATCTTTTCATAGTACCAATTTAGTCATAAACCTTTTGCACTAGTGCTAATTTAGTCCTAAACCTTTTAAATTTTTGCTAATTTAGTTATTTAGGCTAATGTTGACTATATAGTAAATTGGCACCAAGTCAGAATGTTTAAGGCTAAATTGGCATTAATTAAAAAGGTTTATGACTAAATTGGTACCATTAATAGATTTAGGACTAAATTGGCACCCAATCAAAAGGTCTAGGACTAAAATTGGTACCATTAAAAGGCTTAGGATTAAAATGACGCAAATACAATAGGCTTAAGACTTTGCTAACACTTTCCCCAATATATCTCTAAATTTTAAATTAAGTGGCACTCTAGACGAGAGCATGTAATTAACCAAATTCCTAAGCCATATTGAAGTGATAGAATTATTGCAGTGGGGAAATGCATGCGCCAGTAGAGAGATTGTCATGCCACTCCCAAAACATCTTGTCCAACCATTTTAAAGTGAAATTCACAAGTACTCTCAATTTACTAAAAGTTCATTTGGTAAATGTTATGTAAATACTCTCCACGTGGCCTCATTTACTCTTCTCTCTTCTTGTGACATAGAATGGCAATATAAGGGGAGAACAATATCATGGCTCGGCAAGTGACAATCATCATTATTTCTATGCATTGTTCAAATCATACCAATGGATACCATCAAATAACATGAATATTCCATGTACTTTTTATAAATCAATGCATCAGATGGTATGCATCATAGCATAAACCATATTGTAGCAAATATCAACGTCAACCACTCATATCAAGAAACCTCATGGTCAAGTTTTGCCAATGCTTCATTTTCCATATAAGAGAAAGAAAAGTGAAGACTAAACAGATGAAAACCATTTCGGATTGCTAGTCTCGATCATCTAATGGCTTCTTCATCAAAACCCAAAAGTAATTATGAGGTTTTCTTGAGTTTCAGAGGCACAGATCTACGTAACACCTTCCTTGGTCATCTCTACAAAGCTTTATACCATAATGGAATATACACTTTCGTTGATAGCGAGGAACTCAAGAAGGGAGACTAAACATTGTCGGCACTCATGAAGGCCATCGAAGAATCATGCATCGCAATCATCATTTTCTCTAAGGACTATGCTTCTTCACAGTGGTGCTTGGAAGAGGTGATGAAGATAATGGAGTGCAAGGAGCAAAAGGACCTCACTGTTCTACCCGTGTTTTATAAAGTGGATCCAAGAGAAGTGAGACAGTGCAGCAAAAGCTATGGGAAAGCTCTAGCTAAGCATGAGTCCAAGTTCGGGAAGGATTCGAAAAAAGTGAAGCAATGGAAGAAAGCTCTTTTTGATGCTGGTAGCTTGTCCGGGTGGCATTTTAATGACGGGTAAGTAGAGTGGAGTCAATCCTTTGTGTAAGAAGCTAAGTGTAAAGACTGTTTAAAAAAGAAACGAATCTACACACACGAATGTAAGTACACGTGTAGATGCTTCCTATTAAGACTCTCAAAAATTCTTAAGTTCTTGGTCAATTCACTAGTGATATTATTTCAATGGAATCAGTCTTATCGAATCATTTCATTTTTTTGGCTTGGACGATTCTAGTTTTTGTTCCTAGAAAATTAATATTTCTTTTGTATTGATAGATTTTTTAAAGAGTTGATATACGTCAAGTATCTAGTATCTATTAGTTAAAAAATCACCGGTCATATAAAACTTGAAAAAACTATTGATAATTTAACAACACTCTCATGAAACTACTAGCTTTTTGATAGTTCATAAAATTACCACCTTTGTTTATCTTTTTCCAAAATTTATTTGTCTTACTTTTACTAACGACTTAACTTTACCATCTCTTAGGATAGTTTTGGTAAAAATACAACAAAAAAAAGTCTTAAATTGATTGAATTGGTATTAATTTAGTTATAAATCTTTTAATTGGATCCATTAGTCCTAAACCTTTTTATGTTTGATTTAGTTCACTTGGCCAATTTAGGTTGGAAATTGCTAACATGGATGTCGGCCATCTTACGTGACACAGTATGCGTTAGTGTGGACATTTTTTATTAATTTTTTTCTTTTTCTTTCTTTCTTCTTCTTCCATGGCTATGTTGGCCATGGGGCCTCACGTGGGCGAGGGCTAGCGCCAGTGAGGCTGACCCTCACCCCAGGACACTGACTCGTCATAGAGACCACCAATTCATTGGGTACCTTGAGCAAGAACAAAAGCTTAATGATCTTTCAGTGTTAGCAAGCTAGCGTTAAGCAAAAATCAATTCTAGGCAAGAAGATCAGGCGACCGAGACAGAGAAAAACCGTACTTTTGGAAGAGATTCGCGAGGGAGACGTGTTTCATGTGCTGGGACTACAAAAGAAATCGGTGGTAGAACTAATGATGTCCCGTTTCCCAAAAGGCCAGCAATTTCAGTCGCGACCTCATCTGATCAGAGAGGATGAGAATCCGTTTTCTTCTTAACTAAGCTTAGGGGTGTCAATGGTTTAGTTCGATTCTTTCTTGTGAACTGAACCGATAACATGCACAGTTGTACTGAACCGTACTTCGATCCAAACTGAATATGACCCATTCCAAAAACCCAATTTTGATCGGTTTTCAGTTTTTCTCATCTTGTTTTCTTTCGTTCTTTTTCTGTTTTGCGCTTGTCCCCCACAAACTTGAAACAACATTACACCGTCTGATTCAATCTTGAGACCTCCGAAAACATCTGACGGTGTAAATTAGCTCCCAGTCAACCATCCAATCTTCTAGCCAAAAAAAAAACATCCAAATCAATCGAATTTCTTTCCCTGATTTTCTCACGGACACGATCCATCACCTATCCGGGTTTGAGCTATGGAGAGAACCAACTTCGATGGGGCTTCATCCGCAAGGTGCACGGGATCTTAACCACACAGATTGTCCTTACCATTGTTGTCTCCTCCATGACCATCCTTTGCGCCCCAATCAAAGACCTCCGCGGCAATTCTGGCATCATGTTCCTCCCCCTTATTTGCCTTAGACGGGCTTTGGCTTGGTTGCACTCTCGCCTTGGCTTTTAGTGCCATCTTTCTTTGCTGCTCTCTGTTGGTTTTTTTTTTGCAAAGAGATAGAGAGAAAGGTCGCAGGAGAAGAGAGGGAGCAGCTTTATGTTTTCCTTTTGGATATCTGAAACCGATAAGAGAGACACCGACCAAAAAAAAAAATGATAAGAGAGACGAAGATTAGGGTTTTTGTTGAGAGCGGCGTTTTTGAGAGGAGAGAGAAAGAATGGTCTTCTTGAAAATTTTAATTTCGGTTTGATAGTTCGGTTAACTAAACCGAACTAAAATAACCCAAACTGAAAATGAAGAATACTTATTTTTCATTAACTGAACTGAAAACTGAACCAAATCGAAAATGCATGATATTTCGATTCGATTTAATTCAATTTCAGTTTCGGTTTTAGTTCGGTTCTTGATACCCTACCTAAGCTCGCCAGTGCAATAATGGCCTCCTTCAAATTCAACTGTACGTGGTCACTAGGTTTGGTAGTGGCCTTGCCTTTGCCTAAGCGAGGGTGACCATTGCTTAAGCGAGGCTAACCCATGCTAGTGGCAGGCATAACTGTGGAAAAAGAAGAAAGGAAAAAGAAAAAAAAGCGATAAAAGCGATAAAAGAAGAAAAATACAAAAATTCAAAATAATATTTTAAAAATGTCCATGTTAGCTCCTCTCTTGCCATGTAAAATGGTCACCATTCATGTTAGTAATTTCCAACCTAAATTGGTCGGATGGACCAAATTGGTACAAATATGAAAATGTTTAGAGCTCAATTGATCCAATTAAAATATTTAGAACTGAATTGGTATCAATGCAATAGTTTAGAACTTTTTTAGTACTTTTCCCTAATAGTTTATCAAGTTTGCATTTGAGTCATTTATCAACTTCTGTCCTATTAAATTATTAACTAATTGTGGATTATCATCCCTTATTTGAGTTACTTAGCAACATTTATTTTTATTTTATTAATTTTTATCACCGTTTACTAACTTTATTTATTTATTTTTACAAATACTTTTAAAGATTTATCAACTCTTACGAATTTATCAGGTTACCAACTAGGCTTGGTTTATGAATACTCATCTTAGTTGCTTACCTATATTAGTTCTTCTTAATTTAATAAATTTGTTAGAGTTGCAATTTTTATTTACTATACTTACAAACATATTAGATTTACTAACTTTTTTTTGATATTATTGAACTTAATTGTAGTCATTATCATCTTTTGTCCCACTTAAGTTACCAACTAATTTTGCATTACCAACTCTTATTATACTTCGTTTTGGTATTTAGTTTTCTTTTTAACAAATTTTCTTAATTTTCACAAAAGATACCTCTCTTATCTTTTACCAACTTTTGTTCACTTTTCTTGCCAACGCCTTAATTTACCAACTATCTTGTTTTAGGTGACCAACTTTTATTTGATTGTTCTGTATCAACTTTATTTCTTTTACTAACTTACCAATTTTTTTTCTAATTTAATAACTTTTATTTGACTTTCTCAGCAACTTTTTAAATTTAGCAACCATTTTTAGAAAATACTAACCTCAATAAGAGTGATTACCAACTTTTCTCCAATTAAATTACTAATTAGTTTTGCAAAATCAGCTTTTAATAAAGATAGTTTACCAATTTTAATTTGTCTTCCTTCAAATTAAGAACTCTTTTTTTTTATTTCTAACAAAATAAAAAAAATTTCTTATCTTTTATTGACTTTTATTTACCTTCTAACTTATTATACCTGTTACTATATGAAATTAGGAACGTTAGGTTGTGTAACTTACCAAAATAATTTTGACTAAGTTATTAACTATTCTATTATTATCAATACTCATTTGAGTTGCTTGCCAACATTTTAAAAAATG
This sequence comes from Corymbia citriodora subsp. variegata, assembly GCA_014858505.1. NCBI lineage: Eukaryota > Viridiplantae > Streptophyta > Magnoliopsida > Myrtales > Myrtaceae > Corymbia > Corymbia citriodora. The sequence continues at coordinate 3,145,679 of CM026416.1, forward strand.
TGAACTTTTGCATTGAGATACTACTTTTATTTGCCTTGCTTATCAACCTTTTGAATTTGCCAACTCCATTTAGAAATTACCAACCTCAATTAGAGTAATTATCAACTTTTCTTTGATTAAGTTACTTATCAACTAGTTTTTGGTTAGTACCTCTTACTTGAGTTAGTTCCCAATGTGTATTTATTTTTTTCTAAATTACCAAATACTCTTGTTTTTGAAAAAATAGCTTTTCTCTTATTTTTCTATGAACATGCATTTACCTTTCTGATGAACTTGTTAGATATGCTAACTATTATACAAGTTACCAATATTTATATGTGATTATTGACTTTTCTCAATTAAGTTACCAACTAGGTTTGAATTATCAACTCTAATTTGAGTTGTTAACCAATTGTTCCATGTTTTTCCTTTTTAATTTTAGTGACCATCTTCTACAATTAAGTTTACAAATAGTTTTACGTCACTAATTCTAGTTGAGTTGGTTACCAATTTTTTTTTTTAAATTACTAACTTATCTTATCTTTGGTAAAAAAAAAATGTATCTTATCTGTTACCAACTTCTATTTACCTTTCTTACCAACGCCTTAAATATATTGACTACTCTATAAAATTATAGATTATGTTTAAGTTATTTACCAACTTTTTTCTCGATAACATAACCCAATACAAAAGTTTCTCAATTTAAAAAAAAAAAAATCAAATGACCGTTGGCAACTAACTCCAATAAGAGTTAGTAAGTCATAATTCATTGATTACTTAATCAGAGAAAAGTCGATAAGTCACTTGCATCAAAGTAGTTTTGTATAAGAGTTTGTACATCTAAGATATGGTTATAAATGATACATAAAATTGGGCAAATGATAAGAAAAATAGGCAATCAAAAGAAAATTAAACTTGGTAAGTAAGTCAAATGAGAATTGATAGCAAAAATCTATTTATTAGCTTAATCGAAGAACAGTTGGTAAGTCACTCTATTTAAGGCTGGCATTTCCTTAAAAGAGATGGTAAATAACTCGAATGAGAATTTATGACCCAATAAAAAGTTTAAAACTAAAAAAAAGAAGTATTTATTAGTAAGCAACTCAAATGAAGTTGGTAACCCAAAACTAGTAGATGATTCTTTGATATGACAAAAGTTAGTAAGTCACTATAATTTAGGTTGGTAATTTGATATAAAATTTAGTATATTTGAACTAATAGGCTACGCTAATCAACTTTGGTAAGTTAGTATAAAAATTGGTAACTTGCAAACTATAAATAAATATGGTAATTTCAAGTAAATGTAGGTGAGTTGCTAACAACTTATGTGAAAGGAAATGTCCTATGTCTTTTGTTCACCAACAATTTTTTAACACTTACCTACACTTATTGAAATTCATCGGCATTGATAAAAAGCCAATTTTTTGGTGTGGAACAATTGAATTCCTCCTACGGGTTTTGATGAGCCATTTCATGCGAGTAAGTTCAATAGCTCTTTCTTTTGGATCCTTGTTGCCCATTCAAAGTATAACAAAAGTTTTGAACAATTTGTGTATGAGCTATTTGTGTTCTTCAATTTTCATTTTTGTCAATTGGATTCTACAAATTTTCAATTTTGGTCAACTAGTCCAAAACTCGTACCATTGGCCTTTTAATTTTTGAAAATACACATATGGCTAACCATAGAATTGACAAGTTGCTTTTTCCAGTTATAAGAAATTAATAATAAGACGTCATCAATTGAAAAGTTTACTGACTCATTTGAATACAATCAAATGTTAAAACTGGATTAACCAATGGACAAAATGTTAAGTAATTTTAATGCAGTGATCCCATTTCTTTGGAAGGAATAAGAAAGTTCACAACACTTGATAGAGGATTGTTAATGTGTATAGGCCACAATGGGCAATGGCATCATGCTTCAAGGTATTTAAGAGATTTTGAATTGAAAACCTTAACCACCGTTAAAAGTTTTAAATAGCTCTTTTTGATTAAGCATACGTATAAATAGCATATATCTATCAAAAAGAAAAATAGGTACATCATCATGTGTATATCAAAAGAAACATGTTAAAATAAGTACATCACCATTTCTTTGGAAAGAATAAGAAAGTTCGCAACACTTGATAGAGAATTATTAATGTGTATAGGCCATGATGGGCAATGGCATCATGCTTCAAGGTATTTAAGAGATTTTGAACTGAAAACCTTAACCACAGTTAAAAGTTTTAAATAGCTCTTTTTGATTAAGCATACATATGAATAGCATATATCTATCAAAAAGAAAAATAAGTACATCATCATGTGTATATCAAAAGAAACATGTTAAAATGACTAAATATTGAAGCCCTTAACTTGTTTCAATTGGTGTGGATCTCTTGGAGTTCTAATTCAACTTGGTGGGAATGCATATTGTTTTGGTTGTGATCATCAAAAAATGTGATGCATTGCTTTATCATTGTTGGCTTCTAATTGCTCATTATTTGCTTATTCAAATTGCTAAACATGATCCTACAACTTTTGTTTCCTTGTCTTTTTATCAGAGATGAGTCAGAGCTTGTAGAAAGAATTGTGAAGGAGATCTCCATTCTTTTAAACCGAACACCTTTGCATGTTGCTAAACATCCAGTTGGGATCGATTCTCGAGTAGTTAAGCTAAAATCCTTGTTGAACCTTGAGTCTGATGATAGTGTTTTTATGATGGGATTATGGGGAAAAGGAGGCATAGGGAAGACAAGTTTAGCTAAAGCCATTTATAATGATATTTTCAGACAATTTGAAGGTTCAGCTTTTTTGGCAAATATTCGAGAAACATCAAAAGATTGCAGGGATTTAGTTGCTTTGCAAGAGAAATTACTATCGGAGATATTATTATTGAAACCAAGATTAGCAATGTCCAATGTCGATGCAGGTACTAATCTAGTACGAGATAGACTTTGTCGCAAAAAAGTTCTACTAATCCTTGATGATGTGGACGACTTGTGTCAATTAAATGCATTAGCAGGAGAAGGAAAGTGGTTTGGTTTTGGAAGTAAGATTATCATTACTACAAGAGATAAACATTTGCTAATTTGTCATGGGATAGATAAAGATCATGTCTATGAAGTCAAAGCATTAGAGGACTATGAAGCTCGTGAGTTGCTTGATAAGCATGCTTTTCAGACACAAGAAAAACTAATAATTAGGACGGATCTAGTAGATAGCATTTTGAATCATGTTGAAGGCCTTCCTTTAGCAATTGAAGTACTGGGTTCCTTCTTATGTGGTAGAGGAGAACATGAATGGAAAAGTACACTAAAGAAACTTTCTAGGATTCCTCACAAAACCATTAATAATTTGCTCAAAATAAGTTATGATGGACTGGAGGATAATGAGAAAGAGATTTTTCTCCACATTACCTGCTTCTTTAAGGGGTGGAATAGTGAGTACATAAAGAAAGTTATTGACAGTTGCAATTTCGATATAGCTATAGGATTAGAGATTCTCATTGAGAGGTCCTTGATAAGTATTGAGCATGGAATAGTAGAAGTGCATGCTTTGATTCAATCGATGGGTATGGATATTGTGAACCAAGAATGTCGTGATGATCCTTGGAGACGCAGTAGGCTATGGTTGTATGATGATGTTCTTGATGTTCTATCCCGCGACATGGTAAGACTTGCAAATATAGTCAAAATTGTTCTCCTTATCTTTAACTCTAATTACTAAATATGCATTACTTAAATAGTCTCAGGGAGATTGTGTGGTAAAAGCCATAGTGTTGGAGACATCAAAACAGAAAGAGATATATATTGAGCCTAATGCTTTCACAAAAGCAAGCAGGTTGAGATTGCTCATCATGCACAATGTGCATAATTCTTTCCAAGGCCCTATATGTCTTCCTAATGAGCTAAGATGGTTTGAATAGGTTGGATGTGCTTCCTGGTTTCCTGATTTTTCCTCTGGACCAAAGAAATTAGTGGGACTTGATATGAGTAAAAGCAGTATTACAGAAGTGCCAAAACAATTTAAGGTGGGCATTTACCTATATAGACCTGTATTATGTGTACTAGCAAACAAAAGAAAGTGGTGTTCCTGCATTATAGAAAACACTTCTATTTTTTCCTTCAAAATGACCCTAACTACTTGCTTTAGAAATATTCTTTCATGCAACAAATTTGGCATTTGAAAAATTAAGCGTAAATAATTTTTATTAAAAATAAATACAAAATACTAGGAAATTATAAAAATATATGTGGGAGAGAAAGATATATCAAGATTGAATTATTTTATGAAAGTAATGCTAGGTAGTCTTTAGCCTTTCTCATCTTAAAAGTTAGCTTAAAGGGTAAGATTTTCTCTCATACTTATAAACCGATCCCCAGCCCATTTCACGATCGATGTGAGACAATCCTCAACAATCTCCTCCTCATATATCAAGCCTTGGTCGGAGGCACAATAATCCGTAACTCTCCTGTGTGACTATTAGGTTTAGACTTGTTGGCAACTTGGATTCTGATATTAGTGTTGGGTGATCTTAGGCCTCTTCTACAACTGATTTAGGACAACATCAACTAGTCATTCGATCATGAGAGAAAGATATGTGGAAAATGAAAGATATTAAAATATTTAAATTTGCATCATAAGAAAATTGAAATTTTAGTATTGAATATGTTGTAAAATAATGTAGAAGCTATTTGACCGTACAACTAAATCAATGTGAAATCACCGGTGTAATAAACAAGAAACAATAAATAACTTAAGAGTTTTACTTGGTTTGGTATAGTATCAATATCCACTCTATCAGGATATCTAACAGCAAATAATTCAATAATCATTTGGAGAATTATAGAGTTACAATTGCTCATACACACAACCCACATTGTTCACAAATAAATAAATTAATTTGGATGTAAAACTCATTGCACAAAATATCATTTTGTGTTTCCACTGCTAAACAAGAGCTTCTTGTTGTTTCTTTTTTGTGCGGTTGCGGATGAAGGGAGAATAAAAACAAAGGAAACTCCACCTTGTGCAACATTCAAAGGAGCTCAAATCTTGGTCTCGGTCCAACCTTGGATAAATATGAAAAATATTGTTCGGGCTAAGAATACAATCTAGAGAGAACTAACTAGATTAATTGAAAACTTAAATAGTTTATATTGTGGAAGATAACATGATGGACTTTGATAATAGTGAAAATAGAGTTCAAAGTATCAACCAAGTTGGTGTTACTATTAAACAATTATAGGCAATAATAAACATAGAAAATAGCATACAACAATAAATAGTGACTCGATCTTATCCTCAAACCTACATTTACTTTCTTGGGTAACACCTCAAAATGGGTTGCAATTTACTAGTAATTTTCAAGAGAAATTACCGTCAACACAAATTGCTCTATCATTAGATATATCACATTAACAGAACGGAAGTAATGACATAGCTCTTGTACACGTCCTCTCGTCACTGATTACAAAGTAGCAAAAACACTACAAAGAGTATTATAGATATATAGTAGCACAATTTGACCAAAACAAAGAGATGATATAATAAAACAAACTTTCTCTATTTTACATCTAACTCTCATTAGCTGCTTTGATCCTGTTTATTAGACATCTTCAATCCATCCCATGGAGATGTTTTAGAAGACTTAAGAGCTGTTGAGAGTTGATTGCAGCTATCGTTGAGGTTTGGATTGCCCATACAATCCTTTCCTCAAGATGATAGCAAGGTTTCCTAAAATGGAGTCTATCGGCTTCGTTACATTAATTGTTCCTTTGATTGTTTGACCAATAGTCAATGGTACTCTAACTCATTTATTGTTCTTCAATTGCTAATTCTCATTCTATTAACGGCTATATTCTACCCATATGACAATCATAAACAAATGCACTTGTCACGGAGCACCTTTCAAGACTTGACAACACAATACATTGCTTTATATCACCTTATCATAGCATGTGCCCCTATCACTACTTCATCGATATGACCCATGATCAAACTATGTAGAATAACTTGCAATCAATTATCTAATGATCCTTCTGAGCATATCATCTTCTAAAGACTTTACATTGATAACATAGCCATGGTATCTCAAAGTCCTCATAAATGCCTCATCATATTTGACTTGTCCTCCACCTGTCACGATCATCATCCTTTCAATCAATCTTAATAAATCTTCACTGAACTCACAAAGGCCAACACTATTATCATAGTTTTTCTAAAATCATCATCATATCATTAAGATGAATATCTGTAGTTATCATAAAGATAGTAGACCAATGGTAGTTTAGAAATCTTCAACATATTGTAAGAATGTTTTGGCAACAGAAACTAATGTCAATTGACAGAATCTTGGATTCATATATCCAAAAAAAATTATAATCCAAGATCAACATCTGAAGAAGAAAACACCAAATCAAAGTCCAACTAGGACTTTCTTTTTCCACCTCATCCAATCTGAATTGATCTACATTCTCTAATCGGGTCAAGTTTAGTATACAAGTTCAAACATGAGATGTAATTTAATAACTCTATCTGGGCTCAATACTTGCAGCCATCACCCACCATAGTAGCTCTCCCAATGCTCCCAATGTGCATTTATTCTCTATAAAGGCTAATTGAGCTCGACCTTTGGCATAATGTCTTCTAGGTTCTTCATTGTTAAGATCTTCTTCACAACAACCTTATCCTTTACAAGAACATCACGAATTAAATGGTACTTAATTTTGATGTGCTTTGTTTGCTCATAATAAATTGGATTATAAGTTAGAAATGTTGCACGTTGGTTGTCATAGTGTATTGCAATGTTTTGCTACTCCAACCCAAAGCTAGAGAGCATGCCCTTTAGTCATATAGTCCCATTCAAAATAAAATTCAATGTCATGTACTTTGCCTCAATCAAAGACAAGGCAATGTGGTCCCGCAAGGGTGTTTTCCCGCTCATTACCATGTGCTAGTCTAAACACATCTCTCGCTCAGGACCTGCACTTGTCGAAGTCACTAGCATGATTTGAAATTACATAACTTCTGGTCTCTCTGCCATTGCCGTCCCTTTGATACACTTTACCAATATTTGTTGTCCCCTTCAAGTATATGAGGATTTATTTCATAGGTTTTGATTGTTTCTTACCAAGACACTTTATGTAAAAACTAACAATGCTCACGACTTATGAAATGTCAGGCATTGTGCATGCCATGGCATACATAATACTATCCACTACATTAGAATGAAAAACACGGCACATATGTTCTTTCTCCTCCTTAGTCTGCAGTGAGTTTAAAGTACATGGCTAAAGGTATACTCACATATTTTGTTGACTCCATGCCAAAATCTTCTCAATATATTTCTTTTGATATAGACACGAAACTCCTACAACTCTATCATGCAATATTTTCATACCCAATATCTTCTTTGTAGTACCTAAAATTTTTCATCAAAAACTTGATACTTAGTTGGCGCTTTAGCACATCAATATCAAAGATATCCTTAGATAATCAACATCTATATATTATGGAAAATAAATCAAATGCTAATCTTCCAATTTCTTAAAATTAGCACAATCATCCAACTAACTTTTTAAATAGTCCAACTACTTAGGGGAATATCAAAACATTTATACAAGTACTTGGGAGACTATTTCAACCCATGCAAAAATTTGTTTAATAAACAAACATGGTCTTTCTTACCAAAATAGCTTAACCCCTCAATTGCCTCACGTAAATCTAATCCTCCCATGCATCATGAAGAAACGTTGTTTTCACATCTAGTTGCACCAGCTCAAGATTTTATGTAGCAACTAAGACAAGTGAAACTTAAATAGAAGTTTACCTTATTAGATGAGAGAACACTTTACAGAGATAAATGTCCTTCCACTACATATATTACTTCACAACAACTCTCACCCTATACATTACTAACCGACCCGGGGAATGCTCTCCTTCTATTTTTAGACCCATTTGAATCTAATTATCTTCTAGCTTTTAGATACTTTGACCATATCCCATAATTGATTCCAATAGAGTGACTCCATCTCTTTGCCGATAGCCACTAGCCACTATGACAACTTGGCACTAGCCATTGCCTCAAAATAAAATGAATGTACATCTATCTTCATCTCGTCACCAAGAGTCAATGCATGAGCAATATATGTATGACCAATATGACCACAACATATCGAAAGTTTGATTTGCCTTCTTTTTCTGCCCATGGCTATACTATGTTGCGATTTTATTAGCTATTCAATATTATCAACTTTAGGAATCATAATCTCAACCTCAATTACCTCAAGTTGTCCAAAAAATCAATTTCACAATTGACACAATGATTCGTTTGTTCAACTAGTAGTGTCTTAAGACTTCACTGTTAAAATATAGTAATCGTGTCTAATGTCACTTCTTTGCCAACTAAAAAATCGGGTGATTTGGGACCATTACACCACAATTGGTAAACTTTCACCCCATGTGCATAACCCAAAATTATGCACCTTTACGACATTAGCTCAAGCTTACCATCATTTTGCATGAGCATATGTAAGACATTTAAATATATGTAGTATGGAATAGTCAATAGGATTCACGCAATCATACTTCCTTATAAACCTTCCACTAGATAACAGATGATGGAGATTGATTAACCAAGTAATAGCCTATGTTCACTACTTTAGCCTAAAATTCCTTGCCCAGTTTGCATGCGAAAGAGTGCACTTAGCTCGCTCAATCAAAGTTCTAATCTTTCATTATACGACACCATTTTGCTATGTATGGTGTTTGGGGTACAGTGTTGTCCCATAACTCATTCTCCCTTGCAAAAATTAGCAAAATCTTTACTTCAGAACTTAATGTCATTATTGCTCCTAAGGCACTTAATTTGATTATTGAATGTTTCTCAATAAGTGCCTTAAACTTCTTGACTTGGTCGAACACCTCATATTTGTGCATGAGGAATCATATCCATACCTTTTTCAAAAAATTGTCGATGAATATTAGTATATATCAAGCACCTCTTTTCGAAGAACCCAAAGATGGGCTCTAGACTTTTAAATGAATGTAATAAATCAGTTGCAAGGTTGAATGCATAGTGAATTTAACTCAAATTTGCTTACTAAAGATGCATTGGTCACACAAGTATAGCTTCCCTATCTTCTGACCCTTGAGCAACCCACTCTCACTCAATATTGTCATACTTGTCTCATTCTTATGCTCCAATGGCATATGCCATAACTTAATCACCTAGTGAAACTATAAGAGCTCTAGTCATGGTCTCTCCCAGTAGATGATACATAGAATTCATCTTCTTCCCTTTCATCATTATCATGGCACCTCAAGAGATCTTTAGCACTCATCTTTCAACGATGCTCTCACACCTAATGTTATCGAGTGTTTCAAGAGAAATATAGTTATTCTTAAGCTTTATTATATGCCTCATGTTTGTTAGTATGTGCGTTACTGTATCGTGTATCCAAATCCAAACTATCCCTATCCAGACAATCTTTTACGCTGCGTTATTCCCCATCAAAACTCTATCATCATGTGAAGTCTAGTAAGTAATAAACAACTTCCTATGAAGAATCATATGATAAGAACACCCCGAATTCTAGCACTATGCATCTCTTGACGAGTCGATTGTCACACCTAGAAGAACCTTTGCATCATTGGTGCTTTCTTTGGCAATGATCACCACATTACACTACTGGTGATATTTTGCCTCCTATCTTTGTTTCTTAGTTTTGAGCAATCACTCCTCATGTGCCCCTCCTTGTGATGTTTAAAGCACATCACGCAACCCTTAGACTTTCTATGGTGAGACTTCAATTTGTTTTTACCTCTACTCCTAGACTCCGATGTTGATCATTACCTTGAATCATAAGTTCTCACACCATCTCTTGTGCTAGATCCTTATCTTGCAACTTTGTCTACCACTCCTTAGAGAACAGGGTGAATTTTACCTCTTTGAGGTAATTGTAGTATGCCCTAATGGTGAATTAGTAAAGTAGTCCCATGACTTTGGTAGAGAATTCAACAATATCATGCCTTATTTCTCATCACCTAGGGGTCTTTTCAACATTCTTCAAGTCCATCATGAGTTTGTTAAACTTATCTAAATGGAATTTGATGAAAGTATCTTTAGCATAACAAACTTAAAACATCCTCTTCAACATGTATAAGCAATATTCAAACCCTTCTTTATACAGAGTGCCTGAAGTTTTGCCTATAACGCTGGAGCATCCTGCTCTTCAGTTACCATTATTAATACCTCATATGATAAATTTAATAGGATTATACTCCTTGCTTTCTCGATTAACTCATCTTTGTCAGCTTTTTCATTGTTTCTAGCAACTTAGTCTTGTCATCCAACGCCTTGGCCAAATCTTGGGTTGTTAATAGCGCATGCATCGTAAAGCTCCACAACCCAAAGTTATTCCTCCCATTAAATTTTGCAAAATTTCTACTTTCGCTTTACACATGATTGCAATAACATAATTTCTAGACAATGATTTGACAAGCAAATATACCAAATCAAATCCAAAAAATTCTATTGGTACCTCTAATACCAATCGTGGTAAAATAATGCAGAAACTAATGGATCTTGCAATTAAATCAATGCAAAATGATTATTAAATAAAAGAGAAATGAAAAAATGAGATATTTATGTGGTTTGGTCTCAGTATTGACACTTGCTCCATAAAGAGAGCCAACACCAAAAAACCCACTTATTAATCAGAGAATTTCAGAGTTACAATCGCTCAGATACTCAAGTTCTTCCCAATCCTAGATAAGCTTAAACCCACAATGCTCACAAAGAAACAAATCAGTTTGGATGTAAAACTATAGTGCATATATGTCACTGTGTGTTCCCGCTCCTTTGCCTGGCTAAAGAAGAGCTTTCCCCTGTTTCTCTTTTGTGCGATTGCAATTGAAGAGAGACCAAAAATAAAACCCACACTTTATTTTCTATCTCCAAAACCCGTCTAGGACTTTCTTCAGAGTATTCCTTTTTGTTCCTCTTGTGCGGCCTATTGAAGGAAAGTCAATAGAGAGGAGTTCAACTCTTTGCCTCATACCTTGGATAGACATGAAGACATCCTTGTTGGTTGACTAAACATTAAATTCATATATCCTAACAAAGAAAACAAATTATAATCCAAGATTATCATCCGAAGAATGCAACACCATGTCAAAGACCAACTCTGACTTTTCTTTTGCACCTCATCCAATACGAAGGTCCACATCCTCTGGTTGGGTCGAGTTCAATATACTGACTCAAACTCAAGATGTAGGTATAAAATATGTGAGATAAAATAGAATAACCAATTTCATGTATTCGTCCATGAGTATAATATTTGTAAAATAAGTAATTGAGTATAATTGAAGGAAAGAATTAAAAAAATAAGCAGGATGTCCTTTCTATACTATATATAATAATATAGATGAAGTTCAAATACTTTTTCAATCTTTCAACCTAAAGAAATACTTTTTCAATCTAATGTCTCTAATAATTGACATAGTTATATTTCAAAATCAAATCAAATCTACCCATTGAAGAATGTATCTATGCTAGTATAGGCTATGTAAATTACACATAATTTTTTTTTGTTTTACAGAAAATTTGTGGAATGAGCAAATGTAAAGGAAACAAAAATATAAAGAACGAATCCAGTACTAGTGGATATAAAAATGAAAACACCCAAGCAATAGGGAGCTGAGTGGCCAAGTGCCTAATTTGGATGTGGTATATTAGTATCTAGTCACAACATCTCCTACTAAAAGTAAACTTAAGAGGCTAGTTAGTTATCAAACGATGGAGTCTTACCTAATATACGTACCCGAACAACATGATTTGTCTCGTATTGATAGAATTATCAAAGGTTAAAATGCATTGTGCTGTAAACCAAGGCATTGTTAATTACTTAAGTCAGTTTTTAAGGAGCAGCATTTCTAAGCAAACAAAATAAAATATTTATTAGAAGCTTTGCCATAATGTTGTAATGCATTTACAAATAATGGGATCTTGGGGTGGCATACCACTAGTTTTTTAATCAAAAGTCAAAGTTAGCTTTTGAATTGTATATGTGAATTCTTTTTCTTCATATTTTTTTTCAGTTGATTCATTTTCTTTTCATGACTTCGAAGATATTTAAAATTTTATTTATTTTTGGAAAAATTTCATTGTGATATAGTCTTGACATTAAGCTATTATATATAGTCTAAATCAGAATAAATGTTCACTCTAGTGCTTGCTGCATTACATTAACTTTGCTTCTCTAATTGACACATGGCATGACACGTGGCTTAAATTTATCATGTGGCATGCATTCACATGGTTGCCACATGGCATTTCACTTTACTTTTTTGATTTCCATACAGCATAACATGTGGCATAGTTTTACCATGTGGCCAACATCCAACCAACATCCATTAGCTTTTTTATTTATTATTTATGAATTTGGAAAAATCCCAAATAAGGGCTCAAAGTGCTCTCAATTTCTCAAATAAGAGCTTAAGTGAATCTTATTTCACATAAAGGCCTGAAGTGTCATTATTTTTTTAAATAAGAGTTTAAAGTGGCTATATTAGTCTCAAAAAATAGCCTAATCTCAGTAGCTGGTTAAGGACATTTCCATCATTTACATTTTTCACATTTTCTTTTCATTTTCTTTCCTTTTTCCCTTTTTATGTTTTTTTCCATAAAAGAAGAAAAAAAAGACTAAAAATTAAAAAAAAAATAGCCAGGAGGCTCTTGCTTGTGGCCACCTGCTAGTCATAGCCGACGCCTTACTAGCAATGGGGCGGTGGCCCCTCCTACTTGTATTTTTCCACTTTGGACCTTTATTTGAAATAAGGTTCACTTTAAACTCTTATTTGAGAAAATTAGAGCACTCTAGGCCCTTTTTAAACAAGATGCAATTTAGTCTCCTATTTGAAAAAACAATGGCACTTTAGGCCCTCATTTGTAATTTTCCCTCTAAATTTCAATCTCTTACCATATATACATACAAATTTGTAATTACTAGTAAAGTTTCAAATTGTTTACTAATTTCTCAATACAATATGTAATTCTCAAAAAATCAATTTAAGTAACTTTTAATGAAATGTTGGTTTTGATGTTTGCAGGACTTCCAACAATTGAAGTACATTAATTTTAGTAACTGTGAATCATTGATTCGTGTGCCTGACCTTTCTTGTACTCCAAATCTTGAGGAATTGGTTCTTTGTGATTGCAAAAACTTGGTAGAAGCCCATGAGTCAATTGCATATCACGACAAGTTACAATTGTTGAATTTAAGGGGGTGCAAAAAATTCGATAGTTTCCCTGATATTCCATGTAAACTCGAAGGCTTGAAAGAGCTTTACTTACAAGGGACTGCTATTAAAGAACTTCCTGCATCAATAGAAAATCTTATATTTTTAAGAATAATGGATTTATTTAATTGCAAGAACTTGGTAAGTCTTCCGTCTAGCATTTATAAGTTACAAAACATTGAACACTTGGGACTTGGATATTGCCCAAATTTAATAAAATCTCCAAAATACGAGGATTCAGCTGATTTGTGCATGAAGACCGGACTTTCAAATTTACTCTTTTTATCTCTTTGGGAATGTAATTTGTCAGGAATAGAATTTCTCAAGAGTCCTTCCTGTTGTCCCTTCTTGCAACAATTAATTCTGGCGGAGAGCAATGTTACTAGCCTTCCCCCAAGTATTCTTAAGCGTGACCATTTGTCTGTATATGCAATTTCATTTTTCCATCAATTACAAGAGCTTCCACCATTTTTTAAGCATCTTTCAGCTAAGAGTTCCGAATTTCTACAAAAAGGTGGAGATCCACTGTCATCCTCTATTTTGGTCCGTAGAGTGTTGACTAGAGCAGACATATCCTCTCTGGACCAGGTTTCTCTCTCTCTCTCTCTCTCTCTCTCTCTCTCTCTCTGTGTGGAGTATATGCTGGATGTATTGCGTTGTTGTGTATTGCAATAGTAGTAAATGCAAAGGCTCAAGAAAAGCAAACATATATAAAGTGTTTGCATGTAATAAAGTTGGCTAACATACTTTTGTGAGAATGATTTCTATCACATGAGAGTTGTAAGTTAATACAAGCAAGGGTCAATGAATCTCTACACATTTAGAGAGCTCTAGTTTGAAGTGGAATTCATTAGGATTAATCACTAGACTAAAAATGAATTCTTTTATTTGAGCACTACTTATAACAAACTTCAGTACTTTCTAATGGTCTATTTTTATAACAGACGCCTTTTGATCATACAATT
>CM026416.1:3162176-3283952 GCA_014858505.1 Corymbia citriodora subsp. variegata
GGAGGCCGCCTTCGCCCGCGGCCAGGCCATGGCGAGGCCGGCCTCGCCGCGGCCGGCGCCCAGATCGGGGCGAAGCCGCCTCGCCGCGGCCGGCCTCGCCCAGATCTGGGCGAAGCCGGGGCCGCGACCCTCGCCGGCGGCGCCCAGATCGGGGTGAAGCCGCCTCGCCGCGGCCGGCCTCGCCCAGATCTGGGCGAAGCCGGGGCCACGACCCTCGCCGGCGGCCCCCAGGTCTGGGCGAGGTCGCCAGCGAGGGCTTCGAGGCCCTCGCGCAGTGGCCGGCAGCCTCGTCGGCGGTGGCCGGCCACTGCCGGCGCCGGGGGGGAGGGGAGGAGAGGGGAGAAAAAAAAGAAACAGAAAAGAAACAGAAAAATTAAAAAATCAATAAAAAATTCGGAAAATAATAAAAAAATCAAAAAAATAATTTAAAAAATCAAAAAAAATTATTAAAATATTGACGCCGGCCGGCGCCGGCGTCCACGTTAGCTCCGGCCGGCCAATTTTGGTCGGATGGACTCAATTGGTACAATCCAAAAGGTTTAGCACTGAATCGATAAAAAAAAAAGGTTTAGGACTGAATTAGCACAACCTCAATAGGTTTAGAACTTTTTTGGCAATTCTCCCGATATAAAATGGCCCAAAACTCTTACCTCTAATAAAAACATCAAATGAGTTTTTGTATGCAGAATCACCGGAGCATGGCGATGGCATGGTGTGAAATGGCCTAGCAGCCAAAGGCTAATGAGGAAGAAAATAGAACACCGTGCCATACCTAAGGATTAGCTTATGGCTTTTCCAAAACCAGTTGAGCTAATTTTCTTTCTGCGTCGGTGCTCAAATCACCGAAAGGATCAATCATATCAGGCAGCATCCTGTACAGGCATGGTAATATCATAGCATAAAGGAATAAATTTGCCCCATATGAAGGCATGGAAGTTCAGAGCCAGACTTAACTACGTCAAGAACACTCACATACAAAACCAACAATTGTATAAAATATAGTAGGATTTTGGACCAAAAGCGATTAGTTTGGGGATGCTGCCAAACTTTACGTATACAATCTCTAAGTTGGTTCGATCTATACATGCTACTGGAGAATGAAATGAATCCAGAAACCCAATGCACTCCTTCCAAGGAAGACAAGAAATTAAACTTCAAAAAACAACGAATAAGAACCAACCAACATTGGTCGACTCAGTAAATCTCAGTCTAAGGGTTTGCCTTTCTTGATCTCACCCATGCTCTTCACAGGAGAATTGTTTAAAGCATGGAATTCATGCTCTAAGATAACATGTCGATTATGATTATATCGAAACTCATTCTAATAAACTCAATCAGCGAGGCTGACCGAGCAGCTCCCGGACGAATCTTGCTTAGCCAGTGGGAGAATGAATGTTTCATTAACCTTTTCAACGCAAGATGCCTTACGACGGGTATTTTCACACGAAACTTGCAGCATATGCACGTATAAGGTGTATTGATGTTCGAAGCAATGGCCTCGTTCATCGGCCAAGTCTGGGTCCGTTTCTCTCATTGCCATATTTGGAGATGCAACCACCGGCATGGTACAAACTTGAAGCATTTCCTTTTCTCATCCTGTTGACATGTCATCGCTTACTTTTGTTAGCATACGAGAATAATCTCGAGATAGGTGTCCTTATGGAGTTCCTTGGAGATCACAGGGGATGTTAATGAACTTGCTGGTATGTTCATGTGCTTGATCTGCCCTATTGCAACATTGCACACTTGTTCGGGTTATGACTCCCCTCTTACTAGATGTAGCTAGTGATAAGCGCCCTTGCTGAATGGACATGATTTTGCCCTTCACAATCGACAGCAACGTTCACTGAAGCCGAAGTTCCAGCAGAAAACTATCGATCAGAAAATATATGCTACAAAATTGGCCCAATTATTTCCTCGATAGTGCCATGTATGTCAATACTCGGAAAAAGAATAATGATATAAACACATGTATCGGTATAACGAATGACATGACATGCTTTTTCATTAAGATGATATTAAGTTTGTTAATCAATCTTTCTATACCTAGCATTACTTTTTGGACCTAGTAGCTCCGATTGGTTATGAAATATCAGCAATATAGGAATTAAAAGTTTTGTGTTCATTAGAGAGAAGGCGAGGGGGAGTAAGTGAAGAATGAATGCCTCATCCACCACTTGTTTTCTCTGCGAAATCAATTTGTCCGGTTTCATGACAAAATCACAAATCCTCTGGGTTTTATGATTTCTTTATGTCCAAATGCAAAGTGTCCGAAGATTTCCCAAGTCCAAAATGAGGTGCTAGTCCCATCAAAGCATGGGAAAGACGCGTGAATTTAGAGCTTCATTAGTCATCAACGCCCCTTTCCTCAAATTTTGCATATTGCAACGCCCTTTATTATTATTCCTCTTCTTTTGGGCCTTTTCTTTTTTAATTCTCTCTTGATTTCTCTCGTACGTTTGACATATTATTTGCAAATAGATAAGGAGATGAGAATTCAAATATCAAGATACTACTTATATTTCTTAGCTAATTTCATTATTAATTTTTGTGGCGCAAAAGGGAAAAAAATGACATCTAATGGACCGCGAACGCATTAGCATAAATACACGACACACTGCACTGAAAGGAGGAGTTCCACTTCCCGTCGAGATCTTGATTTGTGCCCCCCACCACAATATCACGTTGAAATTAAAAGGACAAAAGGATTTCCTTCTCTCTCCACAAGCCTCGGCGAGGCAAGGAGAGCTGCTCATTTCCAACCAGATGGAAAACAAAAGTAAAAATTAAATTAAAAAGCAATAATCGCTCGTATTAAAAAAAAAAAAAACCATTATTTATAGAGCAGGAGTTGTGGTCGTGTGGAAATACATTTGGAAGACGCGGCGGTGCCCTAGGCAGAGGCGCTTACCGAGCCGGCCCTGAGAAATCTTACAATCGCGCGCTTAATTCCTTAATCGAGTCATCCTAAGCGGACGAATTTGTGGATAAGGTGGCCTCTTCGACCAAATGTCATCATTTGAGCCTGCCAAATAGCATTTTCAGTTCCCTATGATTTCAATTGGGTTGGGATAAGTGTGCAGAATCGAGCCTCAACAATGCTATTAGAATGAGAACACGTGGTTCTAATTTGTGGCATATGTAAGTATTATTCATTAATGTTGTAACAATTAAATGTTCTATTTTCCATATATCATGTTGAGAATTAGGAGTAATCCTAGAAATGAGGTATCCAGCTTTATTCTAGCTCCATGCACCTGTTAAGGATGTGGAATTTGAATGGTAACCAAATGA
Organism: Corymbia citriodora subsp. variegata; assembly: GCA_014858505.1. Classification (NCBI taxonomy): domain Eukaryota; kingdom Viridiplantae; phylum Streptophyta; class Magnoliopsida; order Myrtales; family Myrtaceae; genus Corymbia; species Corymbia citriodora. The sequence goes on from CM026416.1 coordinate 3,165,471, forward strand.
AAATTGCATTAAACTGTATAATAATAACTAAAAATGGCTGCCAAGGTCTAACAAGCATTTGTGAGGATCACTCTGCGAACCATCCCAGACTTTGAATTTTGTATGATTTTTCTGTAGATTGTGCGTGTGCACAGATTGGACCAACGAATCAGCAATTATTCATTGTGCGAATATAAGGCTCTCATTCATTCTCGATTGAAGAGAATAAAGTATTATTAATCGGCACTTATTTCAACATTTCATGTGAAGACATGCTGGCTTTAATCAAAAAGAGCAAAAAGAAGAAAAAACAAAACCAAAACTTCAATGGTATTAATTAGTCCGCACTTTTAACCTAAGAATTCCACGTAGACAACTACAGGTTCCCCACTAAGGGTGTGTATGGTCCGGATGGGCAATTCCCACCCTAGAACTGGGAACTGCCCGCTTAGAACCAGTTCCAAAAATTTAGATCCGGAAACCACCCATTGGTTCCATGAATCCACCCGAGAATCGAACTACCAATCCAATTCGGTTCCCAAATGGATCTATGAAACCGGTCTCATAAGCGATCAAGCCTACTCAATATGCATTAATAAACCGGTCTTTTGACCTTTGTTGTGCTCTTCAAGACTTTGATAATAAGAATTGCAAGGGCTATTCGGCAAATAAGAAATTAGGGCTCCAAATAGAATAATAAAAACTCTAAACATGGGGCTTCAAAATTTTAATTTTTTTCAACCAAAAAAAATTATTTTTTATAATAAAAATTAATATATATTATAATTATTATAATACCGGTTCGGTCCGGCGGGCGGATCCGCTCATGGAACCGGAAACCGGACCGATCCCTTTAGGAACCACCAGTTATGAATTGGTCTAGTCTGGATCTAGGTGGTCCGGGCAAATCTCGGTTCTTTTGCGCACCCCTACCCCCACCCCAAAAAAGCAAGGACGGTTGGATGCGATGGCCCCCACCAGGGGGAAAGAGCGAAGTGGGGCCCAGCAAAAAACTAGAGAAATATGCCAAGAAAAATTCTCATTTTCTTGATTTCCATCTATTTTGGATGTATTTATGTAGTGGTGCATCGACCCACTCGAGAGAAGGGAGAGGGAGACTGTGTGTCTCTGTGTTTTGTCTGTGTGCGCGCTTGTAATGAATCTGAAGATCGTGCGTACCTAGGGAGGAGGACATCATCATCATCATCGACCTCTCTCTCTCTCTCTCTCTCTCTCTCTCTCTCTCTCTCTCAAGGGTATGAGCTGCAGGGATCAAAAGCTCGGCCCATCCCACCTCATCGAATCGCCGCCAAAGGACTCCCGCACCAAAGCACATCCCACCTCCATTTGCATCGGCTACGGTCGAATGACACCTCGAGTGAATTTTCTTATATCATGGATAAAAATAGATTTTTTTCGATTTAATAGACAAGGGTTATCAATTTTCGTTTTTATTTAAGATAAAATGATGACTCGTACTAATTGCATATTTAATGACAAAATTATGTCATTAGTGAAATTTCACATTCTGAATAAAAATATAGGAGAAAATATTTCATTGATTTTGATTTTATAGAATAGATAGATTTATGGGGAGAAATTTAAACTCACAAGTATATACTTTTTTTATTATTATGGATATCTTGAGAGAATGACAAGAAATTATTGATTATAAAAAGTGGGATTGCATTGCACCAATTTACAGGCAATTGCTCCCGATTTCCGAGCTCGCTGATTGCACCTCAAATTAGACCTTGACTGCTCAACCATCACCACAGCTTCCAGAAGGAAAGGACTGACTGACCCCATTCCAAAATCCCAGCGACGGCCGTCCGCCGCCGTCTTCCCAGGCTCTCCATCGCCTCTCGGCGAGCTGTCCCTGAACCGCCTCCCTCAGATCGAGCTGTTCCTGTTCGGGCACGACCTGGCCTTGATCTTGAACGTCGGGTGCTTGCTGACTCTGGTAATGCAGACAAGAACTCATCTGGAAATCTTGCGAAATCCGCCCATGTGGGGGCTCTGCCGTCTCCTTGACAAGACTCCATTTTTAAAGATTTGCCAAGTCCATAGGATTAATACCTGGGGCTGACGGACGGACAGAGGGAGGACAAGTTTCGTTCACACTTCAAGCCGGCGCACGCTTAGGATCTCCTCCCGTTTCTCGAATTGTATTTTATTATCCAGATTTCGAAGAGCATCATCTCCTCTGTGCCGCCGCATGCAATTCAAGATGTGACGAAATCATGAGATGAACACAGACGTGCAGCACAAGATTGCTGCCTAAATTTCTGCCGGTTGGCGGGCCGATGGAAGAGATTGATTCGAGGAGATTTGATCGGTAACATCAGCTCAAGAGTTAGTATCATGGTCCGGTCTCCTTATCCGTAGATTATTACGATATTATTGCCATAGATTAAGGAAGATGAACAGCCATTTTTGGCATCGACCGATTCCATCACGACAAAAGAAAAGCCGACCCCCCCTCCCTGCCAAAACTCTCCCTTGAGCTTTGCCATCATCCATGAATGATTTTTCTACGAAAAGAGACCATCCATCGCCAGCAATCCCATGTTCGATGCTTCTGGGCTAAAGCGCATAATGCGAACCCATCAGCCAGCGGTGGCGGTGTCCTGGGGAGGCTTCCTCGCTGGAGAGGTGTCGTCGTAGTTGGGATCGCGAGCTGGGTCGGACTTTGTCCAGGACGGCGCGAGCTCGGTCGAGGAGCGGCTTGAAGGCCAGCTCGATGGCGAGCCACCCGAAGGCTAGGGCTCCGAACACCACAGCCGCTTGCTTCGCCCCCTTCCCCATCTCCTCCTTGTCGATCTTCTTCTCCTTTCGGCTGGGCGTGGAGGGTTTCGAAAGATTTAAAATCTCGAACGAGAGGGAACTTACCCGAGTCCCGATTCTATTTCTAACTTGAATCGAAAAAGGCAATAAGACCAGCGGACGTTCCGATTCTTAGCTCTTAAAATTTATCTTGTGCGTTGTTCATTCAGTTGACCTGAGGCAAGAGAGACCTTCGTTAAGGTGAAGGCTTTTCTTGCTTTATATATACCATGAAATTTAGTATTTGATGCTTAAAGTGAATGCTACTCTAATTACACCCTTGCTTGTTATTCAGGCACAGATAATGAAGAAGAGAAGGGAAGAAGGAGGGCTTGAGAAGGGCTCAGCATGAGGAGGAAATGGTATGTTGTTTGGTGCAGTCACCAAACCCTATGAGATTTTCGTCAGGCTTTCGCCCATTGCGGAAAATTCCCCACTGCTGCCTCCCGTAGGAGTCTGGGCCGTGTCTCAGTCCCAGTGTGGCTGATCATTCTCTCGGACCAGCTACTGATCATCGCCTTGGTAAGCTATTGCCTCACCAACTAGCTAATCAGACGCGAGCCCCAACTCGGGCGGATTCCTCCTTTTGCTCCTCAGCCTATGGGGTATTAGCAGCCGTTTCTAGCTATTGTTCCCCTCCCAAGGGCAGGGATGCGAATGTCCACAAGCATTTTTCCATACATATAGAGAGAGGAAGAAGAAGAAGAAGAAGATGGAAGCGGTGCCTTTGCTTGCGTCACCGGGCCCCCGATATGTGACGTCATCCGTGGGCACCTCGTACCTCTGACGCTCTCGAGAAAAGGGGGTTAGAAGACCCCGAAGGAGCACCTTCTCTAACTTTTATTTCGCGTATGTTGTGGCCTTGGTCCTCATTATGAATACATGAATAGTCGAAATATCTAAATATTTACATCGGATAGTTATCAACTAAATTTAACCCTTTAGAATAGTCGATAATAATTTCACGAAATTAATCATAATACCAAAGTAAGAATTTTTGAGTTCAAATATTTGAATAATTGAATATAGTGTTGCGAAATCTCACTCGAGTAATGTAAGGACTATGCTCATTGGACATTTAAATGGAAGCTATACGCCTGAGCTTATCACTCAAGGGTCATTATTTTTTCCGGATACAGTTCCTTTTGTTTTTTCAGGGCAGGTGCCTATGCTCTTATGATTGTTTCGGTTGATTGTTTTGGAGGTTGCACCGCCATTAATATGCTAGCTTGATTTGGAATTTTTATTATTATTTACTTTTGGTAGATCAACAAGGAGCTTCGACCTCATTTACCTGTTGATATGATCTTGGTTTTTTTTCATCTTCTTCTTCTTTTTTCATTGAGGTGGCTGAACCACTATCTTTTGCATTGTTGCATTAGGAATGTAATGTTTGATTTATATTTGCTCATTTAATGATTAGGAAATGGACCCTAAAATATGAAATCTAATTTGCAAAGGTTCACCGGACCGGTTACAGGCCGGTTCGCACGGGATTCCAGATAGATTTCCCGAAAAAAACGTTGGTAATCGATCTTTTCCACCTCGGAGCTAAAACGATTTTGAGAAAAAGTTGAGTTTCCTTAGTCCTTGGCCACATGCGACAATTTGTTTCATGGCGGAATGCGAACTCACTTTTAGCCACTTGAAATGTTTTATCCCCGCAATATTCCAGCTGCAAAAATTTCGTGGTTGGAAGTACGAATTTTTCTCACGACCGATTCACCACAAAATATTTTGCAGGCACAGATGATCCAACAATTATAAATTTGACCCCCATATCATATAATATGGGACAAGTATAGTTGGAGTGCCATAACTGTAACATCCTGAAATTCGAGTCCTTTTAGGGAGGAACGAGCGTTAATTTCGTCAATGCATTGTTGGTTGATCTCACTCGGAACTGATCACTCCTGAGATACTGACCTTGAGGGGAAAGGCTAATGAGGACAGAACTCGTGCGACTAAAGAACTTGACCTGGGAAAACGACTCGACCGTGAGACTTGCGTAAGGACGATCCTGTAGTCATGCAGGCCGATTTCAGGGACGATTAGAAGTCGATTCGCAGACAGAAATAATGGAACGACGGGTGATTCCGTCTACTATTATCGAATCCGCGAATGGCCCTATGTCGATCCTTGGTAATCGTGTACTTTGAAATAAGAATCGATTCTTCGCAATTTCATGTAGTCAAGGACGTCCATGTGTCGAGAAGTCTTGAACGTGAATTGGCACGAGTCGGTTACGCGTGAATCCTCAAAGCCGCCTGTCAGTCTGAGTAGTACCAAAATGGCATTCGGGAGAAATTGACATGGCATGAGAATCCAATATTGTACTTCGAATCTTCAGGAATGTTCGAGAAGGACTTTTGGACGATGCTTCTTAGACAGTCGACACTGCCGGTTGAGCCGAGTATTTGGAAAAGGGATTTTCGGACCAAGAAAATGAGCTGATGAGGATGTGGGCCGGGCAAAATCAGTGTGGGCCTCACGCCCAAGATGGGACAGCCACCATGGAAGGCCCGAGGCAAGCAAGTGAGCCCGTTGGGCCAAACCGACCCTTTACCCTTCCGAGCCCATTGTTTAAAACCGAGCCGATTCAAACCCAATAAATTCCCGAGCCCATTCCTATTCATTTTCCAGCCCATTTCCTAGGCCCGCCCCTCCATTTTCAGCCCAAGAACAGATTAGGAAATGTGCAAGGTGGAAATGACCAAAATGCCCTTGGATATTTTGAAGAAAAGTCAAAAAGAAGAAAGAGAAGATGAGGTCATTTTCTTGACAAGTGGGGCAAGCATTGAAGGCTTTGATAAGCCTTATCCTTCAGCCTTCACTTCACTCTCTCTCTCCTCTTCATCTTCCCCAAACCGCACACCCTTCTCTCCCATGGTTTTCCTTCATTCCTTCTGTTTTTCAGTTTGACCTTTCACCGAAATCTGAGTTGTTCATTGCCTTCCCGTTAGAATCTCGTCTCGTGCCACCCGCCGTTGTGTTCAGAAGACGAAAACCGTTCAGACAGCGTCGGCCGATCGCCGAAAGGAGCCTCCGATCGTCCCTTATTCCGGTCGAAAGCCACCGCCGGCTGGACCGTTTTCTGACCGCCTACTGCTGTTCTGTTTTGCTGTTTCGGCCATTTTCCTCCCTTTCCGACCCAATCTCCGCCCATACCAGCCACTAGTAGTTCCCCCTCAACCCCCAGGTGCCGTTGGTCGCTGGTCCGCCGCTCGCTGGAGCTCCGGGCAGCCCGTTCAACTCCGATCAACCACTTTCCTCCTGTGCAGTGCAGTTTTCAGTGTTGCAGTGGGTATTCCGAGTTTGCTGCTGTTGTTCCAGCCCCGGGACCGCCTTGGATCGCTGTGGTAGAGGTCCCCGGGTGTCGGGTTCGTCGCCGCCGCCGCGTCCATGTCACCGGCCCGCTTAACGGGTGAGTTTAGCTCCTAATCCCTATTTAGTGCCTAAACTTGCTTAGGGTTGGTTAGTTAGTGTTAATTTTGGTTTAAGGGGTTTAATTAAGTTGTATTAGCCCTAAGATAGGTGGTTAGATAGATGATTAAGATTAGATTAGTTTAATTTTGCTTATTTAGCTTAATTGTGCTTAATTTGGGATTAATTGTGTTTATGTGATTAATTAAGCATGATTTGCTTTAATTGAATTGATTAATTGTTTTAATTAATGTTTTGTTTAATTTCTAGATTAAATGTTTTAATTAATTGAATTTCGGGAAAATCACTGTTCATAATTAATGTTCACGAGCACTGTTTACAATTACTGTTCACGTCACTGTTCATCCGGAAGCAAATTTTTGTCTGAATTTGATGTGCTATTGATTGTTATGATTAATTGAAATGCCGATTGTTAATTATACTCATGATTGATGATGAAATGCGTGATCGAGTGTTGGTTGGATTTGGATTTTGGAATTATCGAGTGAGATCGCATGGCATATTGCGTGAGTTATCTGAAATGGCATGTCGCATGAGCATGAGCGTATGATCGATGTTGCATTCACGACCAAACAAAAGCAAAGACAAGAATGAACTGTTTGCTAATGTGTTGCATGGTCAGATTAAAGTTGATAGCCCGGTTGAGCCGGATGACCGCCAATCCCCATTGGGGTTGTGCCGTGACCATTGGGTCGCCTGACAGTGGTCAGATGCGGGGCTGCGGCAGTGAGCGGGCCCCATGCTCCATAGGGAATGCTGTCGATGGGAGAGAGCCCGTGACGTCGCCGTACCTCATGGGGGAGGACGATGCCTGGTCTTTGACTGGTAGACCGCCAACCATAAGGTTGTGCCGTGGCCCTAGTGGTCGTAATAATCGGAGCATGTGTGAGTGTGAGACATGAGAAAATTGTGTGAGATGCTCTGATTATTCGCATGCTCTTAATGTCGTGATGATTTGTGGTAAGCACGCATGAGTTGACAGTCGTGCAGGGTGTGGCAATGGCCAGATGAGATCGCTTGTGGCGCGACTCGCATGTGATTGATGAATTGTGTCATCTAACGGCTATGTGCCTTGCTTGCATTGTATGAGATTGGACGCGCAGGGTATGGCATATCGGGTAAGGTTGCATGCGAACCGAATATTGATTGTGGGTTGCCCTGTCTGTTGTTGGCTGTTGTTTGGTTTTGGTTGTTTGTTGGATTGAGTGAGGGGTGGTTCTGGAGAGATACCCCGGGTTGAGTTGGCGTATTAACCGGGGCTTAGAGGGAAGAACTCGCTGAGATTTTATCTCAACCCGTCGTGGTAACCATTTTCAGGTCCTTAGAATGGCGTACCCGCAGTGGAGAATCCTGCCCCCGCTTCTCCAGTGATCGACCCGACGGAGCTTGAGTTCGATGGGTCCGAGTGACCGTGGTGTTGAACCCGAGGGTTCTTCTTGTTTCATTGGATTAGCCTAGTTTCTTTTTGGTTTGGCTTAGAGGATGGATCGGCCCCTTTTTGTCGGGCTTGTAATTCGGAAACGATCATTCGTTGGTTAATCCAGTAATTCGAATAAATGAGTAGTTGCTGTTGTTCTGGCTGTTCATCCCTCTATCCCTGTTTGATTGTTTGTTTGTCTGAGGATGGTTCGTCTTCCGCTTGCGCTTAACGAAAGATAAAATGAATGGTCGTCGACGGGTCCTGGGACGTCGCTTTCAATCGACCAAGGTAATGGGGTTGCCGCGAGCTCGAGAGTCGGGGCGTGACAATAACTTTTATAGGCCATTACTTTTTCTTTTTTTACTATAAGTGACACAAATTTTAAAAAATCAATACATAAGTGCCATCAATGATTTACCTCGGCGGAAAATCCGATATGAATGCCAGTTGTCTTATGTGCATTGTTAGCAGAAACGTAGACAATTTTTGTAATTTTTTTCGTTTACTTAAGTGTTAGAAATTTGAAAAATGGATGATGTGAGTGTGATAAATTTGGAAAATCAATTGCTTAAATGTCATCGACAATTTGCCTCGTTGGAAAATTTGATATTGACCTCACCTAGATTTGGTAATGGGGCCCATGGGGCCTTGCCAACCCTAGGTGAGGGCCTTCGCAACCCTACCAGTTGTGGGTGAGGTGGCCTAGCCCAAATCAAGTGAGGGCTTTTGCACCCTTGCCTTCACGACCCTATCAACTGTGGGTGAGGTGGCCTAGCCCAAATCTAGCGAGGGCCTTCGCACCCTTGCCTGCAATGGCATGGCCCAAGGCAAGGTCATTGTAGCCTCACTACGAAGGCCCTTGTCCGTAGCGGCAATGGTCTCGCCTAAGGCCTTCATGACCACGCTGATTGAGAGCGAGGCCTTTACAGCGCACTAAAATTTTAAAAATATTACAAAAAATACACGTAGGACGATTTGTTAGAAGTCACTCTCAAATGATCAAATTTAATTCGTTATGGCACTTAAGTGGACGAAAGAAAAAGTCATGATATTCCTACTGTACTTGTCCCAATAAATGCAAAATGTTCTTCACAAAAAGTTGGCCCTTTAACAATGATATAAAGTGCATTGCTACTATACTTATTCTCATAAAATGCAAAACTTCTTCATAAAAGGTTGGCCATTTAAGGTGCATTTAGTAACATTTCTATTCTTAAGAACAATTTCTTTTGAAAAATAGTTATTTTTTATTTATATTCCTTAGAACAATTTTGAGTAAAACAAGATTTTTGGTAATTATAAAAATTTCCGATTCTCGAAATAAAAAAAGAATAAGAATGCGTTTGGTGTCAACAAAAAAAAATTGTTCTTTTTTTTCTTAATGGTGGGCGTGTCTCTCTCTCTCTCTCTCTCTCTCTCTCGTTCGCGCACCCCCCCCCCCCAATTGCAGCTTCTTCTTCTTTCTTCCTTCTTCTTCTTGCTGCTGTTGTCCGTCGGCCAGAGCTGGTGCTGCCTTGCTTCCCTCGCCGGCGAGACCAGTAACCACCTCGTCACCACTGCAGCTCCACCGCTCTGGCTCTCCGCCCGGTCGCTGGCGAGTTGCCGTCTGCCGGCCTTGGCCGAACCAGCACCGCCCAGCTGCACCGCTCTTCCTCCTCCTCTGTCCGAGTGAGCTGCTGCTCTATTCCAGTTCTGGTCGCCGAAGCAGCGAGCTACCACCCTGCCGTTGCTCGGCCACCACCGCCTTCGCCGGACCACCCCGAACCGAGCTGCTGCTGCCCCTTATCTTCTTCTTCCTCTCGGTCTTGGCCAAACTAGATCTGGCCAGCCGATTGCCTGACGCTGGAGCAGCGAGCTGCTGCCTCGACATCGTCCTCCGCCCTAGTCATCGTCGGAGGCCAGCCGACCGACTAGCCAGCCTCCGCCACCCCTCGAACCAGTTGCAACCTCCGCCGTTCTCTCTCTCTTTCTCTCGGCCCTTTTGCCCGTGACCTGGAGAAGCAGCCAGCGGCCTTGCCGCTGCTCGCCGCCGCCGGTCACCGCCATAGGCCCATCGGAGGACCACCCCGAGCCTCCTCCACCGCACCGGAGTCACCCCAGCTGCTGTCCCCCCCCCCCCCGAAACCAGTTGCACCGCCCTCCTTCTCCCTTTCCAGCTCTGTCCAGCCTTCGCCGGAGCTGCTGGCCGCCGTCCGGAGTCGCCGGACCGCCCACCAGTCAGCCCCATGCCACCTCAGCCGCTGGTTCCTTCGTTTCTCAGCCTTTTGTCGCGTGGACAGCCGCCCTCGGCTGAGACCCGGTCCCGAGCCGCCTCGTCCCGACGCACCGGAAGTTCCCGGGCGTTCCCCTCGTCGCTGTCGTAGCACTCATGTGGTTGGAATCGCTAAACCCGTGAGTCGATTTTCTAAACCTTGCTTAGGGTGCTAAACTCCCTTAGGGTGATTAGTTTAATATTAAGCTTGATTAGTGCTTTTGAATGATGGATGATTAGTGTTTTATTACTATTTGATTAAGCTTTGCTTAGTGTTAATCATAGTTAGTATTAATAAATATTATTATTATTATTTTTGGAATAAATAATAATTATTTATTATTTTCGGAATTATTAATTAATTAAATTAATTTATAATTTCGAATTATTAATAGTAATATTGTTATTACTATCATTGCTGAAAATTAATTATTTTTGGAGAAAATAATTAATTGTGATTATTTATTGGAAATGATTTTAATTGAGTAATTTTGGGGGAAAATTACTATGGTCTATTTTTCCAAAGTCAATAGTATTTATATACTATTTTATTAAATGACATTGGTTTATTGAAGAAGGGTTTTACTAAATGGAATTATTTGGGTTGGATAATTAATTATGGGATTGGAAAATAATTATAAGTATTTTGTGGGACTTGAATTATTTTATCGGAACAATCGACTATAGTATTATATGCTTCTTAAATGAGTATCTTTGAGTATAATTATATTTTATACTTATTTTGGGATAATTGAGTATTATTGGGGAATAGTTGATTGTTATAGTCGTGAGGACACGTATTTATTTATTATTGAATATTGAGACGTGTGTTTATTTATTATTAAATATCGACACGTGGTTGGGTATCGGAGTATCGTGATGTTGATTGGTCGGAATTGATTGACAGACTGTGATTTGAATTGTTGGTTGTTCCCAAGAGTTAGGGAATGTGTATGATTGAATGCTGATTGGAAATTGGATTTTGGAAATTGTCGAGTGAGATGGCATGACATATTGCGTGGGTTATCTGAAATGGTCTGAAATGGCATGTCGCATGAGCATGAGCGTATAAGCGATGTTGTATTTACGACCAAGCAAAAGCAAAGACAAGAATGAACTGTTTGCTGATGTGTTGCATGGTCAGATTAAAGTTGATAGCCTGGTTGAGCCGGATGACCGCCAATCCTTCGGGGTTGTGCCGTGACCATTGGGTCGCCTGACAGTGGTCAGATGCGGAGTCGCGGTTGAGGCCGGGCCCATGCTCCTTATGGAATGCCGTCGGTGGGGGATAGCCCATGACGTCGCCGTGCCTCACGGGGGAGGACGATGCCTGGTTTACGACCAGTTGACCGCCAATCATAAGGTTGTGCCGTGGCCTAGAGGGTCGTAATAATCGAAGCATATGTGTGGGTATGAGACATGAGAAAGTTGTGTGAGATGCTCTGATTATTCGCATGCTCTTAATGTCGTGATGATTGAATTAACAGTTTCTGTAGGTTGCGTGTGCCAAGGCCAGGTAGGGTCGCCTGTGATTGCGAGTGTTAACCGTTAATAATTGCATATGAGCCTTGGTCTAAGCGTGCGTCTGTTAATGGTCGATTGGGTGTTATTCTGTTGTTGAATTGTTGGCGATAGAGACACTGCACGTCAGGACGCACTCGAGGCGAGTAGGTCTCCTAACCGAGGCTTAGGATTTTGACTTGTTGAGATTTATCTCACTGGTTATTGAATAACCATTGTCAGGTCCTTAGGATGGAGGATCGATGCGTGTTTCAGCTCGTGGCCGTTTATGAAGGGAGTAGATTAACCTTGGCTTGTTGGTTTCATTGGCTCAATAGGAAGATGCCCGTGGTAAGGGCTTGTACTTGTAAACTTCCTAGGGTTAATCAGTAGATAAATAAAGCGGCACTTTGGAATGTGTTTTTATTGAGTTTTCCTACTATTCCTGTTTTTGTAATTGACCGGGGATTGATTCGTTTCCTCATGTGCATAATTACAAGATAAAAATAACGGTCGGCGACGGATCCTGGGAATTCGCAAATCAAATGACCGCAAGAGAACAGGGGTTGCCGCGTGCTCGAGGGTCGGGGCATGACATAGTGGGTGGTAGCCGGCAATCAGTGATGGTCATGAGTAACGACGACCCAAGAAATAACTTTCTAAAAATTGTTCCTAAGAGCAAGAAGTTACTTTTTTCTACTACTTATTTTTATTCCAAATCTATTCTTTGGAACAACTTTCTGTTCCAAAGAATAGAAACACTAATAGATGTTACCAAATGGATTTATGTTCTTTTTCTATTTTTGGGAACAAAGAACAAAAAAGAGAAAATTTAGAGTGTTGCCAAACTCACCTTAACAACGAAATAAAGTGCATTGCTATTGAGCATATATTTTAGCCCTTTTACCATGAATTATTTTCGCTTCTAGCCACACAATCCCACGATGTCGATTTTGTTATAGTTTCAATCACATTCGTGTTATACCCTTGACTGGAGATTACAAATCAATATTATACGGTTGCTAGATCTTGTTGAAATGAATATTCGTATAAGTGTAAATTTTTCAATACCTTACAAGTTCTATTTGCTTTAGCATGAGTTATTTTGCACAAAATGAATGGTTTGAAAACCATTTTTCCAAAAAAAAAATGACCGCTTATATGGCTCACAAAATTGTGAAGGAATTAAGGGAGAAAAAAAAAAGTTATGGCAATCATGAGCGCTATACAAAAGTTGTGACAATTATGTTATACTTATATAAAATGTAATATGTTCTGCCCAAAAGGTTGGCCCTATAATCACAAAATAAAGTTTGTCACTATTGAGCATATATTGTAGCCCTTTTACCATGAAATATTTTTGCTCGTAGCCACAAAATCCCGCCATGTCGATTTTTCTTTTAGTGTTAATCATATTCATGTCATACCCTTGTTTCAAGATTACATAATCAATGGTATACAATTGCCAAACCCGTTGAAATGAATGTTTATATAAGTGTAAAATTTTTGAATACCTAACAAGTTATGTTTCTTTTAGCATGAATTACTTTGCATAAAATAAATGGTTTGAAAAATATTTTCCCAAAAGAATAATTACTTGTAGGGCTTACAAAAATGAACGAAGAAAAAATATTTTTTCGTTTGCGAAATTTTTTTTTCATTGACAAAATTACCAAGATTGACCGGAGTGCTCATTGTTATTGTTTGCAAAAAATATTTTTATCGTTTACCTATCCCGAAAAATTTCACAAACGGGATAGGTAACCAAGATTACCAAAATTACCAAGATTGACTGAAATTTTTTTGTCTTGGTTACCAAGATTACCTAATATTAGTTGGTCAAAAAATATTTTTATTGTTTGCGAAATTTTTGAAAGAAAAAATATTTTTAGTAAGAAGCACTTTTCAGTGACTAGGCATTCACAACAAGACTCTACGATAGGTAACCAAGATTACCAATTTCTTTCAAAAATAGCCAGCAGAACACCTTTGTTTAGTGGTGAATGAGAGATGAGAGACAGATTAGGAATGCTTACACATATCTTAATCTCTTTCTGATAACAAACGGTACTTTACCAATATCAAATCTGAACAGCTAGAATTACACAAACGGAGACATTCTCAGCCTACTACACATGTGAGGCAAGTTAACAAATGAAACAACTGAACTTAGAGTACATTATCACACAGGCATATTCAACGAGCATGATATTGGACAAGCAACAAGTCGGACATAACTTAGATCTAAGATAGAATTACAAAAAAGCTTATTCAGCCCAGAAAGTCTAGAGATATCAAGATCATTTTCTGGTCTCCTAGTGGCACCAAACCAACACTCTGTTACAAGTTGAGTGCACTGTCCCTGTTGTATCCAATGAAAAGAAATCACGAGAATGCCGTCCTGCAACTAGAGGTTAAGGATCTTTCATTCCTCAGGCTTCTCCACGCACGAGTCAAACGAGAACACTTCCTACATACCGGCTAATATTACCTAGTGCATTCCACTTAAGACTTGCAACGGCCCAAATGTCCTCCATAAGAGGTCAAGTTCTTCCAACGGATGGTCAAACTGTACAACTACAGGGAAACTCACGGCTAATATTACCTTCTCAAGCTCACAGTTGATTTTGTCCAATACATGGATCACTCTCTCCTGTTTCTTGATGTTCCATCATAGCTATCTCCTGTTTCCGTAGGGGAATTAAGTTCCACCAGACGGATTGTATAGCCTTGCTCTTGGAGTCCCCTACTTTGGGACTAAGAAAGAATCTTGTGGAGGATTACCTCATGTTATCTCCCCCCAAAAAGGTTCAATCTTCTGAGTCCAGGTTTTGCGTTTCGCAGGCAGGTGAATTTCGATTCATCCACTGCTTTCTGCGATTGCGTGAGAATAGTTGTAGCCACTTGATCGGTTGCCGTGTTTGTGGGTTTTCGATAACAGCGAGAGGTGTAGTCACTTCCCTATGGAGGATTTGCCGCTCCAAGGACAAATGTTTCCAGGAACGGAGCCTTGTTGTCTCGTATTAGATGTTTTGGTTCGGGCGGTCCATTCAGCTCAACCCGAATCTCTCGATGTTAGGAGTTGCCCAGTTTCTAGGAGTTCAGTGCAGTTGCTGCTTCAGAAGAATCTGCTATGCAGGAGTTCGTATTTTAGGTAAATTAGTGCGGTTGATGCGACATTGTATTCCTCGTCGGTGGAGAAAGGGAAGGATTTGGAGGATGCGCATGTTTTTTTCGGCTCTCAAGTGATTGGTGATGGTGTAGAAAGTTTGGAAATTTGCTGAGTGCCTCGACCGGTTAGCTGTCGCAGAGGATGGAGATGATTGATTTGAAANCGCGAATCCATTAGTTTGGTTGACAAGGGCGGTTCGGATGAGAGCGATGACGACTGGCGTACGGTAACAGGTGAAAAAGATGGAAGCAGTGGTAATGTTAGTTTGACTGTACATGTTCCCTACAAGAACGTGGGATCGAGGGATCCTGTGGATTTGTACAGGGTACTTCGTAATTCTGAAGAGCCCGTGAACCTGAGCCGTGATGAGTGAAAGATCCTCCAAGAGATTTTCGTTGTTTTGCAGAGTCGCACCACGGGTATCTAATCAAGCTCTTGCCATCTATAGGCATGTCTTTTTTTCCCAACCGCATCCCGCAAATTCCAAATTTTTTTCTACAAGAAATGCCTTGCCGATGTTACCTTTTACTCTGGTCTCACTTGGCCGTAATTGATGAGATCCAGATGATGGCGGACACATACAGAGGCTATGCATGGACGAGAGCATTGCTAGGACTTAAGGTTGATGAGATACCTGTTTGCCGCTATCCAAGTTTTCTGAATATGGGGAGGAAACTCTGTTCTGATACTGGGGATGAGTTGCATGAATGCCACTATGGCAGATTCAAGCCACTGGTTGTTGAAGCCGAGACACCACTCGGGGATCTTCACAATGTTCGATCTGGTGATTGTGTAGTTTCTTTTTCTTGGAGAGAAATATTTGAGGTTAAATTGGCGATTGAGAGGCACACCAATCACTGCTTGCATGTCATATATGGTGCCATGCCACCTGAGACTCGAAGACACCAAGCTAACTTGTTTACGGATCAAGACAATGAGTATGATGCCTTGGTTGCACGTGATCCAGTGGGGATGGGTCTCAATCTGAATATCAGAAGGGTTGTGTTTTCCACTCTCTTGAAGTATAACAGCGATAAAATGGTGCCAGTGCACGCTTCGCAGGTAAAGCAGATTGCTGGAAGAGCTGGTAGAAGAGGAAGCGGATATCCTGATGGGCTTACAACTACCTTTGAGCTTAATGATTTAGAGTACCTCATTGAGTGTATGAAACAGCCATTTGAAGAAGTTAAGAAGGTGGGTCTCTTTCCTTTCTTTGAGCAGGTTGAGCTCTTTGTTTGCCAACTTCCCAATGTTACGTTCTGCAAGCTACTGGAGAAATTTGGTGAGAATTGCCATCTTGATGGCTCATACTTCTTATGTTGGCACGACCATATTAAGAAGGTTGCAAACATGTTGGAGAAGGTCCCAGGGCTATCTCTTGAAGATCCCTTCAACTTTTGTTTTGCACCAGTTAATGTCAGAGACCCAAAATCAATGTATTATCTTCTGAGGTTTGCCATAGCTTATAGTCAAAACTTACCTGTTAATATAGCAATGGGCATGCCCAAGGGCTCTGCTTGAAATAATGCTGAGCTTTTGGATCTAGAGACCAAACATCAGGTGCTGTCTATGTTTCTGTGGTTGTCTCACCACTTTGAGGAGAAAACTTTTCAAAGTGTGAGCTATGGCGACAGGCATTGCTGAGTTATTGGGTCAGTCTTTGAAAGTAGCTAACTGGAAACCATAATCAAGGCCGGCAGGAAAACAAAAGCCTAAAGAGAAGCCTGAACAAAAGGAGGATGGCTATGAGAGACACTGTAAGTTACTCTGGATTAGTTTTCTGCAAATATTATTCATGGAGCAGGATGATATTTACCTCCCTGCCAATCCTTTACTCTCTCTCTCTCTCTCTCTCTCTCTCTCTCTCTATATATATATATATATATATATATATATATTTATATTGTGTATCTCATGTATGGGTTAGTAACAATCTTCTTGATATTGAAACCTAATTGATTCCCCTGTATGAACTCATATCTGTACTTACATGGATGCTTTGTTGCTTTTTTGGTACCTGAAGCCAACTTATGATATCAGCAGAATGTCTTTCTTACTCCTTCATTCCAGTAATGGATCTTAGAAGGCAGATACTTTGGTAGGCTATAACTAGTTGATGGGAGTGAAGAGTGATTGTGTGTGTATTGAATTGACCTTGTCTGTTTCTAGCTGAAGGTGATTGTGGTGACCTTGCTGATTTAGTGGTTCATTAACTAGATATTGCTTTGATGTGAGGGAATCTTTGTTGTTCAATATAAGGCAAACTCATTAAGGCCATCGGATGCTTTAGTGAGAAGATGTAACTGTATGATGTAGTGCATGTTAGAATGGGTAAAAAAAATCCAGATGGAAACTTTAAAAAATGACCTTCGGTTTGATGGGTTTCCAATTTAGTGGTGGGTGTTATTGTTGTCTTTGTTTCGGCCAAGTCTTACTTTCATTTGGCCTTAAATAGCTCTTCCGAAGATGACTTGTCTTTGTGATATGTACCATTCTAGACGAGGAACATTTTTCATTTAACTATTTGTTTAGGTTGCTTGTCATGAAAATTAAAAAAATTAATTTTATAAGGAAGGTAAGGTTTTGATACAGTGATTCATCTGTTTATAACCTTTAGATGACAAGCCTCTCGGTGGCCTATGTGTCGGCACCTCCAATGCAGTTGTCCAAAGTTGGGTAGCTCTTCAGAATGGCACAACTTTTTGCCTAGTCAAAGTTGGTGCTATTTCCAGTTCATTGTGATTTTCTTTGTCATCCTTCAGGAAAAAAATGATTGCTTTTCTTTGTCATGCAGGAGAAGATCAGAATAAGGTCCTGGAAATTCCACATGCTGAGAAATTGTCTACATAGTCATGTGCAGGTAGTACAAATGTGTTGGCACCTCCAATGCAGTTTCTGTTATATATGTTTCATGGCTTTTATAGGAATCACTACTCCGTTTCCTATTAAAGTGCCAGATGTAGCTCGGTGGCAGCATATGCAATCTTCTTTATTAGTTTCGATCGCAAATCACGCCATAAATGGGCAAGAGAATGGTTGTTGCTGCTGTTCATTCAGGTGATTGAACGGAGGACCTCTGGTTTTCACGTGTGCCTGAGATGGCAGGATGGTTGTCGTCGTTGTGGCTCTGCATCCTTGTATGTTAAAATGGCCCATCAGATAAGCTGGTGCAGCTTCTGCAGGAGATATCCGAAGACGAGGAGTTAGAGATTCACAACCTGAATACAAAAGACAATGAGATGACTCCTTGTGCGCGTGCCCTTCGTGAAGGTAATACTTCACCCAATTGTCTTAATAATATAATTCAGCTGAAGCAGAACTCTTTGATTCACATCTTTTTTGCAGAAAAGAGTAAACCAATCACTAACTTAATCAGGTCATTATGCATTGGAGCATAGAAGTCAATAAACTATTTTAGATAGAAAATGTTGCCCACATGTCTGGGCCCAAGTAATTATTATTTATCTTAACATATATGTTTGCTCGAAATAATTCCAATAAAAGCTAGTTACGAATAAGAATTAACATATGAGTGTAACTGATGTAATACGCACGACATGTGCACAGTGCATGTATGACGCACAGCTCTTGCATGGAGCAGGCACAACAATGCAGGGGCACATGTACGATGTAAGGAAATTTCAGTGAGATTGTTGGGCAGCTCCTTTATATACACCCTGATAAGATTTTCCTAGAAAGCAAGTGAATTTGCTCCTAAACTTAATTAAGCTACAGGTTAAAATGGAGAAAATATGTTGATTTCAGAAGACGGATTACAAGAGAATTAATTTGACACGAGCACTTAAAAAGAAGAAATCTCTCTCCCCACTTGTGGAATATTTCTTTTGTTTGCCTTTTATATCAACTTGTTCTTAGCCAAACAATAAGTTCTTTTGAAAGATTTATTCGATTTCGGACCATGGAGTAAAAAACCCTTGTGAAGATGTGCCAGTTGTAAGATAAGAAGATTTCATTTTCCCGAGAAAACAAAACCTGTTTTTCCTGACGAAAACGCAAGAGAACTCATCGAAAACCAAAACCCAGATCTCAAGGAAAGAAGAAAGAAAATCAGAGGGAAGAACGAAAAGGACCAACACAACGAGAAAACCTCTCCTTGTCTTGGCTTGTGTACAGCCAACACGCAACGCAACCTCTCTCTCTGGTATGGGGGAAAGAAATTATAGTTTACTCCCCCTCTCTTGTTGACGTTTCTGCCCGACTGCTCCCGACCGTGTTTTCCCTTCTCGGAACACTTCTCTTATCGACGTTTCGGCTCTTGTCGATGTTTCTGCCCGAATGCTCCCAACTGCGTTTTCCCTTCTCGGAACCCCTCTCTCTCTCTCTCTCTAATCAATGCGTTTTCCCTTCTCAGAACGTCGTCTCTCTCTACAACCAACATAAAGCGAAGCAACCATAATATTTGGCTGAGGTTTCTTCGGCTAGGAAAAACAGAGAATGAGGAGAGAGTTGCAAGCGAGAGGGAGGGCAGAGAGCTCGAGGTCGAGGATCTTCTGGTCGGAGGGGCTCTCCATTCCGGCGTTCCAGAACATGACGTCGAGGTGTCCGTGGGCCTGGACCGTCAACCGGCCCAGGGCCTCGACTTGGCCTTCGTGCAGATCTCAGCCCCGATCGAGGCGGCGACCTGCTCACCGAGGGCGTCCTGGACATCGGAGATGAAGACGGGGATTTCGGAGATCATGCTCCGGCGTCGTCGTCGCTCCCGCCGCCGGCGACGATGGTCATCTTGCCTTCGAGCCTTTTGTTGTAGTCGGAGATTGGTTTCTGTCAAAATGGCTGTACTAGAACACCGGTAGCGTTACATGCTACGCCGGCTCTGTAAAATTATTTATTATCTTTCTCTTTTTCTTTTTTTATTTCTCAACTAACATAATATTTCCTTATCTTTTTAATCCATTCACAGACGAATATATTTATCTATTTTAGTTTTTTATCATCTTATCTTTCTAAATCAACCCGCTCAGGGATCTTTTTTCTTTTTTTTTCTTTTTTTATGATTTTACATTTTTCTACTTCACATTGTTGATAGACCTTTCAAATATATCTATCTAAATATTTTTATGCTTGTGGAATTCGTTTTCTTTTTTACATAATTGACTATTTTTTTTCACCAAATAAGTTCGTTTTGTCATGCTGCTGAAGAGCATCGGCAAAATAATGAATTAATTTGCAAAAAAAGTTTAGTTCCCTCTCACCAAGCTACTTCAATTTTTTTATTTTATTTCTACTTTGGTTTTGTACGCATTAATCTTCGTCGTCGTCGTCTAACGTTTTGTCTGGTGTTGCACATTTTTCTAACCCCAAATATATAATCTCCTGCAATCAAGTCAATTCAAATGTTTTTCCATCAATCAATCAGATCCTCTTTAAAGAAAAAGCAAGACTTGGCGACCAAGACTATTCAGAATCAGTGGGCAAAGAAATTTCTGTGGCTACAAGACCAAATTGCGATTCTCATCTTTGCGTAATTGATGGCGCCCTTCCCCATGAATATATCGTCCGTCCTGCTTCGATCTTTCTTTGTTTATTTATTTAGCACTTAATTTCCAGATTTCGAATTAGCTCCAAGAATCGCAAATCAAAACGAGGATCACTGTAGTTTTCACTTGGCCGTCGATGAAAGATGGGTGGTCATTCCGGCGATCATGCTCCCGCGTCGTCGTCCGTCGCTCGCTCCGTTTCGTCGTACCTCAAGCAGAAGTTGCATTCGATCCACTCTCACCTGGGCAGCGGCGGTCACAGGCTTGACGAGGAACGGGGGCCGTCGGGTTCGGGACAAGGCTCGGAACCCGGATCATCCGCGGCGGCATGCAGTCACGTCACCATCCTCCCGACTGCGGTGAGATCCTCGGGAGTCGCTACGGCCGGAAGAGCAATGCCCGTCGGATGCTACAGATCTCTGCTAAACGGTACGCTTTTCGTGCTCCAAGATTTGCCCCTAGTGACCAGACTGAGGCCGTTCGCGCGCGAGTTCCTAAGGCGAGCCGGCGACATGCTCGAAATGCGCGTGTACACGATGGGCAACCGGGAGTACACGTCCACGGTCGTCGGTCTGCTAGATCCGGCGGGAGCCTACTTCGGCTCCAGGGTCATCTCGCGCGAGTTCAGCACCTACCCCACTTACAGGAGCCTCGACCTCATGCTGGCGCCGGAGTGCGCGGTCCTCATCGTGGACGACACCGAAGAAGTCTGGCCGGAGTACAAGTACTTCGATTTCGAGATCGGTCCCGAGGACGGCGTAGGTTGGAGGTCGTACGCCCAGACGAGGGTCGACGAGGACGAGGACGGGGGTGTGCTGTCGTCCATATTCTCTGATGATCGTGGGTGCCTGGGGAGGAGGACATCATCATCATCTTCTGATCCCTCCTCTCTCTCTCTCTCTCTCTCTCTCTCTCTCTCTCTCTCTCTCAATGAGCTGCAGGGATCAAAAGCTCGGCCTATCCCACCTGATCGAATCGCCGTCAAGGGACTCCCACGCCAAAGCACATCCCACCTCCATTTGCATCGGCTACATTCGAATGACAACTCGAGTGAATTTTCTTATACCATGAATGAAATAAACTTTTTTCGATCTAATAGACAAGGATCAACTGGTTTCATACTTTGAGAACTCTGATATCACCTTTTTGGAGCTCTTTCTTTGGGCTCTGTTTTTCACCAATCACCAGTCCCGTTCCGTATGCAGCAAAACAGCTAAATGCCCATTAAAGAGATGGCGACCTTCAAACTTCGTATGGAAATGAAAGCGCAAGAAAGTAGGGAAGACAGAGCGACATGTTGGAAGCGGAAAAAGGAATGAATTATTAAGCTTGATGGAAGCAAATCGTCAGGGCTAAGTTGAAATATAGAAAAGAAGGTTGTGGAGAGAAATAAAGACTCTACTTAACTAACTAGCCGTCGTATATATATGTATAAGTTTAGTCAACAAACACCAATGTGATGATAAATCAAATAGAGCAACGTGAATTTGGGTCCATCATCAGGAGTTCATATGGTGACATCCAACTGCCTCTTTCGTTTTGAATCATGATGGCGAGCAAAGAGGCTCACCGCGACCATCTAGAGGCGTGCCGGTTTGGCACTCGGCAGGCGAATGGGGCTATATATGTACTGTGGCGTGTGTACCTAAGCCCAGCGGACGGCCTACAGCGCGTGGTCTTTCGACAGTTTTACTCACTCGCGGATTCCGAAACCACATCCAATTCCCATGTGAAGAACTCACACGAAGGAAGCACATCAAGGAGGAGGAGACAGGACAACAGCTTTTGTCATTCGACATCTTTCCTATCCTTGCACTGGAGAACGGACCAAACATTCAAAGTGGAAGTCGGTGCAACTCTGCGGCCTTCATTCTTAAACTCCATAACTAAACCCATTTTGTGTGCCCTAGTTTAGAACAGATATTGAACAATTGCTAAGTCTGAAATCATAACCGCAGTCATAGGATTCATCAACTCAAGAAGTCAAGTTAAAAACCAAAGCAAAAAAAAAATAGGGGAAAACAGGGGAACTTAAACTGAAAGGAGACCAAATGATATCGAGAAACAATTTCTTCTTTAAGGCAGAAGCTTATTACATGTTTCTCACTCTTATTACATATATCTCATTACATGTGCGGATGCAAAGCAAACCGGGCAATTGCTCCAAGGCACACTTAGGAGAATTGAACTTGCGGATTCGACATCAAGGCAGAAACTTGCGGATTCGACATCAAGGTAGAAGCTTCGTGAGGCGTCGCATTCATGGCTTTTAGGGCCAAGAAGTAGGTGATGGCCATGCAAGCTATGATGGTCAGCATGAGAGTCTTGACGAGACAGTACAAAAACCGACTCCGATTGACTCCTCCAAGAAGAATTCCCATCACTGTGAGGGAAGACAGGAAACCGACGTAATTAATCAAGGCAAACTGTGAGTATTCGACCCCGTTCTTACCGAGCACAACAGCCAGGGGAGGGTTGGTAGCCACTCGAGCAGAACTCATTGCTGTGATACCAGCAACGACCAACAGCGTAAACCTAAACTCTTCGATCCATTCATTTCGCTCATCGTCGAGCTTGGTCTCCATAACTTTCTTTCTTCTGCACGGGGTAATCCACTCTCTAATAAAAAATGTGATATGCTGTCAGACCTTTCAGAATATGTCGACGGGTGCTACATATACCCTCTGAATCAGTTATTCACAATGTGTATGTTTGTGGCGGAGAATGATTGGTGGGTTCGCTTGGCGAAGATCCATCGCCAGAAATAGCCAGTGGGTATTTTGCAACCGTAACAAGTCACAACAAAAGCTTAAATTTAGGTTGATTTCATAAAAAATAACTTTCAAAAAACGGTTTTTCGAAACGAAAAATGAACCAACTAGAGCTTGGCTCACTTGGATTAGCCAAACCTCGAGCTCGCCGACCCATGTTTAGGTTGGTCACCGGGTAGCCCGCCATTGTCTAAGCACGCAGTGGTGGAGGAATGACCAGGAGGAAGGACGAAGCTACGGGAGGAAGGAGCACGGACGAGGAGGAAGGACGAAGGAAAAGAAAAAGAAAAGAAATTGATTTTTAAAATAAAAATAATTAAAATTTTAATTTTATAAAAATTGAAATTACAGTAGTAATTTTCCCATAAAATCAAATTAGATAATGAACAATGGAAAATATTTTCTACTTCATTTCAAGTTCAAACTGAACATCAAAAAATATCATCATTTTCTTGGAAAACATTTTCCGAAAATGAAATATTTTCCATAAAACAAATGGAGCATAATTTTTGCGAGCAAGAGGTTTGTGGATATGTTGACATAGATTATGTTCATATGTCTACTCTCATTTTTTGCACCTTTTTTCTCTTTTATGAAAACTTACTTCAAGCAATGTTTCCTATATATTCCAAAATGCATCTAGATATCCATACATAAATGCTCAAGCAATAAAATCAAAACAATCGATAGTGAAACAAATAAAGTACCGAAAGGTAAATAACCCAAGCCATATCAGGTAAAATTAGCATAAGAGTTTGCCATTACACCTTGGGATGGGACTTGTGAGCGATAAATGGAAACTCTATTTAAATTTTTCTAATGTATCAATAGAACATGAATGCACTCTACATAAATTACATTCCTAAAGAGAGCTTCTAACAAGTATGAGAATATTCTAAGATGCATGAAAATTAAACTTGACACAATCAAGAATGTAACCCTAAGAGGATAAATAAGATATAAAGCAAATATGCAAATAAAATCTAAATTCTTCTTGCAATCATATTTATTGAAACATGCAGCCATGGAACTTCTAATTTTTTCTAACATAGCAATTAATGATGCAAATAAAATATGAATCATACCTCAATATTTAGAAATATCCAAATAAAAAATATGCTTGAAGATGCAAAGATGAATACAATTGGACATGCAAAGAAAAAATATTCTAATAAGGCAAATCTTCAAGATGCGATTTCCTAAATCTGAAACACCCATGTAATCTATGTGCTTTTTTGTTCAAGATGACTCTAATATGCAAATCTAATATATAACAAAAGTCTACAATGTGTCATGAATGATTTTTTTTATTCTCATGAAATGTGACATATACAAATTATGTGCGATGTAAACACAAGATAAAACGAGATATGATCTAAACGCCTAGGTGTGATGACTTACAATGACATTTAGATTCCGTTCGTTTCATGGAAAATATCATGTCTCCGGAAAAATGGTTTTCAAGAAATCATTTTCCAAAAAGATGATGATATTTTCCAGTATTCAGTTGAAACCTAAAAATAAAGTGGAAAATATTTGTCAACATTCAGTATCTAATTTGATTTTCTAAGAAAAATTACTAATATAATTTTAATTTTTATAAAAATTTAATTTTTAATTATTTTTATTAGAACAAATAGATTTTTTATTTTTTATTTTCCCTTTTCTTTTCCTTCCTCCTTCCTCCTTCTTCGTGCTCCTTCCTTTGGCAGCTTCCTCGTGCTCCTTCCACCCTTGCCGTGTACCTCGATGATGGTAGGATGCTCACCAATCAGCCTAGACATGGGTTGGCGAGCTTGAGGCTCAGCCAATCTAGACGAGCCTGAGCTCTGCCAAAGCCAGTGAGCTCACGATCGCTAAATTGGCCTATTAGTAGCCAACGGTGAGCCTTGAGCTTGTGTGATCTGGCAAGCTGGAACTTCCCACTTGCCAACTGCTCACCAAATTGGCGAGGGATGAGCTCGAGGCTTCGGTAGGCCAGCGACCGGTTGAAGAGAAGGTGAAAATTGAAAAGAAAAAATAAGAAAATAATAAGAAAAAGAAAATAATTAAAATTTGAATTAAAAAAAAAAAGGTTAGTAAGGTATAAGATAAGAGACAGTAAGGAAAATGTTTTCCCCAACTTGAGAAGTGTAAAACATTTTCCCCTATTTTAAAAGACTTTTTTTCCTATTGATGGAAAATATTTGCTCCAACCAATTCATTTTTCATGAAACAAACGTTGAAAAATATTTTCTAGGAAATTATTTTCCGTAAAATGAACAAAACCTTAAATAACCCATGACGGTGGCAATGGCATCCCAACAATTTGGTCTTGGCTCTGGCTTGACCACGGCATCAATTGAATTGCGACAACACTATTGGAAGAAAACAAAGCAAAATCAAAAGATGAGTATGGAATGCGAAATCAACTCTAGAGTTTAATAGGACAAGAAACAACCCAATCTGTTTGTGACTTTCTAATCTTATTTGGAGGTGTGACAGAAGAGCCTAGAGAGGCATCACCATGGTCAGTCTTTTGAAGGCAAATCGAACATGCTGGACCGGCAACACTGCCTAAAGAACACTCAGCTAATTGTGTTTGTTTTTCTTAGTCTGGAGAGGCATCACCGTGATTTTGCTTTGCTGCATAAGATGAAAATTCTGTTGTGCGATTTCATAGATGGAATAAATTCTACTACGAGACATCAGCCTAAGTCAACAAGTTCCGCCAATGATATGCAAATGCAGAAATTGTTGAAATAGTGGTTTAAGCCTTATTAAGAGCTTCAAGAGAGAATGTGGGAATTGAACTTCTGTAAGCATCCATCCAAGCTTTCCTCTTCTTCATGCATTGCATTTCTTTATTTGTTTCAATTCCAAGTACTTTCAGAGTTATTAGAATAAAACGATCCATCAATTCAATCAAGGCTTGACGAGGAACGGGGCGTCGGGTTCAGGACGAGGCTTGATGATGAAGAACTTAGCATCTTCATAATCTTCAGGAAAATCGACTTTGTTACACTGATAGCGTTCTGGAATCACACTAGCCTTATTCTTCTCCTCCTCATTTGTTCCATTGGAGAGAAAAGTCTGCTCCTTAACTGCCAAAATAGGCGTAAAGCCCTTTTGGTTCTTGGATCCCTTTGCTTAGGGACCCCTGTACAGCTCGTTCAAACCATCCACATTCTCATTAGCATACCCGTAGTAGCCATTGCCATGTCCCCTGTGTTTTTGTACTTGTTGTCGACAGCCAGCCAGCCAGCCACCCACGCCCATTTGTTCTTGAATCATAGTTACTAGACCCAAATCCCATGCCGGATCTAATTGTGCTTCCAGGAGTTGAAGCACCGCCCTCTTCTAAAGATAAAAGAACATACCCAAGACAGCGCAACCTCAAGAACTTCTCCTTCGTCGCTTGATTTTCCGAAACCCAGGTGAGAGAAAGGAGCGAATCTCGTTGGAGCCACAGATGGGGCTTCGAGAGGCGACGGCGGAGGCAGAGGCTGCGGCGTGGTCCGTCCCCGGAAGTTGCCTCCATTGTCCTCATCTCCCACTCTCTCCTCTCTCACACAAAAGACAGTGACCCACACATACAGGCTGGACTTTTCTTCTCCTTCTTCTCCTCTTTCCTTCCTTCTTCTTCCACTCTCCCACTCCTCACCAAGAAAGTACACGCCACACAGCACGCCCAAAACCCAGAAAAGCAGAAAACCCAAAAGGAAAGAAAGATCCCATTTTTATCGCAGCTCGCCCCACCCTCATGATTACCCTCTAAGCACCCACCGCAGAACTATGCATTTACGCTCGCCTTTACTCCAACCGTAGCCTCCCCTCCCCTCGCCAGAAGAGAGCAAATCAAGAAGACCCATCATTTCGCAGCCGCACTTCTTGCCCGGAAGGAAGAGTCCCCCCCCCCCAACCCCCCAACAATGCAGTCCCGAATTCTTGCTCTACTGAGCTTCTTCGCCGCTTCGGCGGTTCTTTTCCCCTTGGCGGAGCCAGATCTCGCGTCCGACCGGGCGGCTCTCCACGCACTGAGATCCGCCATCGGGGGCCGCACTTCGCTCTGGAATGTCAACCTCCAGAGCCCCTGCACGTGGGCGGGCGTCCGGTGCGAGGGGAACCGGGTCACCGCCCTCCGCTTGCCCGGCGTCGCCCTGTCCGGCCAAATTCCCGACGGCGTCCCTGGTAACTTGACCCACCTCCGTGCTCTCTCGCTCCGAAGGCGACGGCGGAGGTGAGGGGGGCTTGGGACCGGCGGTGGCTTTGGGGGAGGCCGAGGCGGACGCGGTGGGCCGTGCTGGAGAAAAGAGAGAGAGAGAGAGAGAGAGAGAGAGAGAGAGAGAGAGAAGGCCTCTCCGTTTCTCATGTCGACGAAGGTGAATGCCAAAAGACAGCTTCGAAAATTAAAAAGCGGAGGGAGAGAAGGAGGGGGTATTTAAATTTCAGCATTAATGACTGGCATCCTTTTTCAGAGGAAAAGAAAATCTCTCATTTTATATTTTTTTATTTTCCAGTCAGTCCAAGTCAGGTGACACATGTCGACATTTCACTGAGTATGTTAATATTTATTTTTGGTCAAAGAATGTATCAATATTACTAACCCAATAATGAATAAACTATTAATACTTCCCAATTATTTAGTGATTTTCTGGCGGGAGAACGATAGTGTTAAGTATCTTGTCCCCAAAAAATCCTAATATCTTGAGTTTTTGGTGCAATCAAATCCTATCTTTGCCGTCAAAATAATTTTGTTGCTTATTGGAGCACCAATTGTGACGAAAAAATCATATAATACTCTACCAATTTATTTTATACAATTATAATAGGTCGTGCGAGAATGGAAGAAAATAAAATTGGTAATACACGCCTCACAATTATCAATTAGTTCCATAAATCATCTCCGATTTCATTTAGCAAGGGCCGAAAAAACAAAAGGGTCTACATCACAAATAGCTAATTATAAAAGATTAATTTTACGAGAAGACCAACACCCAATAGCAATTGTAATTACTTCAAGAGCACTTACGTACACGAGTTCGGACCAAAAGCAGCATGCCTTTAAGTTGGTATAAAGAGCTTCTAGACTAATATTCCTTTCAAACATCTTAAAAAAACACCGACCGGAAATCGAGATTCAAGCTATGCGTGTGTACATCGTAAATGGCACTTACTAGATTGGAGATTTACAAAATTGAGTTTCTCGTACATTGATAGGAAGAACAACCTCGTTTCTCGTTCGTCAAAGAAAAAGCACACCAAACATCAGGATTTGTCTACAAGCACTTAATGCAGTCGTCATCTTGTCAAGGACATGTGAACAAGTAGAGAGAGATATGGTCGACGGTCTAACATATGAATGATCCCTCACGACCCCCGCCTTCCAATTGCGGAAGAAGTTCAAAGGATTGGGCAAGTCGATCGTCGGCTCTTTGGCTCGAGCCCTCTCGATTCTCTAAAGACCCTCTCATGCGAATGGCGTTATGGATCTTCTAGTATATGGAGGACTCATGCCATTGCCTCTACTTAGATTCCTCTTGAGAGGAACATGTCGACCATATCGTAATAAATCCAAAGATAATTGAACACGAGTCACAATCTCAATACAACATTATTCAATATGAAGTATGCATCCTTGTCCACTAAGATATAAAATGGCCCAAAACTCTTACCTCTAATAAAAACATCAAATGAGTTTTTGTATGCAGAATCACCGGAGCATGGCATGGTGTGAAATGGCCTAGCAGCCAAAGGCTAATGAGGAAGAAAATAGAACACCGCGCCATACCTAAGGATTAGCTTATGGCTTTTCCAAAACCAGTTGACCTAATTTTCTTTCTGCGTCGGTGCTCAAATCACTGAAAGGATCAATCATAACTGGTAGCATCCTGTACGGGCATGGTAATATCATAGCATAAAGGAATAAATTTGCCCCATATGAAGGCATGGAAGTTCAGAGCCAGACTTAACTACGTCAAGAACACTCACATACAAAACCAACAATTGTATCAAAAATATAGTAGGATTTTGGACCAAAAGCGATTAGTTTGGGGATGCTACCAACTTTATGTATACAATCTCTAAGTTGGTTCGATCTATACATGCTACTGGAGAATGAACTGAATCCAGAAACCCAATGCACTCCTTCCAAGGAAGACAATAAATTAAACTTCAAAAAACAACGAATAAGAACCAAGCAACATTGGTCGACTCAGTAAATCTCAGTCTAAGGGTTTCCCTTGTTGGAAATATGGTCGAAGATCTCGAGACCGATTCCGATTGTAATTGATTTAGTCAATCGCTAACTAGTACAGTAAATAGGAAAATAGCGATGCATATATTTTATTTTCCTTTTTTATTTTTCCACTCTTACACTATAAATTCACCGATGTACTTGTAAGCATAAATACAAGAAAAAGCCATTTCCTATCTTTCTTCCAATTGCTCTTCTGACATGGTATCAGAGCAACGTTCCTGAAATAGCTTCCGCAAATCATCAGAATTGCCTTCGTTTTTTTTTTTCTGGCATTTTTCCTTTGCAAGTCTTCATCCTGCAAAACAAGTCAGCAAACCGTTTAGGAATTCTGAAATTTTATCATGGAAGAAAGTGGGAATAACCAAACTCCACCACCAACAAGAATTTCACCCGAAGAGGAGCAACCTTCTGTTCAACCTCCTGCTTCGGGCCAGCCTTCTGGTCCGGGCCAGATTCTAGGCCCAACTATCCAGTGGGCTTCAACAGTCCCACCGATCCAGTGGTACCCAATGCAGGGCCAGTGGATGGCTAGGCCGAGACAAGCATGGGCTCCATTTGCATCTTCCGATTGGCCCAATGATAGAGGGGCTGACCTGAATGATGATTCAGGTCAGACGAATCCGGGTTACAGACCCGGATCCATACCGAGTCAGGGAACGGATCCCTACCCGGTCTTCCAACCCGGACTCACACCGCAATTTTTTCCGGTTGTCGGCAGCGGCCGCCCTAAACTTGGAGATCCGCTCTTCACTTCGCCGGCGGACGGGCCCGAAATTCGCCTAATCAGCCAGCAGCTTATTGGATTGAACAACTACGCCTCTTGGGCGCGAGATCTTTGGCGAGCTCTTGTCACGAAGGAAAAAGAGGGCTTCATTGACGGCGTTGTCCCGATTCCGACGGACAAGCGACTGCAGAGGCATTGGCGACGGTGCAACCAACTGGTTCGCACCTGGATCGGGAATTGCTTGACGCCCGAAGTTGCAGCCGGCTTACCTCCGACAGAGGACTCGAAAAAATTTTGGGATAATATACGGGAAATGTATGGAAAATTAGATCGAGCTCGTTTATTCACACTAACTCAAGCCTTGTCAGACCTAAAACAGGGCAACCTCTCGGTCATCGCATGCTACAATCGGCTCTCGGCCTTGTGGAACGAAATCGAAGCAGCCGAAGAAAAATTGGAAGGACCGAAGGCAACCCTTCGACAATACCGTGCTATCAAGGAGAGAGAAAAGGCCACCAGATTCTTGCTTACCCTCAATGAGACCTACTCGGCATTCCGGTCTCAGATTTTGGTGATGGACCCCCAACCACCGCTCAGGCGAATCTTCCAACTTGCTATACAGGAAGAGAATCAGCGAGTTGCCGTGACGGAGCAAGCTCGAATAGGTGAAGGGATGAGCCTCGCGACGTTTTCCTCTATTTTCGGCTCAACGGACATGGTGGCCGGAGTTGGTGGAGGCGTCGGAGCTTCTGGAGCCGTGGGAGGGAAGAAGGTCGTGGCTGCGGCAAGGAGAAGGAATGAAGACAACCCTAGGTCTTCAAGATTGGACGGCTAGGATCAAAGATCAAGATGGGACGGCTGGAATAAAAACCCTGGATCTAACGGTCGAGGGAAGAGCGCTGGATCGGACGATCCAGATCAGATCGAAGAAATGGATGGCTGGGATCTACGTCCCAGATTTAACGGCCCACGGGCATCCACCTTCTCAGCCGAATCGGACGGCCACCATCGTGCCACGTCAGCACCAATTTATAGGGCATCGTATGGCCCACGAAATGCCACGTCAGCAGGAAAGGTTAGTGGACAAAATTTCAAAAATAAAAATAAATATTGCAAATATTGCAAATGTCCACACCATACAGTTGATACATGTTGGAAATTGCATGGGAGACCAAATGATAAAAAAGGCGGGGAATCCACAGTTTATCAGGTCTTTACACAGAAAATGGGTGGAGCACCCAATCAGATGATCACTAAAGAACAATATGAAAATATTGTTCAAGTATTGAGCCAGCTCAAGACTAGTGATGAAAGTGCAGCAGGATTCTCAGGTACAATTTTATATGAAAAGAATTCACCTTCAGTTGATGCATGGATTATCGATACATGTGCTAGTGACCACATAATATGTAATGATTATTTATTCTCTCATGTTCATAAAAACATACAATCCCCTGTTACGGTACGTCTTCCTAATGAAAACATTACTCATGTTACCAAAATCGGTACCGTACATCTTGGTCAGAACTTTATCCTAAAAAATGTCTTGTGTATTCTAGATTTTGAGTTTAATCTCCTTTCTGTCTCAAGAGTATGTATGGACAATTCTTGTCATGCCATATTCAATTCCGAAAATTGTGTCTTTCAGGACCATTCGACTGGGAAAGTGATGGGCTTGGGTAATGTGGCACAAGGACTTTATTTCTGAATCAATTCTCCAGGAGATTTAGAGTTATTGAATAAAAGCATTTCATGTAATGCAATTAGTACAAATAAAAATCTCCTACTTCATCAACGACTTGGCCACAGTGCACGATTTCCATATTCAAAATGTCCAGTTTGTCCTTTAGCTAAACAGTCTCGAGCATCATTTCCAATTAGCACATCTCGAGCCAAAAATCCTTTCTCTTTACTTCACATAGACATCTGGGGTCCATACCATACCACACATTGGGATGGATCTCGTTTCTTCCTTACAATCGTTGATGACTATACTCGTGCCACTTGGCTATATCTTATGCAATCGAAAAGTCAAACATTCACTCATATATCAAATTTCCTTTCCTTAATTAGGAATCAATTTGGAAAATCTGTGCAACGAATTCGTACAGATAATGGTCGTGAATTCTTCACTTCTGAGTGCACAAAATTGTTCTCTACTCTCGGAATACTCCATGAAAGTTCTTGCACTTACACTCCACAACAAAATGGAGTCGTTGAGCGCAAACATAGACATCTCTTAGAAGTAGCTCGGGCACTAAAATACCAAGCTTCTGTTCCTGATGAATTTTGGGGAGATTGTGTGGTCACGGCAGCTTATTTAATTAATCGCATGCCAACTCGAATTCTTAATGGGAAATCTCCATTTGAAATGCTCTACAATAAACAACCAGATAATGATCATCTTAGAGTGTTTGGTTGTTTGTGTTATGCAACAAATGTGGGACCTCGGGATAAGATGAGTCCCCGTGCAACGAAATGTGTCTTCATGGGATATCCTCCTCTTCAGAAGGGATATCGAGTTATGGAGATTTCAACAGGGAATTTTTTTACAAGCAGGGATGTCATATTCCATGAAGATGTATTTCCATTTGAAGAGACGATGTCTTCATCACAAGAGGGTCCATCAGAAAACAATCAGAGAAAACAATCAGACTTTTCTATCTGATGAATATTTATCTATGGAACCAGGATTTCTTGTCGCATCCGGACCACCTTTGACATCAGACCCTTTAATGTCGGCACCAATGGAATCTTCATATCGTGAGGTAGAATCGCCTGTTTTATCTGAAGATATTTCATCTTCTTCTTCAATGAATACGTCAGGGATTGATTCTGAACCACCAATAGTTCCTGATATAAATGTACAACCTCGACGTTCTGGACGTCAGACTCGCCCACCTACATGGACAAAGGACTATACATGTCCTGTTGCAAGTTCTTCAGGTACTTTGTATCCTATTTCTTCATATGTTTCCTTTAGCAAATTATCACCACAACATATGTGCTGTATTAGTCGCATATCAGAAGAACATGAACCATCCTCGTTCGCTGAGGCAGTAAAAGATCCTAGGTGGAGACATGCAATGGAGAAAGAACTTACTGCACTCACGGAGAATCATACTTGGGACATTGTCTCACTACCTCCATATCGAAAACCGATTGGATGCAAATGGGTCTACAAGATCAAGTTTAAGGCAGATGGTTCCATTGAGCGATATAAGGCTTGATTAGTAGCTAAACGGTTTACTCAAAAAGAAGGCTTTGATTACCATGAGACGTTTTCTCCAGTAGCAAAGGAAGTCACGGTACGTTCCTTCTTATCTGTTGCTGCTATACAAAATTGGTCTTTGCACCAGATGGATGTGAACAATGCCTTTCTCCATGGTGATCTGGATGAAGAAATTTACATGGACTTACCTCAAGGACTTCGCAGACAGGGGGAGTATCGGGTATGTCGTCTTCATAAGTCCTTGTATGGATTAAAACAGGCATCAAGACAATGGTATGCCAAATTCACCACTGCATTAACCAATGCAGGTTTTCAGCATTCAAAGCATGATTATGCCTTGTTCACGCGAACCACAGGGAGTTCGTCGATTTATTTGTTGATATATGTTGATGACATACTGGTTATGGGAAATAATGATTCTGACGTTGCAAGATTCAAAGAATATCTATATTTCAATTTTCACATCAAAGATTTGGGACCTCCCAAATATTTTCTTGGCATTGAGATTGCTCGATCTGATAAAGGAATCTCTCTGTCAGAGGAAATTTATCTTGGAAATCATTTCCAAAGCAGGTCTATCAAGTTGCAGACCATCAGTAATTCCGATTGAACAGAATGTCAAATTAACAATATATGAGTATGATGCGAATTCCTCTTCACCTAACAAGGATGCATTACTCAGAGATCCGTCAGGATATCAACGACTTGTTGGAAAGTTGATATATCTTACCATGACAAGACCCGACATAAGTTATGCAGTGCAAATACTCAGCCAATTCATGCACATGTCAAAACAGTCACATATGGATGCAACCTTGAAAGTTGTGAAATATTTGAAAGGATGTCCAGGACTCGGTATTTTTTTATCTCGTGAATGCGATATGAAGATGACAGCATTTTGTGATACGGATTATGCTACTTGCCCAATGACTAGAAGATCCATTACTGGGTTTTGTATAAAATTGAGAAAATCATTGATTTCTTGGAAGACAAAGAAGCAGTCAACTGTGTCATTATCATCAGCTGAATCAGAATATCGAGCCATGGCGAAAACTACTTGCGAAATTGTCTGGATACGAGGATTACTCTCAGACCTCGGAATACAAGTCAATGGACCAAGTGAATTGTTTTGTGACAATGACGCTACACTAAAATTGGCAGCAAACCCAGTTTTTCATGAAAGGACAAAACACATAGAAGTTGACTGTCATTTCACTCGGGACAAAATCAAAGAAGGAATCTTAGTGACAAAGGGAATCAGAACAGTGGAACAACCTGCAGACATTTTTACTAAGCCATTATGCCAGAGACAGCATAAGTACCTACTAAGCAAGCTAGGTGTCCTCGACATATAAAGGCCACCAGCTTGAGGGGGAGTGTTGGAAATATGATCGAAGATCTCGAGACCGATTCCGATTATAATTGATTTAGTCAATCGCTAACTAGTACAGTAAATAGGANATTTTGAGTTTAATCTCCTTTCTATCTCAAGAGTATGTATGGACAATTCTTGTCATACCATATTCAATTCCGAAAATTGTGTCTTTCAGGACCATTCGACTGGGAAAGTGATGGGCTTAGGTAATGTGGCACAAGGACTTTATTTCTGGATCAATTCTCCAGGAGATTTAGAGTTATTGAATAAAAGCATTTCATGTAATGCAATTAGTACAAATAAAAATCTCCTACTTCATCAACGACTTGGCCACAGTGCACGATTTCCATATTCAAAATGTCCAGTTTGTCGTTTAGCTAAACAGTCTCGAGCATCATTTCCAATTAGCAAATCTCGAGCCGAAAATCCTTTCTCTTTACTTCACATAGACATCTGGGGTCCATATCATACCACACATTGGGATGGATCTCGTTTCTTCCTTACAATCGTTGATGACTATACTCGTGCCACTTGGCTATATCTTATGCAATCGAAAAGTCAAACATTCACTCATATATCAAATTTCCTTTCCTTAATTAGGAATCAATTTGGAAAATCTGTGCAACGAATTCGTACAGATAATGGTCGTGAATTCTTCACTTCTGAGTGCACAAAATTGTTCTCTACTCTCGGAATACTCCATGAAAGTTCTTGCAGTTACACTCCACAACAAAATGGAGTCGTTGAGCGCAAACATAGACATCTCTTAGAAGTAGCTCGGGCACTAAAATACCAAGCTTCTGTTCCTGATGAATTTTGGGGAGATTGTGTGGTCACGGCAGCTTATTTAATTAATCGCATGCCAACTCGAATTCTTAATGGGAAATCTCCATTTGAAATGCTCTACAATAAACAACCAGATAATGATCATCTTAGAGTGTTTGGTTGTTTGTGTTATGCAACAAATGTGGGACCTCGGGATAAGATGAGTCCCCGTGCAACGAAATGTGTTTTCATGGGATATCCTCCTCTTCAGAAGGGATATCGAGTTATGGAGATTTCAACAGGGAATTTTTTTACAAGCAGAGATGTCATATTCCATGAAGATGTATTTCCATTTGAAGAGACGATGTCTTCATCACAAGAGGGTCCATCAGAAAACAATCAGACTTTTCTATCTGATGAATATTTATCTATGGAACCAGGATTTCTTGTTGCATCAGGACCACCTTTAACATCGGACCCTTTAATGTCGGCACCAATGGAATCTTCATATCGTGAGGTAGAATCGCCTGTTTTATCTAAAGATATTTCATCTTCTTCTTCAATGAATACGTCAGGGATTGATTCTGAACCACCAATAGTTCCTGATATAAATGAACAACCTCGACGTTCTGGACGTCAGACTCGCCCACCTACATGGACAAAGGACTATATATGTTCTGCTGCAAGTTCTTCAGGTACTTTGTATCCTGTTTCTTCATATGTTTCCTTTAGCAAATTATCACCACAACATATGTGCTGTATTAGTCGCATATCAGAAGAACATGAACCATCCTCGTTCGCTAAGGCAGTAAAAGATCCTAGGTGGAGAAATGCAATGGAGAAAGAACTTACTGCACTCACGGAGAATCATACTTGGGACATTGTCTCACTACCTCCATATCGAAAACCGATTGGATGCAAATGGGTCTACAAGATCAAGTTTAAGGCAGATGGTTCCATTGAGCGATATAAGGCTCGATTAGTAGCTAAAGGGTTTACTAAAAAAGAAGGCTTTGATTACCATGAGACGTTTTCTCCAGTAGCAAAGGAAGTCACGGTACTTTCTTTCTTATCTGTTGCTACTATACAAAATTGGTCTTTGCACCAGATGGATGTGAACAATGCCTTTCTCCATGGTGATCTGGATGAAGAAATTTACATGGACTTACCTCAAGGACTTCGTAGACAGGGGGAGTATTGGGTATGTCGTCTTCGTAAGTCCTTGTATGGATTAAAACATGCATCAAGACAATAGTATGCCAAATTCACCACTGCATTAACCAATGCAGGTTTTCAGCATTCAAAGCATAATTATTCCTTGTTCACGCGAACCACAGGGAGTTCGTGGATTTATTTGTTGATATATGTTGATGACATACTGGTTATGGGAAATAATGATTCTGACGTTGCAAGATTCAAAGAATATCTGCATTTCAATTTTCACATCAAAGATTTGGGACCTCCCAAATATTTTCTTGGCATTGAGATTGCTCGATCTGATAAAGGAATCTCTCTTAGTCAGAGGAAATTTATCTTGGAAATCATTTCCGAAGCAGGTTTATCAGGTTGCAGACCATCAGTAATTCCGATTGAACAGAATGTCAAATTAACAACATATGAGTATGATGTGAATTCCTCTTCACCTAGGAAGGATGCATTACTCAGAGATCCGTCAGGATATCAACTAGGGGTGTCAATGGGTCGGGTCGGGTTTTGATGTTACCCGACCCGACCCTAACCTATAGGGTCATGCTTTGGCCCGACCCGACCCGACCCGAAAAGTTTGGTTTTAATTTCTTGTTTAGCTCAAAAACTCTAGAGAGTTGAGAGCCAAAATGTACAGAGAGAGATAAAAACTTATTTTCTTTTGTTTATTTTATCTTACTTTACCATTTTCCCTCAACGGATGAGAACCAAAACGCACGAACGGTACTAGTGTCAAAAAGGCTTGCGTGCAACCCGTTTTGACCCGACCCGACCCTAAATTTAGGGTATTTTCGGGTCGGGTCCGAGTATGGAGCCGGTATCGGAAAATACCCTAAATTTAGGGTCGGGTCGGGTCGGCCCGGGCCGGGTCGGCTCGGCTCGGCTCGGGTCTTTTTGACACCCCTAATATCAACGACTTGTTGGAAAGTTGATATATCTTACCATGACAAGACCCGACATAAGTTATGCAGTGCAAATACTTAGCCAGTTCATGCACATGCCAAAACAGTCACATATGGATGCAGCCTTGAAAGTTGTGAAATATTTGAAAGGATGTCCAGGACTCGGTATTTTTCTGTCTCGTGAATGCAATATGAAGATGACAGCATTTTGTGATACAGATTATGCTACTTGCCCAATGACTAGAAGATCCATTACTGGGTTTTGTATAAAATTGGGAAAATCATTGATTTCTTGGAAGACAAAGAAGCAGTCAACTGTGTCATTATCATCAGCTGAATCAGAATATCGAGCCATGGCGAAAACTACTTGCGAAATTGTCTGGATACGAGGATTACTCTCGGACCTCGAAATACAAGTCAATGGACCATGTGAATTGTTTTGTGACAATGACGCCGCACTAAAATTGGCAGCAAACCCAGTTTTTCATGAAAGGACAAAACACATAAAAGTTGACTGTCATTTCACTCGGGACAAAATCAAAGAAGGAATCTTAGTGACAAAGGGAATCGGAACAGTGGAACAACTTGCAGACATTTTTACTAAGCCATTATGCCAAAGACAGCATAAGTACCTACTAAGCAAGCTAGGTATCCTCGACATATATAGGCCACCAGCTTGAGGGGGAGTGTTGGAAATATGGTCGAAGATCTCGAGACCGATTCCGATTGTAATTGATTTAGTCAATCACTAACTAGTACAGTAAATAGGAAAATAGCGATGCATATATTTTATTTTCCTTTTTTATTTTTCCACTCTTACACTATAAATTCACCGATGTACCTGTAAGCATATATACAAGAAAAAGCCATTTCCTATCGTTCTTCCAATTGCTCTTCTGACATCCCTTTCTTGATCTCATCCATGCTGTTCACAGGAGAATTGTTTAAAGCATGGAATTCATGCTCTAAGATAACATGTCGATTATGATTATATCGAAACTCATTCTAATAAACTCAATCAGCGAGGCTGACCGAGCAGCTCCCGGAGGAATCTTGCTTAGCCAGTGGGAGAATGAATGTTTCATTAACCTTTTCAACGCAAGATGCCTTACGACGGGTATTTTCACACGAAACTTGCAGCATATGCACGTATGAGGTGTATTGATGTTCGAAGCAATGGCCTCGTTCATCGGTCAAGTCTGGGTCCGTTTCTCTCATTGCCATATTTGGAGATGCAACCACCGGCATGGTACAAACTTGAAGCATTTCCTTTTCTCATCCTGTTGACATGTCATCGCTTACTTTTGTTAGCATACGAGAATAATCTCGAGATAGGTGTCCTTATGGAGTTCCTTGGAGATCACAGGGGATGTTAATGAACTTGCTGGTATGTTCATGTGCTTGATCTGCCCTATTGCAACATTGCACACTTGTTCGGGTTATGACTCCCCTCTTACTAGATGTAGCTAGTGATAAGCGCCCTTGCTGAATGGACATGATTTTGCCCTTCACAATCGACAGCAACGTTCACTGAAGCCGAAGTTCCAGCAGAAAACTATCGATCAGAAAATATATGCTACAAAATTGGCCCAATTATTTCCTCGATAGTGCCATGTATATCAATACTCGGAAAAAGAATAATGATATACACACATGTATCGGTATAATGAATGACATGACATGCTTTTTCATTAAGATGATAATAAGTTTGTCAATTATTCTTTCTATACCTAGCATTACTTTTTGGACCTAGTAGCTCCGATTGGTTATGAAATATAAGCAATATAGGAATGAAAAGTTTTGTGCTCATTAGAGAGAAGGCGAGGGGGAGTAAGTGAAGAATGAATGCCTCATCCACCACTTGTTTTCTCTGCGAAATCAATTTGTCCGGTTTCATGACAAAATCACAAATCCTCTGGTTTTATGATTTCTTTATGTCCAAATGCAAAGTGTCCGAAGATTTCTCAAGTCTAAAATGAGGTGCTAGTGCCATCAAAGCATGGGAAAGACGCGTGAATTTAGAGCTTCATCAGTCATCATCGCCCCTTTCCTCAAATTTTGCATATCGTAACGCCCTCTATTATTATTCCTCAAGTTTTTTTCAATTCGTATTTTATAAACCCGCGGAAAAAATTAGGGGAAAAATTAAGAGTTGTTATCGCAAACTGCCACATTTATATCTAATGCACCGCGAACGCATTAACATAAATACATGACACACTGCACCGAAAGGAGGAGTTCCACTTCCCGTCGAGATCCGATTTGTGGCCCCCACCACAATATTACGTTGAAATTAAAAGGACAAAAGGATTTCCTTCTCTCTCCACAAGCCTCGGCGAGGCAAGGAGAGCTGCTCATTTCCAACCAGATGGAAAAAAAAGAGAGTAAAAATTAAATTAAAAAGCAATAATCGCTCGTATTAAAAAACAAAAACCATTATTTATAGAGCAGGAGTTGCGGTCGTGTGGAAATACATTTGGAAGACGCCGCGGTGCCCTAGGCAGAGGCGCTTACCGGGCCGGCCCTGAGAAATCTTACGATCGCGCGCTTAATTCCTTAATCGAGCACATTCATCCTAAGCGGACAAATTTGTGGATAAGTGTGCAAAATCGAGCCTCAATAATGCTATTAGAATAAGGATACGTGGTTCCAATTTGTGGCATATGTAAGTATTATTCATTAATGTTGTAACAATTAAATGTGCTATTTTCCATATATCATGTTGAGAATTAGGAGTAATCCTAAAAATGAGGTTTCCACCTTTATTCCAGCTCCATGCACTTGTTAAGGATGTGGAATTTGAATGGTAACGAAATGAAAAGTGCATTAAACTGTATAATAATAACTAAAAATGGCCGCCAAGGTCCAAGAAGCATTCGTGAGGATAACTCTGCGGACCATCCCAGGCTTTGGATTTTGTATGATTTTTTTGTAGATTGTGCGTGTACACAGATTGGGCAAGCGAATCAGCAATTGTTCATTATGTGAATATAAAGCTCTCATCCTTCTATCTCGATTGAAGAGAATAAAGTATTATTAATTAGTACTTATTTCAGCATTTCATGTGAAGATATATTGGTTCTAATCAAAAAGAGCAAAAAGAAGAAAAAACAAAACCAAAACTTCAATGGTATCATATAGTTCACACTTTTGACCTAAGAATTCCACTTAGGCCCTGTTTGGTTCAATTTTGCCAAGGGGCTTTCAGCTCCGAAAGCCTATTGACCAAATGCGAACCTGTTTGGTTCATTTTTTAGAGGACTTTAGCCAAATACAATTACATATTCAAAGGGCTCTAAAGGCCTTTAGCCCAAGAGAGGTCTGGAATGACTTTGAGAAATTGCATCTTGCAAATGCAAGTTGCACTGTTCATCTTCTTCGAGGAGCCAACGAGGTCAAAGATTGCCAGCCAAGGCGTCCCCGACGTTGGTGACCGTCGACCAAGGCGTCCATGACCTAGGCGACCGTCGGCCAAGGCATCCCTGATGCCGGTGACCGCTAGCCAAGGTCGCGCGACCCAGGTAGTGGCCGCCTGCTCAACCCCGGCAGAGTTCGCCTGGGTCGTGAGCCCAGGTGACTGTCGCCGTCGCTTGGGTCACGAGCCCAAGCGACCGTCGTCGTTGTCACCTGGGTTCACACGACCCAGGCGACGACGACGGCTAACCATCGCCTGAGGCGGTGTTGTCCGGCAGCCAATTTTGGCTGCTGGATGTGAATAAATTAAAAAAAAATTACAAATTTTTTATTAAAAAATAAATTTAGTCAAACTGCTTTACAAAATGTAGTGTTTACCGAATGGTGTTTAGGCCAAAGTTGCTTCACACTGCAATGAAAATTTTCATTTTATCAAACGGTATTTGCATTTCGGAAAACCCCTTCAACTTAAAGATACTTGCATTTTCTTAAGGACATTGTCCAAAGCCGAAACAAATGGGCCCTTAGACAACTACGGGTTCCCCCAACCCCACAAAAGCAAGGACAGCTGGATGCAGATGGGCCCCACCAGGGGGGAAAGAGACAAGTGGGGCCCAGCAAAAAACTAGAGAAATATACCAAAAAAATTCTCATTTTCTTGATTTCCATCTTTATTTTATATCACACCGGAGAGGAGGGCCGGGCAGGAATAATAATGGCGGCTGGAGCCTAACGCTTCTTAAGGTGGATTGCTGATTTTTGCCCTCCTCCTCAAGCCGCGCAAGCTTTGATTTCCAGGCCATTTTAAATAGGGAAAAAACCATAAATTTTGATCTTATTTTTTAGCATTATGAGGAATTATTTTCACTTAATAGAGACTTAACTCTTATGCATTTTATTTTTGAAAGACCCAAACGTATACACGTACAACGAATATATCCCGTATTCCAGCACCATTCAAAGCGTATTTGTCGTGTTGATATAAGTTTAAGTTTTTATATGACATAAAAAAAAAATCTCAAGATATATGTGTCATAATGAGTAATTTTATAATTAGAAGCATTTATACCATAATGAATATAGTTTGGAATTTTATTTTTTTTGGGCACTAACCTCATATATCGGGAGAAAATGGAAAGTGCCAGTGATGCAAACTCCACCGTGGGTCCGCAAGGCACGCGTGGATGTAGGCATTATGCCCAACCAAAATAAATTAGAAAGGCCAAGCAAAAGTAGGGAGAAAATTAAGAGGAGATGCGGGTCCCATCTTTGTTTTGCGAGGGATTGGGGAGGGTGGAGGAGGGGTTAGCTTTAATAGGCGAATTAATTAGGAGTTAGATGACACGTGTCGTCCGGACACCCGCAAAGATTCTTCGGGACAGCCCTAATTCTTATACCCATATTCTCCTATTAAGGTAGCCTCTCCCCTTTCTTGGGATTTGTGACCTATAAAGATTTGGCCTTTGGCCCTAATTCCTAATCCCATATTTTCTTCTTTCATGCATGGTGGTATGTTATCATTTCATTTCATGTGCTCTCTATCCTTCTCTTTGAATCTTTCCATGCTTCGAGTGATCGACAGAAAAAAGAAAAAGAAATTCGACTTTCTCATTACTTATTCATAGGGCTATGGTCACGGAAAAGGGTCTTCTTGTTCCCAGCAGAATCAGAAAACGAAAAGTTTGCGCATTTCGTGAGCATGAACGAAAAGGGAGGCTCGAGAAATGTATGATTGTCATGTGGCGGCTCATGGTGGTTCTACTAATCATAAGGTGGGGGCTGCTGATTCATCATCCCCCTTGCGGATGCTTCCTGACGCAGAGGATCAAGGCGCCCCCGGTTATTTTTTCTATGTTGTCGCCTGGAGGCATGAAAATTATTGAGGAGGGCATGTGGATCATTTTGGTTCTCTAGGAAATCTATTTCGGATGTATTTATGTAGTGTTGCATCGACCCACTCGAGAGAAGGGGGAGGGAGACTCTGTGTCTCTGTGTTTTGTCTGTGTGCGCGCTTGTAATGAATCTGATGATCGTGCGTGCCTAGGGAGGAGGACATCATCATCATCATCATCGACCTCCATCATCTTCTGATCCCTCCTCTCTCTCTCTCTCTCTCTCTCTCTCAAGGGTATGAGCTGTCTTCCCAGGCTCTCCATCGCCTCTCGGCGAGCTGTCCCTGAACCGCTTCCCTCAGATCGAGCTGTCCCTGTTCGGGCACGACCTGGCCTTGGTCTTGAACGTCGGGTGCTTGCTGACTCTGGTAATGCAGACACGAACTCATCTGGAAATCTTGCGAGATCCGCCCATGTGGGGGCTTTGCCGTCTCCTTGACAAGGCTCCATTTTTAAAGATTTGCCAAGTCCATAGGATTAATAGGGAAGAAAGAGCGCTTGAGAAGGGCTCAGCATGAGGAGGAAATGGTATGTTGTTTGGTGCAGTCACCAAAGCGAGATTTCTCTTGTTGAATTGGCGATGGGCGTGAAACCCTACGAGTTTTACTGCCACAGAGAGATGATTTCTATATATCTGCTCTTCCTGCAGGCAATGCTAGCCAGAGAGCCGGGATGCGAATGTCCACAAGCATTTTTCCATACATATAGAGAGAGGAAGAAGAAGAAGAAGACGGAAGCGGTGCCTTTGCTTGCGTCACCGGGCCCCCGATCTGTGACGTCATCCGTGGGCACCTCGGACGCTTAGGTGGTCCACTCAAATACGTGAAAACTCCGTACCTCTGACGCTCTCGAGAAAAGGGGGTTAG
The DNA here is from genome assembly GCA_014858505.1 of Corymbia citriodora subsp. variegata. Taxonomy (NCBI): domain Eukaryota; kingdom Viridiplantae; phylum Streptophyta; class Magnoliopsida; order Myrtales; family Myrtaceae; genus Corymbia; species Corymbia citriodora. The sequence continues at coordinate 3,208,946 of CM026416.1, forward strand.
AAGACCCCGAAGGAGCACCTTCTTTAACTTTTGTTTCGCGTATGTTGTGGCCTTGGTCCTCAAGTCGTTATGTATACATGAATAGTCGAAATATCTAAATATTAACGTTGGACAGTTATCAACTAAATCTAACTCTTTAAAATAATCGATAATAATTTCACGAAATTATTCATAATACCAAAGTAAGAATTTTTGAGTTCAAATATTTGAATAATTGAATATAGTGTCGTGAAATCTCACTCGAGTAATGTAAATACTATGCTCATTGGACATTCAAATGGAAGCTATACGCCTGAGCTTATCACTCAAGGGTCATTATTTTTTCCGGATACAGTTCCTTTTGTTTTTTCAGGGCAGGTGCCTATGCTCTCTGTAGTTTTCACTTGGCCGTCGATGAAAGATGGGTGGTCATTCCGGCGATCATGCTCCCGCGTCGTCGTCCGTCGCTCGCTCCGTTTCGTCGTACCTCAAGCAGAAGTTGCATTCGATCCACTCTCACCTGGGCAGCGGCGGTCACAGGCATGACGAGGAACGGGGGCCGTCGGGTTCGGGACAAGGCTCGGAACCCGGATCATCCGCGGCAGCATGCAGTCACGTCACCGTCCTCCCGACTGCGGCGAGATCCTCAGGAGTCGATACGGCCGGAAGAGCAATGCCCGTCCGATGCTACAGATCTCCGCTAAACGGTACGCTTTTCGTGCTCCAAGATTTGCCCCTAGTGACCAGACTGAGGCCGTTCGCGCGCGAGTTCCTACGGCGAGCCGGCGACATGCTCGAAATGCGCGTGTACACGATGGGCAACCGAGAGTACATGTCCACGGTCGTCGGTCTGCTCGATCCGGCGGGAGCCTACTTCGGCTCCAGGGTCATCTCGCGCGAGTTCAGCACCTACCCCACTTACAGGAGCCTGACCTCGTGCTGGCGCCGGAGAGCGCGGTCCTCATCGTGGACGACACCGAAGAAGTCTGGCCGGAGTACAAGTACTTCGATTTCGAGATCGGTCCCGAGGACGGCGTAGATTGGAGGTCGTACGCCCAGACGAGGGTCGACGAGGACGAGGACGGGGGTGCGCTGTCGTCCATATTCTCTGATGATCGTGGGTGCCTGGGGAGGAGGACATCATCATCATCTTCTGATCCCTCCTCTCTCTCTCTCTCAAGGATATGAGCTGCAGGGATCCAAAGCTCGGCCTATCCAACCTGATCGAATCGCCGTCAAGGGACTCCCACGCCAAAGCACATCCCACCTCCATTTGCATCGGCTACATTCGAATGACAACTCGAGTGAATTTTCTTATATACCATGAATGAAATAAACTTTTTTCGATCTAATAGACGAGGATCAACTGGTTTCATGCTTTGAGAACTCTGATATCACCTTTTTGGAGCTCTTTCTTTGGGCTCTGTTTTTCACCAATCACCGCTCCCGTTCCTTACGCAGCAAAACAGCTAAATGCGCATTAAAGAGATGGCGACCTTCAAACTTCATATGGAAATGAAAGCTCAAGAAAGTAGGGAAGAAAGAGCGACATGTTGGAAGCGGAAAAAGGAATGAATTATTGAGCTTGATGGAAGCAAATCGTCAGGGCTAAGTTGAAATATAGAAAAGAAGGGTTGTGGAGAGAAAAAAAGACTACTTAACTAACTAGCCGTCGTATATATATGTATAAGTTTAGTCAACAAACACCAATGTGATGATAAATCAAACAGAGCGACGTGAATTTGGGTCCATCATTAGGAGTTCATATGGCGGCATCCAACTGCCTCTTTCGTTTCGAATCACGGTGGCGAGCGAAGAGGCTCACCGCGACCATCAAGAGGCGTGCCGGTTTGGCACTCGGCAGGCGAATGGGGTTATATATGTACTGTGGCGTGTGTACCTGAGCCCAGCGGACGGCCTATAGCGCGTGGTCTTTCGACAGTTTTACTCACTTGCGGATTCCGAAACCACATCCAATTCCCATGTGAAGAACTCACACGAAGGAAGCACATCAAGGAGGAGGAGACTGGACAACAGCTTTTGTCATTCAACATCTTTCCTATCCTCGCACTAGAGAACGGACCAAACATTCAAAGTGGAAGTCGGTGCAACTATGCGGCCTTCATTCTTAAACTCCATAACTAAACCCATTCTGTGTGCCCTAGTTTAGAACAGATATTGAACAATTGCTGACTCTGAAATCATAACCGCAGTCACAGGATTCATCAACTCAAGAAGTCAAGTTAAAAACAAAAGCAAAAAAAAATAGGGGAAAACAGGGGAACTTGAACTGAAAGGAGACCAAATGATACCGAGAAACAATTTCTTCTTTAAGGCAGAAGCTTATTACATGTTTCTCACTCTTATTACATATATCTCATTACATGTGCGGATGCAAAGCAAACCGGGCAATTGCTCCAAGGCACACTTATTGAACTTGCGGATTCGACATCAAGGCAGAAACTTGCGGATTCGACATCAAGGTAGAAGCTTCGTGAGGCGTCGCATTCATGGCTTTTAAGGCCAAGAAGTAGGTGATGGCCATGCAAGCTATGATGGTTAGCATGAGAGTCTTGACGACATAGTACAAAAACCGACTCCGATTGACTCCTCCAAGAAGAATTCCCATCACTGTGAGGGAAGACAGGATACCGACGTAATTAATCAAGGCAAACTGTGAGTATTCGACCCCGTTCTTACCGAGCACAACGGCCAGGGGAGGGTTGGTAGCCACTCGAGCAGAACTCATTGCTATGATACCAGCAACGAGCAACAGCGTAAACCCAAACTCTTCGATCCATTCATTCCGCTCATCATCGAGCTTGGTCTCCATAACTTTCTTTCTGCTGCACGGGGTAATCCACTCTCTTCTAAAAAAGGTGATATGCTGTGAGACATTTCATAATGAGTTGACGGGTGCTACATATACCCTTTGAATTAGTTATTCACGCTGCATTTGTTTGTGGTGGAGAATGATTGGCGGGTTCACTCGGCAGAGATCCATCGCCAAAAATAGCCGGTGGGTATTTTGCAACTATAACAATTCACAACAAAAGCTTAAATTTAGGTTGATTTCATAAAAAAATAACTTTCAAAAAACGGTTTTTCAAAACGAAAAATGAACCAACTAGAGCTTGGCTCGCTTGGATCGGCCAAACCTCGAGCTCGCCGACCCATGTCTAGGTCGGTCACCAGATAGCCCGCCATTGTCTAAGCACGCAGTGGTGGAGGAATGAGCGGGAGGAAGGACGAAGCTACGGGAGGAAGGAGCACGGACGAGGAGGAAGGAGGAAGGAAAAGAAAAAGAAAAGAAATTGATTTTTAAAAATAAAAATAATTAAAATTTTAATTTTTAAATTGAAATTGAAATTACAGTAGTAATTTTTCCATCAAATCAAATTAGATAATAAACAATGGAAAATATTTTCTACTTCATTTCAAGTTCAAACTGAACATCAAAAAATATCATCATTTTATTGGAAATCATTTTCCGGAAATGGAATATTTTCCATAAAAACAAATGGAGCGTAATTTTTGTGAGCAAGAGATTTGTGGGTATGTTGACATAGATTATGTTCATATGTCTACTCTCATTTTTTGAACCTTTTTTCTCTTTTATGAAAACTTACTTCAAGCAATGTTTCCTATATATTCCAAAATGCATCTAGATATCCATACATAAATGCTCAAGCAATAAAATCAAAACAATCAATAGTGAAACAATTAAAGTACCGAAAGGTAAATAACCCAAGCCATATCAGGTAAAATTAGCATAAGAGTTTGCCATTACACCTTGGGATGGGACTTGTGAGCGGTAAATGGAAACTCTATTTAAATTTTTCTAATGTATCAATAGAACATGAATGCACTCTACATAAATTACATTCCTAAAGCGAGCTTCTAACAAGTATTAGAATATTCTAAGATGCATGAAAATTAAACTTGACACAATCAAGAATGTCACCCTAAGAGGATAAATAAGATATAAAGCAAATATGCAAATAAAATATAAATTCTTCTTGCAATCATATTTATTGAAACATGTAGCCATGGAACTTCTAATTTTTTCTAACATAGCAATTAATGATGCAAATAAAATATGAATCATACCTCAATATTTAGAAATATGCAAATAAAAAATATGCTTGAAGATGCAAAGATGAACACAATTGGACATGCAAAGAAAAAATATTCTAAAAAGGCAAATCTTCAAGATGCAATTTCCTAAATCTAAAACACCCAAGTAATCTACGTGCTTTTCTGTTCAAGATGACTCTAATATACAGATCTAATATATAACAGAAGTCTACAATGTGCCATGAATGATTTTTTTATTCTCATGAAATGTGACATATACAAATTATGTGCGATGTAAACACAAGATAAAACGGGATATGATCTAAACGCCTAGGTGTGATGACTCACAATGACATTTAGACTCCGTTCATTTCGTGAAAAATATCATGTCTTCGGAAAAATGTTTTTCAAGAAATCATTTTCTAAAAAGATGACGATATTTTTCAATATTTAGTTGAAATCTAAAAATAAAGTGGAAAATATTTTTCAACATTCAGTATCTAGTTTGATTTTCTAAGAAAAATTACTACTATAATTTTAATTTTTATAAAAGTTAAATTTTTAATTATTTTTATCAAAACAAATAGATTTTTTCTTTTTTCTTTTTTCTTTTCTTTTCCTTCCTCCTTCTTCGTGCTCCTTCCTTTGGCAGCTTCCTCGTGCTCCTTCCACCCCTGCCATGTACCTTAGTGATGGTAGGATGCCCACCGATCAACCTAGACATGGGTTGGCAAGCTTGAGGCTTGGTCGATCGAGACGAGCCTGAGCTCTGCCAAAGCCAGTGAGCTCGTGATCGCCAAATTGGTCTGTTAGCAGCCAACGGTGAGCCTTGAGCTCGTGTGATCTGGCAAGCTAGAACTTCCCACTCGCCAACTGCTCACCAAATGGCGAGCGATGAGCTCGAGGCTTCGGCAGCCCAACGACCGGTTGAAGAGAAGGTGAAAAACAAAAAGAAAAAATAAGAAAATAAAAAGAAAAAGAAAAAAATTAAAATTCGAATTAAAAAAAAAAAGGTTAGTATGGTATAAGATAAGAGAGAGTAAGGAAAATGTTTTCCCCAATTTGAAAAGTGTAAAAAATTTTCCTCTATTTTAAAAGACTTTTTTTCCTATTGATGGAAAATATTTTCTCCAACCAATTAATTTTTCACGAAACAAACGTTGAAAAATATTTTATAGGAAATTATTTTCTGTAAAATGAACAAAACCTTAGATAACCCATGACGGTGGCAATGGCATCCCAACAATTTGGTCTTGGCTCTGGCTTGACCACGGCATCAAGTGAATTGTGACAACACTATTGGAAGAAAACAAAGCAAAATCAAAAGATGAGTATGGAATGCGAAATCAACTCTAGAGTTTAATAGGACAAGAAACAACCCAATCTGTTTGTGACTTTCTAATCTTATTTGGAGGTGTGACAGAAGAGCCTAGAGAGGCATCACCATGGTCAGTCTTTTGAAGGCAAATCGAACATGCTGGACCGGCGACACTGCCTAAAGAACACTCAGCTAATTGTGTTTGTTTTTCTTAGTCTGGAGAGGCATCACCGTGATTTTGCTTTGCTGCATAAGATGAAAATTCTGTTGTGCGATTTCATAGATGGAATAAATTCTACTACGAGACATCAGCCTAAGTCAACAAGTTCCGCCAATGATATGCAAATGCAGAAATTGTTGAAATAGTGGTTTAAGCCTTATGAGGCTACTTAAGAGCTTCAAGAGAGAATGTGGGAATTGAACTTCTGTAAGCATCCATCCAAGCTTTCCTCTTCTTCATGCATTTCTTTATTTGTTTCAATTCAAAGTACTTTCAGAGTTATTAGAATAAAACGATCCATCAATTCAATCAAGGCTTGACGAGGAACGGGGCGTCGGGTTCAGGACGAGGCTTGATGATGAAGAACTTAGCATCTTCATAATCTTCAGGAAAATCGACTTTGTTACACTGATAGCGTTCTGGAATCACACTAGCCTTATTCTTCTCCTCCTCATTTGTTCCATTGGAGAGAAAAGTCTGCTCCTTAACTGCCAAAATAGGCGTAAAGCCCTTTTGGTTCTTGGATCCCTTTGCTTAGGGACCCCTGTACAGCTCGTTCAAACCATCCACATTCTCATTAGCATACCCGTAGTAGCCATTGCCATGTCCCCTGTGTTTTTGTACTTGTTGTCGACAGCCAGCCAGCCACCCACGCCCATTTGTTCTTGAATCATAGTTTCATAGTTAAATCCCATGCCGGATCTAATTGTGCTTCCAGGAATTGAAGCACCGCCCTCTTCTAAAGATAAAAGAACATACCCAAGACAGCGCAACCTCAAGAACTTCTCCTTCGTCGCTTGATTTTCCGAAACCCAGGTGAGAGAAAGGAGCGAATCTCGTTGGAGCCACAGATGGGGCTTCGAGAGGCGACGGCGGAGGCAGAGGCGGCGGCGTGGTCCGTCCCCGGAAGTTGCCTCCATTGTCCTCATCTCCCACTCTCTCCTCTCTCACACAAAAGACAGTGACCCACACATACAGGCTGGACTTTTCTTCTCCTTCTTCTCCTCTTTCCTTCCTTCTTCTTCCACTCTCCCATTCCTCACCAAGAAAGACCACGCCACACAGCACGCCCAAAACCCAGAAAAGCAGAAAACCCAAAAGGAAAGAAAGATCCCATTTTTATCGCAGCTCGCCCCACCCTCATGATTACCCTCTAAGCACCCACCGTAGAACTATGCATTTACGCTCGCCTTTACTCCAACCGTAGCCTCCCCTCCCCTCGCCAGAAGAGAGCAAATCAAAAAGACCATCATTTCGCAGCCGCATTTCTTGCCCGGAAGGAAGAGTCCCCCGCCCCCGACCCCCCAACAATGCAGTCCCGAATTCTTGCTCTCCTGAGCTTCTTCGCCGCTTCGGCAGTTCTTTTCCCCTTGGCGGAGCCAGATCTCGCGTCCGACCGGGCGGCTCTCCACGCACTGAGATCCGCCGTCGGGGGCCGCACTTTGCTCTGGAATGTCAACCTCCAGAGCCCCTGCACGTGGGCGGGCGTCCGGTGCGAGGGGAACCGGGTCACCGCCCTCCGCTTGCCCGGCGTCGCCCTGTCCGGCCAAATTCCCGACGGTGTCCTTGGTAACTTGACCCACCTCCGTGCTCTCTCACTCCGAAGGCGACGGCGGAGGTGAAGGGGGCTTGGGACTGGCGGTGGCTTTGGGAGAGGCCGAGGCGGACGCGGTGGGCCGTGCTGGAGAAAAGAGAGAGAGAGAGAGAGAGAGAGAGAGAGAGAGAAGGCCTCTCCGTTTCTCATGTCGACGAAGGAGAAGGCCGAAAGACAGCTTTGAAAATTAAAGAGCGGAGGGAGAGAAGGAGGGGGTATTTAAATTTCAGCATTAATTACTGGCATCCTTTTTCAGAGGAAAATAAAATCTCTCATTTTACAGTTTCTTTTTTATTTTCCAGTCAGTCCAAGTCAGGTGACACATGTCGACATTTCATTGAGTATGTTAATATTTATTTTTGGTCAAAGAATGTATCAATATTACTAACCCAATAATGAATAAACTATTAACACACGAAATTTACCGGTAAACTTCCCAATTATTTAGTGATTTTCTAGTGGGAGAACGATAGTGTTAAGTATCTTGTCCCCAAAAAATCCTAATATCTTGAGTTTTTGGTGCAATCAAATCCTATCTTTGCCGTCAAAATAATTTTGTTGCTTATTGGAGCACCAATTGTGACGAAAAAATCATATAATACTCTACCTATTTATTTTGTACAATCATAATAGGTCGTACGAGAATGGAAAAAAATAAAATTGGTAATACACACCTCATTATTTTCAATTAGTTCCATAAATCATCTCCGATTTCATTTAGCAAGGGCCAAAAAAACAAAAGGGTCTACATCACAAATAGCTAATTATAAATGATTAATTTTACGAGAAGACCAACACCCAAAAGCAATTGTAATTACTTCAAGAGCACTTACGTACACGAGTTCGGACCAAAAGCAGCATGCCTTTAAGTTGGTATAAAGAGCTTCTAGACTAATATTCCTTTCCAACATCTTTAAAAAACATCGACCGGAAATCGAGATTCAAGCTATGCGTGTACATCGTAAACGACACTTACTAGATTGGAGATTTTCAAAATTGTGTTTCTCGTACATTGATAGGAAGAACAACCTCGTTTCTCGTTCGTCAAAGAAAAATCACACCAAACATCAGGATTTGTCTACAAGCACTTAATGCAGTCGTCATCTAGTCAAGGACATGTGAACAAGTAGAGAGAGATATGGTCGATGGTCTAACGTATGAATGATCCCTCACAACCCCTGCCTTCCAATTGCGGAAGAAGTTCAAAGGATTGGGCATGTCGATCGCCGGCTCTTTGGCTCGAGCCCTCTCGATTCTCTAAAGACCCTCTCATGCGAATGGCGTTATGGATCTTCTAGTATATGGAGGACTCATGCCATTGCCTCTACTTAGATTCCTCTTGAGAGGAACATGTCAACCATATCGTAACAAATCCAAAGATAATTGAACACGAGTCACAATCTCGATACGACATTATTCAATATGAAGTCTGCATCCTTGTCCACTAAGATATAAAATGGCCCAAAACTCTTACCTCTAATAAAAACATCAAATGAGTTTTTGTATGCAGAATCACCGGAGCATGGCATGGCGTGAAATGGCCTAGCAGCCAAAGGCTAATGAGGAAGAAAATAGAACACCGCGCCATATCTAAGGATTGGCTTATGGTTTTTCCAAAATCAGTTGACCTAATTTTCTTTCTGCGTCGATGCTCAAATCACCGAAAGGATCAATCATAACCGGCAGCATCCTGTACAGGCATGGTAATATCATAGCATAAAGGAATAAATTTGCCCCATATGAAGGCATGGAAGTTCAGAGCCAGACTTAACTACGTCAAGAACACTCACATACAAAACCAACAATTGTATTAAAAATATAGTAGGATTTTGGACCAAAAGCGATTAGTTTGGGGATGCTGCCAACTTTAAGTATACAATCTCTAAGTTGGTTCGATCTATACATGCTACTGGAGAATGAAATGAATCCAGAAACCCAATGCACTCCTTCCAAGGAAGACAAGAAATTAAACTTCAAAAAACAACGAATAAGAACCAACCAACATTGGTCGACTCAGTAAATCTCAGTCTAAGGGTTTGCCTTTCTTGATCTCACCCATGCTCTTCACAGGAGAATTGTTTAAAGCATGGAATTCATGCTCTAAGATAACATGTCGATTATGATTATGTCGAAACTCATTCTAATAAACTCAATCAGCGAGGCTGACCGAGCAGCTCCCGGACGAATCTTGCTTAGCCAGTGGGGGAATGAATGTTTCATTAACCTTTTCAACGCAAGATGCCTTACGACGGGTATTTTCACACGAAACTTGCAGCATATGCACGTATGAGGTGTATTGATGTTCGAAGCAATGGCCTCGTTCATCGGCCAAGTCTGGGTCCGTTTCTCTCATTGCCATATTTGGAGATGCAACCACCGGCATGGTACAAACTTGAAGCATTTCCTTTTCTCATCCTGTTGACTTGTCATCGCTAACTTTTGTTAGCATACGAGAATAATCTCGAGATAGGTGTCCTTATGGAGTTCCTTGGATATCACATGGGATGTTAATGAACTTCCCGGTATGTTCATGTGCTTGATCTGCCCTTTTGCAACATTGCACACTTGTTCGGGTTTTGACTCCCCTCTTACTAGATGTAGCTAGTGATAAGCGCCCTTGCTGAATGGACATGATTTTGCCCTTCACAATCGACAGCAACGTTCACTGAAGTCGAAGTTCCAGCAGAAAACTATCGATCAGAAAATATATGCTACAAAATGGGCCCAATTATTTCCTCCATAGTGCCATGTATATCAATACTCGGAAAAAGAATAATGATATACACACATGTATCGGTATAACGAATGACATGACATGACATGCTTTTTCATTAAGATGATATTAAGTTTGTCAATCATTCTTTCTATACCTAGCATTACTTTTTGGACCTAGTAGCTCCGATTGGTTATGAAATATAAGCAATATAGGAATGAAAAGTTTTCTGTTCATTAGAGAGAAGGCGAGGGGGAGTAAGTGAAGAATGAATGCCTCATCCACCACTTGTTTTCTCTGCGAAATCAATTTGTCCGGTTTCGTGACAAAATCACAAATCCTCTGGTTTTTATGATTTCTTTATGTCCAAATGCAAAGTGTCCCAAGATTTCCCAAGTCCAAAATGAGGTGCTAGTCCCGTCAAAGCATGGGAAAGACGCGTGAATTTAGAGCTTCATCAATCATCACTGCCCCTTTCCTCAAATTTTGCATATTGCAACGCCCTCTATTATTATTCCTCTTCTTTTGGGCTTTTTCTTTTTTAATTCTCTCTTGATTTCTCTCGTACGTTTGACATATTATTTGCAAATAGATAAGGAGATGAGAAGTCAAATATCAAGATACTACTTATATTTCTTAGCTAATTTCATTATAAATTTTTGTGGCGCAAAAGGGAAAAAAATGACATCTAATGGACCGCGAACGCATTAGCATAAATACACGACACACTGCACTGAAAGGAGGAGTTCCACTTCCCATCGAGATCTGATTCGTGGCCCCAACCACAATACCACGTTGAAATTAAAAGGACAAAAGGATTTCCTTCTCTCTCCACAAGCCTCGGCGAGGCAAGGAGAGCTGCTCATTTCCAACCGGATGGAAAAAAAGAGAGTAAAAATTAAATTAAAAAGCAATAATCGCTCGAATTAAAAAACAACAACCATTATTTATAGAGCAGGAGTTGTGGTCGTGTGGAAATACATTTGGAAGACGGTGCCCTAGGCAGAGGCGCTTACCGGGCCGACCCTGAGAAATCTTACGATTGCGCACTTAATTCCTTAATCGAGCATTCATCCTAAACGGACAAGTTTGTGGATAAGGTGGCCTCTTCGACCAAATGTCATCATTTGAGCCTGCCAAATAGCATTTTCAGTTCCCTGTGATTTCGATTGGGTTGGGATAAGTGTGTAGAATCGAGCCTTAATAATGCTATTAGAATGAGAATATGTGGTTCCAATTTGTGGCATATGTAAATATTATTCATTAATGTTGTAACAATTAAATGTTCTATTTTCCATATAACATGTTGAGAATTAGGAGTAATCCTAGAAATGAGGTATCCACCTTTATTCCAACTCCATGCACCTGTTAAAGATGTGGAATTTGAATGATAACGAAATGAAAATTGCATTAAACTATATAATAATAACTAAAAATGAGAAGCATTCGTGAGGATCACTCTGCGAACCATCCCAGACTTTGGATTTTGTATGATTTTTCTGTAGATTGTGCGTGTGCACAGATTGGGCAAGCAAATCAATAATTATTCATTGTCCATTGTCCGAATATAAAGCTCTCATTCGTCCATCTCAATTGAAGAGAATAAAGTATTATTTATTGGTACTTATTTCAGCATTTCATGTGAAGATATATTGGTTCTAATCAAAAAGGGCAAAAAGAAGAAAAAACAAAACCAAAACTTCAATGGTATTATTTAGTTCGCACTTTTAGACAACTACAGGTTGCCCCCACCCCACAAAAGCAAGGACGGCTGGATGCGGATGGGCCCCACCAGGGGAGAAAGAGACAAGTGCGGCCCAGCAAAAAACTAGAGAAATATACCAAAAAAATTCTCATCTTCTTGATTTCCATCTTTATTTTATATCACACCGGAGAGGAGGGCCGGGCTGGAATAATAATGGCGGCTGGAGCCTAACGCTTCTTAAGGTGGATTGCTGATTTTTGCCCTCAACCTCAAGCCGCACTAGCTTTTATTTCCAGGTCATTTTGGGCCTGTTTGGTTTGGCTTTGGGCAAATGCCCTTAAGAAAATGCAAGTACCTTTAGGCTGAAGGGGTTTTTCAAAATGCAAATATCGTTTGGTAAAATGAAATTTTTTATTGCGGTGCGAAGCAACTTTGGCCTAAACACCGTTTGGTAAACACTATATTTTGTAAAGCACTTTAACTAAATTTATTTTTTAATTAAAAATTTGTAATTTTTTTTTTAATTTATTCACATCCGGCGGCCAGATCTGGCCGCTGGACAGCACTGCCTGAGGTCGCCGACCTCAGGCGGTGGTCAGCCGTCGCCTGGGCGCGCGACCCAGGCGACGGCGACGGTCGCCTAGGTCGCGAGCCCAGGCGGTGGTCAGGCGACGGCGACGGTCGCCTAGGTCGCGAGCCCAGGCGACGGCGACGGTCGCCTGGGTCGCGAGCTCAGGCGACGGCGAAGGTCGCCTGGGTCGCGCGAACCCAGGCGACGGCGACGGTCGCCTGGGCTCGCGACCCAGGCGAACGTCGCCTGTGCGCTCGACCCAGGCGATCGTCGCCTGGGTCGCGCGACCTTGGCCGGCAGTCGCCGGCGTCGGGGACGCTCGGCCGACGATCGCCTGGGTCGTGGACGCCTTGGTCGGCGGTCGCCAGCGTCGGGGACGCCTTGGCCGGCGGTCTTCGGCCTCGTCGGCTCGTCGGAGAAGATGAACAGTGCAACTTGCATTTGCAAGATGCAACTTCCCAAAGTCACTCAAGACCTCCCTTGGGCTAAAGGCCTTTGAGGCCCTTTGAAAATGCAATTGTATTTGGCCAAAGTCCTCTAAAATCCGAACCAAACAGGTTCGCATTTGGCCAAGGGGCTTTCAGCCCTGAAAGCCCCTTGGCAAAGCTATACCAAACAGGGCCTTTAAATAAGGAAAAAATCATAAATTTTGATCTTATTTTTTAGCATTATGAGGAATTATTTTCACTTAATAGAGACTTAACTCTTATGCATTTTATTTTTGAAAGACCCACGTACAACGAATATATCCCATATTCCAGCACCATTCAAAGCGTATTTGTCGTGTTGATATAAGTTTAAGTTTTTATATGACATAAAAAAAATATCTTAAGATATATGTTTCATAATGGGTCATTTTATAATTAGAAGCATTTATACCATAATGAATATAGTTGGGAATTTTTATTTTTTTGGGCACTAACCTCATATATCGGGAGAAAATGGAAAGTGCCAGTGATGCAAACTCCACCGTGGGTCCGCAAGGCACGCGTGGATGTAGGCATTATGCCCAACCAAAATAAATTAGAAAGGCCAAGCAAAAGGAGGGAGAAAATTAAGACGAGATGCGCGTCCCATCTTTGTTTTGCAAGGGATTGGGGAGGGTGGAGGAGGGGTTAGCTATAATAAGCGAATTAATTAGGAATTAGATGACACGTGTCGCTCGGACACCCACAAAAATTCTTCAGGACAGCCCTAATTCTTATACCCATATTCTCCTATTAAGGTAGCCTCTCCCCTTTCCTGGGATTTGTGACCTATAAAGATTTGGCCTTTGGTCCTAACTCCTAATCCCATATTTTCTTCTTTCATGCATGGTGGTTCGTTGTCATTTCATTTCATGCACTCTCTATCCCTCTCTTTGAATCTTTCCATGCTTCGGGTGATTGACAGAAAAAAAAGAAAAAGAAATTCGACTTTCTCATTACTTATTCACAGGGCTATGGTGACGGAAAAGGGTCTTCTTGTTCCCAGCAGAATCAGAAAACGAAAAGTTTGCGCATTTCGTGAGCATGAACGAAAAGGGAGGCTCGAGAAATGTATGATTGTCACGTGGCGGCTCATGGTGGTTCTACTAATCATAAGGTGGGGGCTGCTGATTCATCATCCCCTTGCGGATGCTTCCTGACGCAGAGGATCAAGGCGCCCCCGGTTATTTTTTCTATGTTGTCGCCTGGGGGCATGAAAATTATTGAGGAGGGCATGTGGATCATTTTGGTTCTCTAGGAAATCTATTTCGGATGTATTTATGTAGTGGTGCATCGACCCGCACGAGAGAGGGGGAGGGAGACGGTGTGTGTCTGTGTTTTGTCTGTGTGCGCGCTTGTAATGAATCTGATAATCGGGCGTGCCTAGGGAGGAGGACATCATTATCATCATCGACCTCCATCATCTTCTGATCCCTCCTCTCTCTCTCTCTCTCTCTCTCTCTCTCTCTCAAGGGTATGAGCTGCAGGGATCAAAAGCTCGGCCCATCCCACCTCATCGAATCGCCGCCAAATGACTCCCACACCAAAGCACATCCCACCTCCATTTGCATCGGCTACAGTCGAATGACACCCCGAGTGAATTTTCTTATACCATGAATGAATATAGATTTTTTTCGATTTAATAGACAAGGGTTATCAATTTTCTTTTTTATTTAAGATAAAATGATGACTCGTACTAATTACATATTTAATGACCAAATCATGTCGTAAGTGAAATGTCACGTTCTGAATAAAAATATAGGAGAAAATATTTCATTGATTTTGATTTTATAGAATAGATAGATTTATGGGGAGAAATTTAAACTCACAAGTATATACTTTTTTTATTATTATGGATATCTTGAGAGAATGACAAGAAATTATTGATTATAAAAAGTGGGATTGCATTTCCACCAATTAACGGGCAATTGCTCCCGATTTCCGAGCTCGCTGATTGCACCTCAAATTAGACCTTGACTGCTTAACCATCACCACAGCTTCCAGAAGGAAAGGACTGACTGACCCCATTCCAAAATCCCAGCGACGGCCGTCCGCCGCCGTCTTCCCAGGCTCTCCATCGCCTCTCGGCTCCCCTGAACCGCCTCCCTCGGATCGAGCTGTCCCTGTTTGGGCACGACCTGGCCTTGGTCTTGAACGTCGGGTGCTTGCTGACTCTGGTAATGCAGACAAGAACTCATCTGGAAATCTTGCGAAATCCGCCCATGTGGGGGCTCTGCCGTCTCCTTGACAAGACTCCATATTAATTTCTACCGGTTGGCTTGGCGGGCCGATGGAAGAGAATTGATTCGAGGAGATTTGATCGGTAACATCAGCTCAAGAGTTGTATCATGGTCCGGTCTCCTTATCCGTAGATTATTAGCATATTATTGCCATAGATTAAGGAAGATGAACAGCCATTTTTGGCATCGACCAATTCCATCACGACAAAAGAAAAGCCGACCCCCCCTCCCAGCCAAAACTCTCCCTTGAGCTTTGCCATCATCCATGAATGATTTTTCTACGAAAAGAGACCATCCATCGCCAGCAATCCCATGTTCGATGCTTCTGGGCTAAAGCGCATAATGCGAACCCATCAGCAAGACCAGCGGACGTTCCGATTCTTAGCTCTTAAGTTTGTCTGGTGCGTAGTTCATTCGGTTGACCCGAGGCAAGAGAGACCTTCGTTAAGGTGAAGGCTTTTCTTGCTTTATATACCATGAAACTTAGAATTTGATGCTTAAAGTGAATGCTACTCAAATTACACCCTTTGCTTGTTTTTTGCTTGTTATTCAGGCACAGATAATGAAGAAGAGAAGGGAAGAAAGAGCGCTTGAGAAGGGCTCAGCATGAGGGGGAATTGGTATGTTGTTTGGTGCAGTCACCAAAGCGAGGTTTCTCTTGTTGAATTGGCGATGGGCGTGAAACCCTACGAGTTTTACTGCCACAGAGAGATGATTTCTATATATCTGCTCTTCCTGCAGGCAATGCTAGCCAGAGAGCCGGGATGCGAATGTCCACAAGCATTTTTCCATACATATAGAGAGAGGAAGAAGAAGAAGATAGAAGCGGTGCCTTTGCTTGCGTGAGCGGGACCCCGATCTGTGACGTCATCCGTGCTCACCTCGGACGCTTAGGTGGTCCACTCAAATATGTGAAAACTCCGTACCTCTGACGCTCTCGAGAAAAGGGGGTTAGAAGACTCCGAAGGAGCACCTTCTCTAACTTTTGTTTGACGTATGTTGTGGCCTTGGTCCTCGTTATGAATACATGAATAGTCGAAATGTCTAAATATTAACGTCGGATAGTTATCAACTAAATTTAACTCTTTGGAATAGTTGATAATAATTTCACGAAATTATTCATAACATTAAAGTAAGAATTTTCGAGTTTAAATATTTGAATAATTGAATATAGTGTCGTGAAATCTCATTCTAGTAAAGTAAGGACCATGCTCATTGGACATTTTCGAGTTCAAATATTTGAATAATTAACGTGGACAATTTTTGTAATTTTTTTCGTTTACTTAAGTGTTAGAAATTTGAAAAATGGATGATGTGAGTATGATAAATTTGGAAAATCAATTGCTTAAATGTCATCGACAATTTGCCTCGTTGGAAAATTTGATATTGACCTCACCTAGATTTGGTAATGGGACCAATGGGGCCTTGCTAGCCTTAGGTGAGGGCCTTTGCGACCCTACCAATTGTGGGTGAGGTGGTCTAGCCCAAATCTAGCGAGGGCCTTCGCACCCTTGCCTGCAACGGCATGGCCCAAGGCAAGGTCATTGTAGCCTCACTACGAGGGCCCTTGTTTGCAACGGCAATGGCATCGCCTAGGGCCTTCATGACCACGCGGATCGAGAGCGAGGCCTTTACAATGCACTAAATAAATGAAATTTTAAAAATATTGCAAAAAATACACGTAGGATGATTTGTTAGAAGTCACTCTCAAATGATCAAATTTAATTTGTTATGGCACTTAAGTGGGCAAAGGAGAAAAAGTCATGATATTCCTACTGTACTTGTCCCAATTAAATACAAAATGTTCTTCACAAAAAGTTGGCCCTTTAACAACGAAATAAAGTGCATTGCTACTATACTTGTTCCCATAAAATGCAAAACTTCTTCATAAAAGGTTGGCCATTTAAGGTGCGTTTGGTAACATTTATGCTCTTAAGAATAATTTCTTTTGAAAAATAGTTATTTTTTATTTCTATTCCTTTGAACAATTTTTGAGTAAAACAAGATATTTGGTAATTATAAAAATTTCCGATTCTCGGAATAAAAAAATAGAATAAGAATACGTTTGGTGTCAACAAAAAAATTTTATTCTTTTTTTTCTTAATGGCGGCGGCAATTGGTGCCTGTGACTTGGAGGTCATCAAGTACCGGGCGAAGGGCAACGGCGGGTGGTCGATGACCAATGACGGTAACGGCGGCTGGCAGCCGATAGTGGCATCGGGTAGTGGGTGGTAGCCAGCAATCAGTGATGGTCATGAGTAACGACAACCCAAGAAATAACTTTCTAAAAATTGTTCCTAAGAGCAAGAAGTTACTTTTTTCTACTACTTATTTTTATTCTAAATCTATTCTTTGGAACAACTTTCTATTCCAGAGAATAGAAACACTAATAGATGTTACCAAATAGATTTATGTTCTATTTCTATTTTTGGGAACAAAAGAACAAAAAAGAGAAAATTTAGAGCGTTGCCAAACTCACCTTAACAACGAAATAAAGTGCATTGCTGTTGAGCATATATTTTAGCCCTTTTACCATGAATTATTTTCTCTTCTAGCCACATAATCCCACGATGTCGATTTTGTTATAGTTTAATCACATTCGGGTTATACCCTTGTCTGGAGATTACACAATCAACATTATACGGTTGCTAGATCTTGTTGAAATGAATGTTTGTATAAGTGTAAATTTTTCAATACCTTACGAGTTTTGTTTGCTTTAGAATGAGTTATTTTGCATAAAATGAATAGTTTGAAACCCATTTTTCCAAAAAAAATGATCATTTATATGGCTCACAAAATTGTGAAGGAGTTAAGTGAGAAAAAGAAGTTATGGCAATCATAAGCGCTATACGAAAGTTATGACAATTATGTTATACTTATCCTAAAAAATGCAATATGTTCTGCCCAAAAGGTTGGCCCTATAATCACGAAATAAAGTTTGTCGATTTTGAGCATATATTGTAGCCCTTTTACCATGAACTATTTTTGCTCGTAGCCACAAAATCCCGCCATGTCGATTTTTCTTTTAGTGTTAATCATATTCATGTCATACCCTTGTTTCGAGATTACATAATCAATAGTATACAATTGCCAAACCCGTTGAAATGAATGTTTATATAAGTGTAAAATTTTTGAATACCTAACAACAAGTTATGTTTCTTTTAGCATGAATTACTTTGCATAAAATAAATGGTTTGAAAAATATTTTCCCAAAAGAATAATTGCTTGTAGGCCTTACAAAAATGAACGAAGAAAAAATATTTTTATCGTTTGCGAAATTTTTTTCATTGACAAAATTACCAAGATTGACCGGAGTGCTTATTGTTAGTGTTTGCGAAAAATATCTTTATCGTTTACCTATCCCAAAAAATTTCACAAACGGGATAGGTAACCAGGATTACCAAAATTACCAAGATTGACCGAAATTTTTTTGTGTTGGTTACCAAGATTACCTAATATTAGCTGGTCAAAAAATATTTTTATCGTTTGCGAAATTTTTGAAAGAAAAAATATTTTTAGTAAGAAGCACTTTCTCAATGACCAGGCATTCACAACAAGACTCTACGATAGGTAACCAAGATTACCAATTTCTTTCAAAAATAGCCAGCAGAACACCTTTGTTTAGTGATGAATGAGAGATGAGAGACAAATTAGGAATGCTTACACATATCTTAATCTCTTTCTGATAACAAACGGTACTTTACCAATATCAAATCTGAACAGCTAGAATTACACAAACGGAGACATATTCTCAGCCCACTACACATGTGAGGCAAGTTAACAAATGAAACAACTGAACTTAGAGTACATTAGTACACTAAGGCATATTCAACGAGCATTATATTGGACAAGCAACAAGTCGGACATAACTTAGATCTAAGATGCTGAAAGAATTACAAAAAAGCTTATTCAGCCCAGAAAGTCTAGAGATATCAAGATCATTTTCTGGTCTCCTAGTGGCACCAAACCAACACTCTGTTACAAGTTGAGTGCACTGTCCCTGTTGTATCCAATGAAAAGAACTCACGAGAATGTTGTTCTGCAACTAGAGGTTAAGGATCTTTCATTCCTCAGGCTTCTCCACGCACGAGTCAAACAAGAACACTTCCTATATACCAGCTAATATTACCCAGTGCATTCCACTTAAGACTTGCAACGGCCCAAATGTCCTCCATAAGAGGTCAAGTTCCTCCAACGGATGGTCTCAAACTGTACAACTACAGGGAAACTCACGGCTAATATTATCTTCTCAAGCTCACAGTTGATTTTGTCCAATACTTGGATCAGTCTCTCCTGTTTCTTAATGTTCCATCATAGCTATCTCCTGCTTCTGTAGGGGAATTAAGTTCCACCAGACGGATTGTATACCTTTGCACTTGGAGTCCCCTACTTTGGGACTAAGAAAGAATCTTGAGGAGGATTACCTCATCTTATCTCCCCCTAAAAAGGTTCAATCTTCTGAGTCCAGGTTTTGCGTTTCACAGGCAGCTGAATTTCGATTCATCCACTGCTTTCTGCGATTGCGTGAGAATAGCTGTAGCCACTTGATCGGTTGCCGTGTTTGTGGGTTTTTGATAACAGCGAGAGGTGCAGCCACTTCCCTCTGGAGGATTTGCGCTCCAAGGACAAATGGTTCCAGGAACGAGCCTTGTTGTCTCGTATAGATGTTTTGGTTCAGGCGGTCCATTCGCTCAACCCGAATCTCTCGATGTTGGAGTTGCCCATTTCTAGGAGTTCGGTGCAGTTGCTGTTTCAGAAGAATCTCTATGCAGGAGTCCGTATTTTAGGGTAAATTAGTGGGTTGATGCGACATTGTATTCCTCGTCGGTGGAGAAAGGGAAGGATTTGGAGGATGCGCATGTTTTTTTGCTCTCAAGTGATTGGTGATGGTGTAGAAAGTTTGGAAATTTGCTGAGTGCCTCGACCGGTTAGCTGTCGCAGAGGATGGAGATGATTGATTTGAAAAAGGAAAGGGGGGGGGGGGGGGGACACACGCGAGCCCATTAGTTTGGTTACAAGGGCGGTTCGGATGAGAGCGATGAATGGCGTAGGTAACAGGTGAAAAGAATGGAAGCATGGTAATGTTAGTTCGACTGTACATGTTCCCTACAAGAACGTGGGATCGCGGGATCCTGTGGATTTGTACAGGGAACTTCGTAATTCTGAAGAGCCCGTGAACCTGAGCCGTGATGAGTGAAAGATCCTCCAGGAGATTTTCGTTGTTTTGCAGAGTCGCACCATGGGTATCTAATCAGGCTCTTGCCATCTATAGGCATGTCTTTTTTCCCAACCGCATCCGCAAATTCCAAATTTTTTTCTACAAGAAACGCCTGCCGATGTTACCTTTTACTCTGGTCTCACTTGGCCGTAATTGATGAGATCCAGATGATGGCAGACACATACAGAGGCTATGCATGGACGAGAGCATTGCTAGGACTTAAGGTTGATGAGATACATGTTTGCCGCTATCCAAGTTTTCTAAATATGGGGAGGAAACTCTGTTCTGATACTGGGGATGAGTTGCATGAATGCCACTACGACAGATTCAAGCCACTGGTTGTTGAAGCTGAGACACCACTCGGGGATCTTTGCAATGTTTGATCCGGTGATTGTGTAGTTGCTTTTTCTCGGAGAGAAATATTTGAGGTTAAATTGGCGATTGAGAAGCGCACCAATCACTGCTTGCATGTCATATATGGTAGGGGTGTGCATGGTCCGAGTGGGCGGTTCCCACCCTAGAACCAGGAACCACCCACTAAGGACTGGTTCCAAAAAATTGGATCCGGAAACTGCCCGTTGGTTCCATGGATCCACCCGAGAACCGGACCACCGGTCCGGTCCGGTTCCCGAGTGGATCTATAGAACCGGTCTCACAAGCTTGCAAAGAAAAAAAGCTCTACTAGACACGTATTGAAAAGATGGTCTATTTAGAGATTTCACAAATGTTCTCGTGCTTTTTTCTTTAGCTCTCTTGGTAGATTGTCTCAAATAGAACAATAAAAATTATAAACATGGGGCTTCAAAATTTTAATTTTTTTTCAACTAAAAAAATTATTTTTTTATAATAAAAATTAATATATATTATTATTATAATACCGGTCCGGTCTGAATGGGTGGGTGGGCGGATCTGCCCATAGAACCAGGAACCGGACCGGTACCCACCGGTTCCAATAAATTGTATTGGAACCGGGAACCGGACCGGTCCCTTTAGGAACCACCAGTTCCGGGCGGTTCCCGGTTCTTTTGCACACCCCTAATATATGGTGCCATGCCACCTAAGACTCGAAGACACCAAGCTAACTTGTTTACAGATCAAGACAATGAGTATCATGCCTTGGTTGCAAGTGATCCAGTGGGGATGGGTCTCAATCTGAATATCAGGAGGGTTGTGTTTTCCACTCTCTTGAAGTATAACAGCAATAACATGGTGCCAGTTCACGCTTCGCAGGTAAAGCAGATTGCTGGAAGAGCTGGTAGAAGAGGAAGCTGATATCCTGATGGGCTTACAACTACCTTTGAGCTTAATGAATTAGAGTACCTCATTGAGTGTTTGAAGCAGCCATTTGAAGAAGTTAAGAAGGTGGGTCTCTTTCCTTTCTTTGAGCAGGTTGAGCTCTTTGCTTGCCAACTTCCCAATGTTACGTTCTGCAAGCTACTCGAGAAATTTGGTGAGAATTGCCGTCTTGATGGCTCATACTTCTTATGTTGGCACGATCATATTAAGAAGGTTGCAAACATGTTGGAGAAGGTCCCAAGGCTATCTCTTGAAGATCGCTTCAACTTTTGTTTTGCACCAGTTAATGTCAGAGATTCAAAATTAATGTATTATCTTCTGAGGTTTGCCATAGCTTATAGTCAAAACTTCCCTGTTAATATAGCAATGGGCATGCCCAAGGTTTCTGCTTGAAATGATGCTGAGCTTTTGGATCTAGAGACCAAACATCAGGTGCTGTCTATGTTTCTGTGGTTGTCTCACCACTTTGAGGAGAAAACTTTTCCATCTGTTAAGAAAGTAGGACCTATGGCGACAGGCATTGCTGAGTTATTGGGTCAGTCTTTGAAAGTAGCTAACTGGAAACCATAATCAAGGCCGGCAGGAAAACAAAAGCCTAAAGAGAAGCCTGAACAAAAGGAGGATGGCTATGAGAGACTGGTCACTTGGCAAACTATTTTCTTTGTAAGTTACTCTAGATTAGTTTTCTGCAAATATTATTCATGGAGCAGGATGATATAGGCTATAACTACTTGATGGGAGTGAAGGAGTGATTGTGAGTGTATTGAATTGACCTTGTCTGTTTCTAGCTGAACGTGATTGTGGCGACCTTGCTGATTTAGTGGTTCATTAACTAGATATTGCTTTGATGTGAGGGAATCTTTGTTGTTCAATATAAGGCAAACTCATTAAGGCCATCAGATGCTTTAGTGAGAAGATGTGATTGTATGATGTAGTGCATGTTAGAATGGGTAAAAAAATCCAGATGGAAACTTTAAAAAATGACCTTGGGTTTGATGGGTTTCCAATTTAGTGGTGGGTGTTATTGTTGTCTTTGTTTCGGCCAAGTCTTACTTTCATTTGGCCTTAAATAGCTCTTCCGGAGATGACTTGTCTTTGTGATATGTACCATTCTAGACGAGGAACATTGTTCATTTAACTATTTGTTTAGGTTGATTGTCATGAAAATTAAAAAAATTAATTTTATAAGGAAGGTAAGGTTTTGATACAGTGATTCATCTGTTTATAACCTTTAGATGACAAGCCTCTCGGTGGTAAACCCTGAGATTTGTAGCCTTGCAATTGTCCAAAGTTGGGTAGCTCTTCAGAATGGCACAACTTTTTGCCTAGTCAAAGTTGGTGCTATTTCCAGTTCATTGTGATTTTCTTTGTCATCCTTCAGGAAAAAAATGATTGCTTTTCTTTGTCATGCAGGAGAAGATCAGAATAAGGTCCTGGAAATTCCACATGCTGAGAAATTGTCTACATAGTCATGTGCAGGTAGTACAACTCAGCATCGTGGCCTATGTGTTGGCACCTCCAATGCCGTTTCTGTTATATATGTTTCATGGCTTTTTACAGGAATCACTACTCCATTTCCTATTAAAGTGCCAGATGTAGCTCGGTGGCAGCATATGCAAATTTCTTTATTAGTTTTGATCTGCAAATCATGCCATAAATGGGCAAGAGAATGGTTGTTGCTGCTGTTCATTCAGGTGATTGAAAGGAGGACCTCTGGTTTTCACGTGTGCCTGAGATGGTAGGATGGTTGTCGTCGTTGTGGCTCTGCATCCTTGTATGTTAAAATGGCCCATCAGATAAGCTGGTGCAGCTTCTGCAGGAGATATCCGAAGACGAGGAGTTAGAGATTCACAACCTGAATACAAAAGACAATGAGATGACTCCTTGTGCGCGTGCCCTTCGTGAAGGTAATACTTCACCCAATTGTCTTAATAATATAATTCAGCTGAAGCAGAACTCTTTGGTTCACAGCTTTTTTGCAGAAAAGAGTAAAACAATCACTACCTTAATCAGGTCATTATGCTTTGGAGCATAGAAGTCGATAAACTATTTTAGATAGAAAATGTTGCCCACATGTCTAGGCCCAAGTAATTATTATTTATCTTAACATATATGTTTGCTGGAATTAATTCCAATAAAAGCTAGTTACAAATAAGAATAACTGATGTAATCTGCACGACATGTGCATAGTGCACGTATGACGCATAGCTCTTGCATGGAGCAAGCACAACAATGCACAGGCACATGTAAGATGTAAGGAAATTTCAGTGAAACTGTCGGGCAGCTCTTTTATATACACCCTGATAAGATTTTCCTAGAAAGCAAGTGAAGTTGCCCCTAAACTTAATTAAGCTACAGGTTAAAATGGAGAAAGTATGTTGATTTCAGAAGATGGATTACAAGAGAATTAATTTGACACGAGCACTTAAAAAGAAGAAATCTCTCTCCCCATTTGTGGAATATTTCTTTTGTTTGCCTTTTATATCAACTTGTTCTTAGCCAGACAACAAGTTCTTTTAAAAGATTTATTCGATTTCGGACCATGGAGTAAAAAACCCATGTGGAGATGTGCCAGTTGTAAGATAAGAAGATTTCATTTTCCCGAGAAAACAAAACCTGTTTTTCCAGACGAAAACGCAAGAAAACTCATCGAAAACCAAAACCCAGATCTCAAGGAAAGAAGAAAGAAAATCAGGGGGAAGAACGAAAAGGACCAACACAACGAGAAAACCTCTCCTTGTCTTGGCTTGTGTACAGCCAACACGCAACCTCTCTGTCTAGTATTGGGGAAAGAAATTATAGTTTACTCCCCCTCTCTTATTGACGTTTCTGCCCGAATGCTCCCGACCGTGTTTTCCCTTCTCGGAACACTTCTCTTATAGATGTTTCGGCTCTTGTCGATGTTTCTGCCTGAATGCTCCCAACTGCGTTTTCCCTTCTCGGAACCCCCCTCTCTCTCTCTTTCTCTACAACCAATGCATTTTCCCTTCTCAGAACGTCGTCTCTCTCTACAACCAACATAAAGCGAAGCAACCATAAGATTTGGCTGAGGTTTCTTCGGCTAGGAAAAACAGAGAATGAGGAGAGAGTTGCAAGCGAGAGGGAGGGCAGAGAGCTCGAGGTCGAGGATCTTCTGGTCGGAGGGGCTCTGTCACGACCCGAACCTCAAGTCCGCGATAACCCCTGTTCTCTTACGGTCATTTGATTTGTGACTCTCCAGAATCCGTCGCCGACCATTATTTTTATCTTTTAATTAAACGCATGCGGAAGCGAAATACAATCCCCGGTCAATTACAAAAGTAGGGATAGTAGGAAAACTCAACAATAACACATTCCAAAGTACTGTTTTATTTATTTACTGATTAACCCTGGGAAGTTTACAAGTACAAGCCCTTACCACGGGCATCTTCCTATCGAGCCAAAGAAACCAACAAGCCGAGGTCAATCTACTCCCTTCGAAAACGACCACGAGCCGTTACGCGCGTCGATCCTCCATCCTACGGACCTGACAATGGTTATTCAATAACCAGTGAGATAAATCTCAGCAAGTCAAAATCCTAAGCCTCGGTTAGGAGACCTACTCGCCTCGAGTGCGCCCTGACGTGCAATGTCTCTATCGCCAACAATTCAACAACAGAATAACACCCAATCAACCATTGACAAACGCACGATTAGACCAAGGCTCATATGCAATTATTAATAGTTAACAATCGCAATCACAGGCATCCTTACCTTACTTTTGCCACACGCAACCTGCATGATACAGTCTATCATATGTCCATCTCAATGCAACAAGTATATCAAATAATCATGACACCTCTCAAATTGTCTCATGTACCATGCACTTTCTCGTGTTCCATTTATTAACAACACTTTGGGGGAATTTCCTTCCAACACACAAGTTGGCAGTCTACCGGCTTAACCGGGCATCGTCCCACTGCATTGGGCATGGCAACGTCTGGTGCCCAGACGGCATTCACAAAGAGCATAGGTCCGACCTCTACCGCGACCCGCATCCGGCGCCCGGGCGTTCCAATAATACGGACTTCGTCCACCACAGATCCCCCACTGGGTGACGGGCTCTTACGTGACCACGCAAGCACATCAATTAATCATGCTCATTTTATTATCTTTCTGAACAGCCAATGCAGACATGATTCGTGCTTGTACATATCAATTCATCGCAAACTCTACATGTAATGCGATAATATTTCACACGTGGTCACACGAATACAAATGCCTTTCACACGTAGTCACACGAATATGCTGAATATACTCAACCCTAATTCACAATCGCAGTCCGTGAATTTACTCCACCGAGTATATATTAAACAATATCATCAGATGCGGCATATATACATGTATTCAACATATAATTCACGTGAGGAAAGTACAAACAATAATCCACGATATATAATCCACGTGAGAAAAGTACGAATAATAATTCACCACAATCAGTCGATACTAACACAATTAATTAATAACGTACTTTCGGAAAATAATACTTTACTCAAAAATATTCCATTAATAATTATCCAACAATAAATATTCAACACCCAAGAATAATATTATCCAACAATCAATATTCAACATCCAAGAATAATTAATCATCCACCACTAATTAATTAATTATTCTCCAAAAACAATTAATTAATTATTACCCAAAAATAATAACCACCAATTTCGAAATTAATAATAAATTAATTAATTCCGAAATTAATAAATAATAATTCCGAAATTAATAAATAATTATTATTTTGTCCCAAAAATAATAATAATATTTATTAATACTAATCATGGTTACCGGTCTAACCCAACTATGATTAATTAACCCGACTACGATTAATTTAATCTAACCGTGATTAACCAACTATAGTTACTCTAACCACAATTAATTTATTCTAACCACGATTAACACTAAACATGCTTAATCAAATAATAATAAAACACTAATCATCAATCATTCAAAAGCACTAATCAAACTTAATATTAAACTAATCACCCTAAGGGAGTTTAGCACCCTAATCAAGGTTTAGAAAATCGACTCACGGATTTAGCGAATCCGACGACACGAGCGCAACCACGGCGACAAGGGGAGCGCCCGGGAATTTCCGACGCGTCGAAACAAGGCGGCCCGGGACCGGATCTCGGCGGCCAAGGGCGGATGTCCACGCGACGAAAAGCCGACAAACGAAGGAATCGGCGGCACGGGGCTGGCTGGTGGGCGGCCCGGCAACTCCGGACGGCGGCCAGCAGCTCCGGCGACCAGGCGGGCGGCTCCGGCGAAGTTGGACAGAACCGAGAGAGGGAAAAGGGAGGCGGTGCAGCAGCTGGTTCGGGGGTGGAGGAGGCTGTAACATCCTGAAAATCGAC
This sequence comes from Corymbia citriodora subsp. variegata, assembly GCA_014858505.1. Taxonomy (NCBI): domain Eukaryota; kingdom Viridiplantae; phylum Streptophyta; class Magnoliopsida; order Myrtales; family Myrtaceae; genus Corymbia; species Corymbia citriodora. The sequence continues at coordinate 3,235,717 of CM026416.1, forward strand.
CCCATTTTAGGATTTTATAAAAGGGCAATATTAGTCGAAGGCCTGGTCAGTACAAACTTTCCGAACTGTGTGTTCGTGGGATAATGGATTACAGAGAGGCGTCAATAGGAAATGATTCGCGTACGACTCGCAATTTCGATCAGGAACGAACCCTTCGACCATGAGGACCTGGGCGGGAACGATATCCTCTAAGTACTAGACTATTAAGGAAACGGAAATAAATCGATTCGGCAGAAGTACGAAGTCGATCTAAGGGTGATTTCCGCACGACTTCGATACGAATTACGAACGACGGTAAACCGAATCCTTTTCATCTAGTACTCGGGATTATCAATTGAGCCCCCGGGATCACACGACAATCGAGGGACGTCCCTGACTCGAGAATTGGCGTAAACGTGGTTCAAAGAATGGTTGACCATGGGTCAAATGTGAGGAAAGTCCAAAAAGGGCACCCGATAATCCAAATTGTACTACGGTCGCAATCGACTCAATTTGGCCCGGATTTTTAATCCGATTTTGGGAATCGACTTCTCAGTGATATCAAGACTAAATATTTGGACGTCGCCTCATTTATTTTGGGATTTTCCATTGGACATGGAAGCGTCGGAAAAAGGGAAAATTGGACCGGGTTTCGGGCCCGCGGGTGGGCCGGCCCAAGACCGGCGGCCCAATGGGCCTTGCACCCATCCAGCCCAGCCCAAGAGGGGCCCAAGTTGGCCCAAGTTCCCCTCCATTTCCAGCCCATGGGCTTCTCTCTTTTGGCCTTTTGCTTTTGTGCCCAAGTGGGCTTTGTTTATGCCTTGTTTTGCTTTGTTTTGATTGGTTCATCAAGCAAGTGGACTTGCCCACTTGCCCACTTGCCTTGGCCTTATCCAAGCCTTCAGCAGCCTCTTCTCTCTCCTCTTTCTCCCCCAAAATTCGTGCACCAGCCCAGCCTTCCTCTCTCTCCCTTTTTCTCTTCATTTTCTCTTCCATTTCTGGTGTTCCTTGCTGTCTTCACTGTTTTCCAGCCGGAAAACAGCCTTGCTGCCGTCACCGGAGCCGCCGCAACCGCCCAAAGTGTAGTCCTGGAAGTTAGGAAGCCAACCGCGCACCCCTGGTCGTCGTTAGCCACCCGTTTCGGCCTTTTCCGCTCAGCTGCACCGGTTCCGCGTGAACAGTGTTCCGAGGGCTGTTTTGGCCCGTGTCGGCTATCGTTTGTCATCCGTTGCCATCCCCGAGCTTACCCCTCGTAGCCCTCGTTCCCCTCTACGCGCCGATGTCGTCGGATTTCCGATCCAAGTAAGTTAACTTCCTAATCCTTGTTTAGGGGTTAATCTTGCTTAGGGGTTAATTAGTTTAATTTTTGTGCTTGGTTAATTATGGATTAGTTTGTTAATGGTGGCTGAGTTAATTAAGGCTGACTAGGGTTAGTTAATTGACCATAGTTAATATTAAAGTAACTAAGGTTAATTAATTAAAGTAACTAGGGTTAGTTTCTAAAGTAACTATGGTTAATTATTAATCATGGTTGAGTTAATTAACCCTAGTTAGGTTAAATTTAGTAACCATGGTTAAGTTTAATATTATTTTATTAATTTCGGATTAGTCACTGTTCATATTTACTGTTCACGGATTACTGTACACGGATTACTGTTCACAGATTACTGTTCACGACATTGTTCATGCAGAAGCTAATTTTTGGCTTATTTTGATGTGTTCTTGGTTGTTATGATTTATTGAAGTGCCGATTGTTAATTATACTTGTGAATATTGATGAAATGCATGATTGAAGACCGAGTGGAAGTGAAAGTATTTGACTTATTGAGTTATTCCCGAGAATTAGGGAATGTACATGATTGTTGATTGGTCGGAATTGATTGACAGATTGTGATTTGAATTGTTAGTTGTCCCAAGAGTTAGGGAATGTGCGTGATTGAATGCTGATTGGAAATTGAATTTTGGAATTGCCGGGTGATACCGCATGACATATTATGTGGGTTATCTGAAATGGCATGTTGCATGAGCATGAGCGTATGAGCGATGTTGCATTCACGACCAAGCAAAAGCAAAGACAAGAATGAACTGTTTGCTGATGTGTTGCATGGTCAGATTAAAGTTGATAGCCCGGTTGAGCCGGATGACTGCCAATCCCCATTGGGGTTGTGCCGTGACCATTGGGTCGCCTGACAGTGGTCAGATGCGGGGCTGCGGCAGTGAGCGGGCCCCATGCTCCATAGGGAATGCCGTCGATGGGAGAGAGCCCGTGACGTCGCCATGCCTCATGGGGGAGGACGATGCCTGGTCTTTGACTGGTAGACTGCCAACCATAAGGTTGTGCCGTGGCCCTAGTGGTCGTAATAATCGGAGCATATGTGTGGATGTGAGAAACGAGAAAGTTGTGTGAGATGTTCTGATTATTCGCATGCTCTTAATGTCGTGAGAGATTAAATGACAGTTTCTGCAGGTCGCGTGTGCCAAGGCCAGGTAGGGTCGCCTGTGATTGCACCTATGTATTAAACTGTCTTTTGTGGTTATTTCTCTGAGGTGGTATTGCACTGATTGCTGTATTAGGTTGTATGTTAAACTCCCGAGGCGAGCGAAGTTCCTAACCGGGGCTTAGGACTTTAACTTGCTGAGTTTATCTCAACCCGTCGTGGTTAACATTTTCAGGCCCTAGATGATGCAGTACCAGAGGATCGAAGAGAGCGATCCCTCTGAGGCCAGCGAGTAGACACTTGTACAGTGTTAGGTTAGCCAGGCCGGTCTCTTTTTAAGTAGGCATTAGCTTGTCGCCTATAGTAAGGCGTGTATGTATTTGCTAGTGTGCCGACTAACCTTCAGATATATAAAATGGTGTTTGTCTTTCCTCTGCTGCCGTTGTTACTATCCCTGTCGTTTGGTTTGGGAGCTGTTCGTTTCCGCATGTGCTTAATTACAAGATAAAATGAATTGGTCGACGACAGTACCTGGGACGTCGTATTTTAAGACCTCAAGTGAAATGGGGTTGCCGCGAGCTCAAGAGTCGGGGCGTGACAGAGGCTGGCTGGTCAGTCGGCCTTCGGCGGGGTCTGGGCAGACGGCGAACAACGGCCAGGTGGCGGAGGTCGGGCCAAGGACGGCAGTCGGCCGGATCTGGTTCGGCCAAAACCGAGAGGAAGAAGAAAGAAGGGGCGGCAGCAACTTGGTTCGGGGTGGTCCGGCGAAGGGCGGTGGCGGCCGAGCGACGGCGAGGCAGCAGCTCGCTGCTCCGACGTCCGGCGGTCGGCTGGCCAGCGCTGCAGCAGCGACGGACAGAGGAGGAAGACAAGAGCTGGGGTGGTGCTGGTTCGGCCCAAGGCCGGCAAACGGCAGCTCACCGGCGACCGGGCGAAGAGCAGGGGCGGTGGCGAAGCTGCGGTGCAGCGGTGGCGGTCGGTGATGGCGGCAGCAGCAGCAACCCGGCGTCAACTGGAAGGGAGGAGGAAGAAGAAGAAAGGAAGAAGAAGCTGCTGGGGAGGGGGTCGAACGTGCTGCGCAAGCTGCGCAGAAGAGAGAGAGAGAGAGAGAGAGAGAGAGAGAGAGAGAGAGAGAAGCAGCACATGGGGTTGTCAGCAAGTGGTAAAAGAAGAGAGAGAGAAGACTAGTCAAAGGGGGGACAAAAAGATGAGAAAGGATGGGGACAAGTGGGGGGTTGTCGACAGGGGAAACTTGGGGGAAAAGAGAGAGAAAAACGTGGGGAAGGGGGCTGCCGAAACTTGAGGGAGAAGGAGAGAGAAAAGAAAAGAAAAATGAAAAGAAAAGAAGACAAGACAAAACAAGACAAATCCTATTCAAGCCTCTAAGGGTATTTTGGTCTTTTCACCCCCGAAGCACAAACTCCCCAATATTTGGCTCCAGAACTCGGCCCGTTGAATCCTTTTCCAATAATTCGGGCTCACCAATAAATCCGAGAATCAATGAGACAATGTCCAATATTTAGTCTCGACACCCTTAAAAATTTGATACCCGATACCGGATTGAAATTCGTGGTTAACATCGATCAATCGCGACTTTAGTACAACCTAACTTTCGGGCGGCGTTTAAGGGCTCTCGCGCGTTTGACCCGTGGTTGATAGCTTTTCAATCCACGATCGTGTATTCAAATTAGGGCACTCCTCGATTGTCATGTAATCACGAGAGGTTAATTGCTCACATTGAGTACAGGGCCAAAAGGAAATCGGTTTAACGTCGTCCGCAATTAATATCGAAGTCGTGCGAAATCACCCGCAATCCGACCTCATATTTTTGCCGACTCGATTTATTTCCGTTCGCTAATTGGCCTGCAACAATGTAGTATTATTCCTCTTTGATCCTTATGGTCGAGCAGCCTATCCCTGATTAAATTCACTAGTCGTACGCGTATCGATCCTCAATTGCCTTGCCGAACAGTTAGTTAACTCGTGAGGGGCCAACTCAGAGTACACGTAACTAACAGTGCATTGATAAAATAACCATTTCATATATCCCGAAATGGGTCGAAATTCAGGATGTTACAGGCTCTCCATTCCGGCGTTCCAGAACATGACGTCGAGGTGTCCGTGGGCCTGGACCGTCAACCGGCCGAGGGCGTCGACTTGGCCTTCGTCGGTGATGTCGCAGCGTGCGAAGGTGCAGATCTCAGCCCCGATCGAGGCGGCGACCTGCTCGCCGAGGGCGTCCTGGACATTGGAGATGAAGACGGTGAGTGTGCCGTGGAAGGTGGCCTCGCTGATGCCGCTCCTGCCGCCGGCGACGATGGTCATCTTGCCTTCGAGCCTTTTGTTGGAGTCGGACATTGGTTTCTGTCAAAATGGCTGTACCAGAACACCGGTAGCGTTACATGCTACGCCGGCTTTGTAAAATTATATATTATCTTTCTCTTTTTTCTTTTTTTATCTCTCAACTAACATAATATTTCCTTATCTTTTTAATTCATTCACATACGAATATATTTATCTATTTTAGTTTTCTATCATCTTATCTTTCTAAATCAACCCGCTCCGGAATTTTTATTTTATTTTTTATAATTTTACATTTTTCTACTTCACATTGTTGATAGACCTTTCAAATATATCTATCTAAATATTTTTATGCTTGTGGAATTCGTTTTCTTTTTTACATAATTGACTATTTTTTTTCCACCAAATAAGTTCGTTTTGTCATGCTACTAAAGAGCATCGGCAAAATAATGAATTAATTTGCAAAAAAAGTTTAGTTCCCTCTCACCAAGCTACTTCAATTTTTATTTTTTTTTATTTCTACTTTGGTTTTGTACGCATTAATCTTCGTCGTCGTCTAAGGTTTTGTCTGGTGTTGCACATTTTTCTAACCCCAAATATCTCCTGCAATCAAGTCAATTCAAATGTTTTTCTATCAATCAATCAGATCCTCTTTAAAGAAAAAGCTAGACTTGGCGACCAAGACTATTCAGAATCAGTGGGCAAAGAAATTTCAGTGGCTACAAGACCAAATTGCGATTCTCATCTTTGCGTAATTGATGGCGCCCTTCCCCATGAATATATCGTCCGTCCTGCTTCGATCTTTGTTTGTTTGTTTGTTTGTTTAGCACTTAAATTTCAGATTTCGAATTAGCTCCAAGAATCGCAAATCAAAACGAGGATCACTGTAGTTTTCACTTGCCCGTCGATGAAAGATGGGTGGTCATTCCGGCGATCATGCTCCCGCGTCGTCGTCCGTCGCTCGCTCCGTTTCGTCGTACCTCAAGCAGAAGTTGCATTCGATCCACTCTCATCTGGGCAGCGGCGGTCACAGGCTTGACGAGGAACGGGGGCCGCCGGGTTTGGGACGAGGCTTGGAGCCCGGATCGTCCGCGGCAGCATGCAGTCACGCCACCGTCCTCCCGACTGCGGCGAGATCCTCAGGAGTCGCTACGGCCAGAAGAGCAATGCCCGTCGGATGCTGCAGATCTCTGCTAAACGGTACGCTTTTCGTGCTCCAAGATTTGCCCCTAGTGACCAGACTGAGGCCGTTCGCGCGCGAGTTCCTACGGCGAGCCGGCGACATGCTCGAAATGCGCGTGTACACGATGGGCAACCGGGAGTACACGTCCATGGTCGTCGGTCTGCTCGATCCGGCGGGAGCCTACTTCGGCTCCAGGGTCATCTCGCGCGAGTTCAGCACCTACCCCACTTACAGGAGCCTCGACCTCCTGCTGGCGCCGGAGTGCGCGGTCCTCATCGTGGACAACACCGAAGAAGTCTGGCCGGAGTACAAGTACTTCGATTTCGAGATCGATCCCGAGGACGGCGTAGATTGGAGGTCGTTCGCCCAGACGAGGGTCGACGAGGACGAGGACGAGGACGGGGGTGTGCTGTCGTCCATATTCTCTGATGATCGTGGGTGCCTGGGGAGGAGGACATCATCATCATCATCTTCTGATCCCTCCTCTCTCTCTCTCTCTTTCTCTATCTCTCTCTCTCTCTCTCGAAAGGGTATGAACTGCAGGGATCAAAAGCTCGGCCTATCCCACCTGATCGAATCGCCGTCAAGGGACTCCCACGCCAAAGCACATCCCACCTCCATTTGCATCGGCTACATTCCAATGACAACTCGAGTGAATTTTCTTATATACCATGAATGAAATAAACTTTTTTCGATCTAATAGACGAGGATCAACTGGTTTCATACTTTGAGAACTCTGATATCACCTTTTTGGAGCTCTTTCTTTGGGCTCTGTTTTTCACCAATCACCAGTCCCGTTCCGTATGCAGCAAAACAGCTAAATGCGCATTAAAGAGATGGCGACCTTCAAACTTCATATGGAAATGAAAGCTCAAGAAAGTAGGGAAGAAAGAGCGACATGTTGGAAGCGGAAAAAGGAATGAATTATTAAGCTTGATGGAAGCAAATCGTCAGGGCTAAGTTGAAATATAAAAAAGAAGGTTGTGGAGAAAAATAAAGACTCTACTTAACTAACTAGCCGCCGTATATATATGTATAAGTTTAGTCAACAAACACCAATGTGATGATAAATCAAACAGAGCGACGTGAATTTGGGTCCATCATCAGGAGTTCATATGGCGGCATCCAGCTGCCTCTTTCGTTTCGAATCATGGTGGCAAGCAAAGAGGCTCACCGCGACCATCTAGAGGCGTGCCGGTTCAGCACTCAGCAGGCGAATGGGGCTATATATGTACTGTGGCGTGTGTACCTGAGCCCAGCGGACGGCCTACAGCACGTGGTCTTTCGACAGTTTTACTCACTCGCGGATTACGAAACCACATCCGATTCCCATGTGAAGAACTCACACGAAGGAAGCACATCAAGGAGGAGGAGACAGGACAACAGCTTTTGTCATTCGGCATCTTTCCTATCCTTGCACTGGAGAACGGACCAAACATTCGAAGTGGAAGTCGGTGCAACTCTGCGGCCTTCATTCTTATAACTCCATAAATAAACCCATTCGGTGTGCCCTAGTTTAGAACAGATATTGAACAATTGCTAACTCTGAAATCATAACCGCAGTCACAGGATTCATCAACTCAAGAAGTCAAGTTAAAAACAAAAGCAAAAAAAAAAAAAGGGGAAAACAGGGGAACTTGAACTGAAAGGAGACCAAATGATACCGAGAAACAATTTCTTCTTTAAGGCAGAAGCTTATTACATATATCTTATTACATGTTTCTCACTCTTATTACATATATCTCATTACATGTGCGGATGCAAAGCAAACCGGGCAATTGCTCCATGGCACACTCAGGAGAATTGAACTTGCGGATTCGACATCAAGGCAGAAACTTGCGGATTTGACATCAAGGTAGAAGCTTCGTGAGGCGTCGCATTCATGGCTTTTAAGGCCAAGAAGTAGGTGATGGCCATGCAAGCTATGATGGTTAGCATGAGAGTCTTGACGAGATAGTACAAAAACCGACTCTGATTGACTCCCCCGGCTAAAATCCCCATGACTATAAGGGAAGACAGAAAGCCCACGTAATTTATCAATGCGAATTGAAAGTATTCGACCCCATTCTGACCGAGCACAACGGCCAAGGGAGGGTTGGTAGCCACTCGAGCAGAACTCATTGCTATGATACCAGCAACGAGCAACAGCGTAAACCCAAACTCTTCGATCCATTCATTCCGCTCATCATCGAGCTTGGTCTCCATAACTTTCTTTCTGCTCCACGGGGTAATCCACTCTCTTCTAAAAAAAGGTGATATGCTGTGAGACCTTTCATAATGAGTTGACGGGTGCTACATATACCCTTTGAATTAGTTATTCACGCTGCGTTTGTTTGTGGTGGAGAACGATTGGTGGGTTCACTCAGCAGAGATCCATCGCCAAAAATAGCCGGTGGGTATTTTGCAACTATAACAATTCACAACAAAAGCTTAAATTTAGGTTGATTTCATAAAAAAATAACTTTCAAAAAACGGTTTTTCAAAACGAAAAATGAACCAACTAGAGCTCGGCTCGCTTGGATCAGCCAAACCTCGAGCTCGCCGACCCATGTCTAGGTCGGTCACCAAATAGCCCGCCACTGTCTAAGCACGCAGTGGTGGAGGAATGAGCAGGAGGAAGGACGAAGCTACAGTGAGCAGGAGGAAGGACGAAGCTACAGGAGGAAGGAGCACGAACGAGGAGGAAGGAGGGACGAAAAGAAAAAGAAAAGAAATTGATTTTTAAAATAAAAATAATTAAAATTTTAATTTTATAAAAATTGAAATTACAGTAGTAATTTTCCCATAAAATCAAATTAGATAATAAACAATGGAAAATATTTTCTACTTCAAACTAAACATCAAAAAATATCATTATTTTATTGGAAACCATTTTCCGAAAATGGAATATTTTTCATAAAACAAATGGAGCGTAATTTTTGCGAGCAAGAGATTTGTGGGTATGTTGACATAGATTATGTTCATATGTCTACTCTCATTTTTTGTACCTTTTTTCTCTTTTATGAAAACTTACTTCAAGCAATGTTTCCTATATATTCCAAAATGCATCTAGATATCCATACATAAATGCTCAAGCAATAAAATCAAAACAATCAATAGTGAAACAATTAAAGTACCGAAAGGTAAATAACCCAAGTCATATCAAGTAAAATTAGCATAAGAGTTTGCCATTACACCTTGGGATGGGACTTGTGAGCGATAAATGGAAACTCTATTTAATTTTTTCTAATGTATCAATAGAACATGAATGCACTCTACATAAATTACATTCCTAAAGCGACCTTCTAACAAGTATGAGAATATTCTAAGATGCATGAAAATTAAACTTGACACAATCAAGAATGTCACCCTAAGAGGATAAATAAGATATAAAGCAAATATGCAAATAAAATCTAAATTCTTCTTGCAATCATATTTATTGAAACATGTAGCCATGGAACTTTTAATTTTTTCTAACATAGCAATTAACGATGCAAATAAAATATGAATCATACCTCAATATTTAGAAATATGCAAATAAAAAATATGCTTGAAGATGCAAAGATGGACACAATTGGACATGCAAAGAAAAAATATTCTAAAATGGCAAATCTTCAAGATGCGATTTCCTAAATCTAAAACACCCAAGTAATCTACGTGCTTTTCTGTTCAAGATGACTCTAATATGCAGATCTAATATATAACAGAAGTCTACAATGTGCTATGAATGATTTTTTTATTCTCATGAAATGTGACATATACAAATTATGTGCGATGTAAACACAAGATAAAACGGGCTATGATCTAAACGCCTAGGTGTGATGACTCACAATGACATTTAGATTCCGTTCGTTTCGTGAAAAATATCATGTCTCCGGAAAAATGTTTTTCAAGAAATCATTTTCCAAAAAGATGACGATATTTTTCAATATTCAGTTGAAACCTAAAAATAAAGTGGAAAATATTTTTCAACATTCAGTATCTATTTTGATTTTCTAAGAAAAATTACTAATATAATTTTAATTTTTATAAAAATTAAAATTTTAATTATTTTTATCAAAACAAATAGATTTTTTATTTTTTCTTTTCTTTTCCTTATCAAAAAAAATGGATAAGGTGGCCTCTTCGACCAAATGTCATCATTTGAGCCTGCCAAATAGCATTTTCAGTTCCCTGTGATTTCGATTGGGTCGGGATAAGTGTGCAAAATCGAGCCTCAATAATGCTATTAGAATAAGGATACGGGGTTCCAATATGTGGCATATGTAAGTATTATTCATTAATGTTGTAATAATTAAATGTGCTTTTTTCCATATATCATGTTGAGAATTAGGAGTAATCCTAGAAATGAGGTTTCCACCTTTATTCCATCTCCATGCATCTGTTAAAGATGTGGAATTTGAATGATAACGAAATGAAAATTGCATTAAACAATATAATAATAACTAAAAATGGCCGCCAAGGTCCAAGAAGCATTCATGAGGATCATTCTACGGACCATCCTAGACTTTGGATTTTGTATGATTTTTCTGTAGATTGTGCGTGTGCACAGATTGGACCAGCGAATCAGCAATTGTTCATTGTGTGAAAATAAAGCTCTCATTCGTCTATCTCGATTGAAGAGAATAAAGTATTATAAATTGGTACTTATTTCAGCATTTCATGTGAAGATATATTGGTTCTAATCAAAAAGAGCAAAAAGAAGAAAAAAACAAAACCAAAACTTCAATGGAATTATATAGTTCACGCTTTTGACCTAAGAATTCCACTTAGGCCCTATTTGGTTCAGTTTTGCCCCGAAAGCCTCTTGGCCAAATGCGAACCTGTTTGGTTCGTTTTTTAGAAGGCTTTGGCCAAATACAATTACATATTCAAAGGGCTCTAAAGGCCTTTAGCCCAAAGGAGGTTTGGAGTGACTTTGAGAAGTTGTATCTTGCAAATGCAAGTTGCATTGTTCATCTTCTCTAAGGAGCCAACGAGGCCGAAGACCACCGGCCAAGGCGTCCCCAACACCGGCGACCGGCAACCAAGGCGTCCACGACCAAGGCGACCGTCAGCCAAGGCGTCCCCGACGCTGGTGTCCACTAGCCAAGGTCGTGCGACCCAGGCAGTGGTCGCCTGTGCAACCTCGGCGATGTTTGCCTAGGTCACGAGCCCAGGCGACCGTCGCTGTTGCCTGGGTCGTGAGCCCAGGCGACCGTCGTCGTCGCCTAGGTTCGCACGACCCAAGCGACGGCGACGGCTGACCACCGCCTAAGGCCGCCGACCTGAGGCGGTGTTGTCCGACGGCCAATTTTGGGCGCCGGATGTGAATAAATTAAAAAAAAAATTACAAATTTTTTATTAAAAAATAAATTTAGTCAAAGTGCTTTACAAAATGTAGTGTTTACTGAGTGATGTTTATGTCAAAGTTGCTTTGCACTGCAATGCAAATTTTCATTTTATTAAACGGTATTTGCATTTCGGAAAACCCATTCAGCTTAAAGATACTTGCATTTTCCTAAGGACATTTGCCCAAAACTGAATCAAATGGGCCCTTTGACAACTACAGGTTCCCCCAACCCCACAAAAGCAAGGACGGCTGGATGCGGATGGCCCCACCAGGGGGAAAGAGACAAGTGCGGCCCAGCAAAAAACTGGAGAAATATACCAATTTTTTTTTCATTTTCTTGATTTCCATCTTTATTTTATATCACACCGGAGAGGAGGGCCCGGCAGGAATAATAATGGCAGCTAGAGCCTAACGCTTCTTAAGGTGGATTGCTGATTTTTGCCCTCCTCCTCAAGCCGCGCAAGCTTTGATTTCCAGGCCATTTTAAATAGGGAAAAAACCATAAATTTTGATCTTATTTTTTAGCATTATGAGGAATTATTTTCACTTAATAGAGACTTAACTCTTATGCATTTTATTTTTGAAAGACCCAAACATATACACGTACAACGAATATATCCCGTATTCCAGCACCATTCAAAGCGTATTTGTCGTGTTGATATAAGTTTAAGTTTTTATATGACATAAAAAAAATCTCAAGATATATGTGTCATAATGAGTAATTTTATAATTAGAAGCATTTATACCATAATGAATATAGTTTGGAATTTTATTTTTTTTGGGCACTAACCTCATATATCGGGAGAAAATGGAAAGTGCCAGTGATGCAAACTCCCCCGTGGGTCCGCGAGGCACGCGTAGATGTAGGCATTATGCCCAACCAAAATAAATTAGAAAGGCCAAGCAAAAGGAGGGAGAAAATTAAGAGGAGATGCGGGTCCCATCTTTGTTTTGCAAGGGATTGGGGAGGGTGGAGGAGGGGTTAGCTTTAATAAGCGAATTAATTAGGAATTAGATGACACCTGTCGCCCAGACGCCCACAAAGATTCTTCAGGACAGCCCTAATTCTTATACCCATATTCTCCTATTAAGGTAGCCACTCCTCTTTCCTGGGATTTGTGACCTATAAAGATTTGGCCTTTTGGCCCTAATTCCTAATCCCATATTTTCTTCTTTCATGCATGGTGGTTCGTTATCATTTCATTTCATGCGCTCTCTATCCCTCTCTTTGAATCTTTCCATGCGTCAGAGGCATGGAAAGATTCAAAGAGAGGGATAGAGGGGGAGGGAGACTGTGTGTCTCTGTGTTTTGTCTGTGTGCGCGCTTATAATGAATCTGATGATCGTGCGTGCCTAGGGAGGAGGACATCATCATCATCATCGACCTCCATCATCTACTGATCCCTCCTCTCTCTCTCTCTCTCTCTCTCTCTCTCTCTCTCTCTCAAGGGTATGAGCTGTCTTCCCAGGCTCTCCATCGCCTCTCGACGAGCTGTCCCTGAACCGCCTCCCTCGGATCGAGCTGTCCCTGTTCGGGCACGACCTGGCCTTGATCTTGAACGTCGGGTGCTTTCTGACTCTGGTAATGTAGACAAGAACTCATCTGGAAATCTTGCGAAATCCGCCCATGTGGGGGCTCTGCCGTCTCCTTGACAAGACTCCATTTTTAAAGATTTGCCAAGTCCATAGGATTAATAGGGAAGAAAGAGCGCTTGAGAAGGGCTCAGCATAAGGAGGAAATGGTATGTTGTTTGGTGCAGTCACCAGAGCGAGATTTCTCGTTGAATTGGCGATGGGCGTGAAACTCTACGAGTTTTTCTGCCACAGAGAGATGATTTCTATATATCTGCTCTTCCTGCAGGCAATGCTAGCCAGAGAGCCGGGATGCGAATGTCCACAAGCATTTTTCCATACAAATAGAGAGAGGAAGAAGAAGAAGATGGAAGCGGTGCCTTTGCTTGCGTCACCGGGCCCCTGGTATGTGACGTCATCCGTGGGCACCTCGGACGCTTAGGTGGTCCACTCAAATATGTGAAAACTCCGTACCTCTGACGCTTTCGAAAAAAGGGGGTTAGAAGACCCCGAAGGAGCACCTTCTCTAACTTCTATTCCACGTATGTTGTGGCCTTGGTCCTCGTTATGAATACATGAATAGTCGAAATGTCTAAATATTAACGTCTAATAGTTATCAACTAAATTTAACTCTTTAGAATAGTTGATAATAATTTCACGAAATTATTCATAATACTAAAGTAAGAATTTTCGAGTTCGAATATTTGAATAATTGAATATAGTGTGGCGAAATCTCATTCTAGTAAAGTAAGGACTATGCTCATTGGACATTTTCGAGTTCAAATATTTGAAAAATTAACATGGAAAATTTTTGTAATTTTTTTTCGTTTACTTAAGTGTTAGAAATTTGAAAAATGGATGATGTGAGTGTGATAAATTTGGAAAATCAATTGCTTAAATGTCATCGACAATTTGCCTCGTTGGAAAATTTGATATTGACCTCACCTAGATTTGGTAATGGGACCAATGGGGCCTTGCTAGCCCTAGGTGAGGGCCTTTGTGACCCTACCGGTTGTGGGTGAGGTGGCCTAGCCCAAATCTAGCGAGGGCCTTCGCACCCTTGCCTGCAACGGCATGGCCCAAGGCAAGGTCATTGTAGCCTCACTACGAGGACCCTTGTTTGCAACGGCAATGGCATTGCCTAGGGCCTTCATGACCACGCTGATCGAGAGCGAGGCCTTTACAACGCACTAAATAAATGAAATTTTAAAAATATTACAAAAAATACACGTAGGACGATTTGTCAAAAGTCACTCTCAAATGATCAAATTTAATTCGTTATGGCACTTAAGTGGGCAAAAGAAAAAGTCATGATATTCCTACTGTACTTGTCCCAATTAAATGCAAAATGTTCTTCACAAAAAGTTGGCCCTTTAACAATGAAATAAAGTGCATTGCTACTATACTTATTCCCATAAAATGCAAAACTTCTTCATAAAAGGTTGGCCATTTAAGGTGCGTTTGATAATATTTATACTCTTAAGAACAATTTCTTTTGAAAAATAGTTATTTTTTATTTCTATTCCTTTGATCAATTTTTGAGTAAAACAAGATATTTGGTAATTATAAAAATTTCCGATTCTCGGAATAAAAAAAAGAATAAGAATACGTTTGGTGTCAACAAAAATTTTTTATTCTTTTTTTTCTTAATGGCGGCGACAATTGGTGCCTGCGACTTGGAGGTCATTAGGTACCAGGCGAAGGGCAATGGCAGGTGGTCGATGACCAATGACAGCAACGGCGGCTGGCAGTCGATAGTGGTGTTAGGTAGTGAGTGGTAGCCGGCAATCAGTGATGGTCATGAGTAACAACGACCCAAGAAATAACTTTCTAAAAATTGTTCCTAAGAGCAAGAAGTTACTTTTTTCTACTACTTATTTTTATTCCAAATCTATTTTTTGGAACAACTTTCTATTCCAGAGAATAGAAACATTAATAGATGTTACCAAATGGATTTATGTTCTTTTTCTATTTTTGGGAACAAAAGAACAAAAAAGAGAAAATTCAGAGCGTTGCCAAACTCACCTTGACAACGAAATAAAGTGCATTGCTATTGAGCATATATTTTAGCCCTTTTACCATGAATTATTTTCACTTCTAGCCACACAATCCCACGATGTCGATTTTGTTATAGTTTCAATCACATTCGTGTTATACCCTTGACTGGAGATTACACAATCTATATTATACGGTTGCTAGATCTTGTTGAAATGAATATTCGTATAAGTGTAAATTTTTCAATACCTTACAAGTTCTATTTGCTTTAGCATGAGTTATTTTGCACAAAATGAATGGTTTGAAAACCATTTTTCCAAAAAAAATGATCGCTTATATGGCTCACAAAATTGTGAAGGAGTTAAGGGAGAAAAAATAAATTTATGGCAATCATGAGCGCTATACGAAAGTTGTGACAATTATGTTATACTTATCCTATAAAATGCAATATGTTCTGCCCAAAAGGTTGGCCTTATAATCACGAAATAAAGTTTTTCGCTATTGAGCATATATTGTAGCCCTTTTACCATGAACTATTTTTGCTCGTGGCCACAAAATCCTGCCATGTCGATTTTTCTTTTAGTGTTAATTATATTCATGTCATACCGTTGTTTCAAGATTACACAATAGTATACAATTGCCAAACCCGTTGAAATGAATTTTTATATAAGTGTAAAATGTTTTGAATACCTAACAAGTTATGTTTCTTTTAGCATGAATTACTTTGCATGAAATAAATGGTTTTGAAAAATATTTTCCCAAAAGAATAATTGCTTGTAGGGCTTACAAAAATGAACGAAGAAAAAATATTTTTATCATTTGCAAAAAAAATTTCATTGACAAAATTACCAAGATTAACTGGAGTGCTTATTGTTATTGTTTGCAAAAAATATTTTTACCGTTTACCTATCCCGAAAAATTTCACAAACGGGATAGGTAACCAAGAATACCAAAATTACCAAGATTGACCGAAATATTTTTGTCTTGGTTACCAAGATTACCTAATATTAGCTGGTCAGAAAATATTTTTATGATGGTGGCAGTGGCATCCCAGCAATTTGGTCTTGGCTCCGGCTTGACCATGGCATCAAGTGAATTGTGACAGTACTATTGGAAGAAAACAAAGCAAAACCAAAAGATGAGTATGGAACGCCAAATCAACTCTAGAGTTTAATAGGACAAGAAACAAACCGATCTTGTTGCAACTTTCTAATCTTATTTGGAGGTACGACAGGAGAGCCTGGAGCGAAGTACCTGTTGCAACTTTGCATCACCATGGTCACGGTCTTTTGAAGCCAAATCGAACATGCTGGACCGGCGACTTTGCCTGAAGAGCACTTAGCTAATTGTATTTGTTTTCTTAGTCTGGAGAGGCATCACCGTAATATGAAGATATCATCAAGGAAGAAGGATCTAGAAATATCAAAGAATCTAAATCAATCGGAGATGTCAGAATCAATCTGCTGATCCTTGGAGATGAAGGGTATGGGTATTTAGTATGGGTATTTAGGATTGGTGGAAGCCATGGCTAAGGATCAATTTCTATCAAAAAAATCTACTCTGATATCATGAAAGAATAGAAGTGTTTGATTATTGATCTCAACGTACAATTGTTGAGATGACTTTCATTATATATATATACATTTTGTATGGAAACAAAATAACAATGAAAAATACTAAAGAAAGATATTACAATATTACAAAAGTTATCAAGAAAGATATTACAATATTACAAAAGTTATCAATCATTTAATTCTGATATCTCCAAGGATCAGCAGATTGATTCTGACATCTCCGATTGATTCTGATCATTCGATATCTCTAGATCCTTCTTCCTTGATGATATATTCATATCCTTCTTTCTTGATTGCTAAATTAGTGCCTTTACCACGTAGGATGCTCTTGGCGCCCATGTTAGCTATCTCCGGAAAAAACTAGTAGGATGGACTCGATTGATAAATCATCAAAAAGTTTATGACCCAATTAATGAAATTAAAATGTTTAAGACAAAATTGGCAAAAGTGCTATAGGTTTCGCACTTATTGGACAATTTTGTTAAGGCCATTCATTGGGACAAGGGGGAAGAAGAAGATGGCATGTGCATGGAAAACCATATGATGACTAGACACGTAGAGATGACAATATAGATAAAGAGGACAACTAATAATCTTCCAGTTGTTCCAAGACTCGATCCATCGAGTATATGTCTATCAATCACTAATCAGTGTAGTGGGCATAATAAGATCAAGGCAACACCGGCCTATTGTGAAATAGTGGAATACAAGCTGTCATATGCTGAAGAGAGTGCATTGCCTCTTCTTCTACATTGTTATTAGCATTATTTTCTTTTCAATATGGGTGCACTCCCTTTTAGAGTGGATGATGAGTATGGTGATTAGTGAAGAGCTAACTAACAGGTTGACATGCTAATGTCGCTTTTATATATATTTCTCTTATTTTTGAAAGTCTTAACATTGAAGTGCAGCATCCTTCATGTCAACATTTTAGGTCTCTCAATACCTCTCCCCACATGCAAGTCGGATGAGAAAGACGCTTAAATAAGACTGGCTTTTGAACGAATTACAGAGTCAATCCTAAAACTTGTCACTAAAAGATTACCTGAACAAATGCGTTCTCGATCCATTATTATTATCCGGACCCTAGGTGGTAATAAATTGCTTTGCCCGGGCCTGTGCAGGCCCAAACCACGGGCCCATTTTGGTGCCAAGGCCCACCCAGCAGATGGGCAAGGTGTGCCAGGCTTGCCCACCCTACCCAACAAACGAACAGTCAAATTTAGATCTATCTACTAAATCGTTTGAAATGAATCAAAAGTATTTTATCTTTTCAATATATATTTCGCATCCTACTCTTTTCTATCTTCTTCTTCTTCTTTTTATAATAATTTAGGTAATATAACTATATAATCTAACTAACGGTTGATAAACACCAATATGTTAAGGCAAGTGGTCGAATTGGAGAGAAGTGAAGGGAGACGAAATATTAAAATGTTCGATAAATTCGGGCAATTATCCTTTTCTGCTTGACTTTTTTGACTCCAAATCTATGTCCACTTTGCCAAAATATATTACGGAGTCAAAGAAAATGTAGAACAAGTTTTCCACATTCCTACCTAATAATCTCTGTTTTTCTTTTTCTTTTTATTAATAATTGAAATTTAAGATAAAATTTTTCTGGATTTACAATAAGTTGAAAATGAAATTCACATTTAATCTGTTTTATTATTTAACATTTATCTATTCATTTGAATACATATCCATATGACATTTTGAAATTATCTGAAAATGGATTTATCGATGAGTGAAAATTAATTCAACTCATGATTTTTAGTCCAATCATTACGTATATAGTTCTTCCAAGATCCCAATACTTTAATTGCTTTTAGTAAAATGGCCATTGGGAAAAACAAAACGAAAAAGTGAAAAAATAAAAAATAAAATAAAAAAGAGCTTGAAGAGTTGGTGTATGATGGGAAAAATTTAGGATGTCTAGTGGAAATTACCTCTTTATTTTATTTTATTTTTATAGATCTCTTTTTCTGTTTTCTTGATAAGAATGGCAACAATGGGGCAATCTCTTTATGATCTTGATAAAAATAGACAACAAAGGCCCTCAATTTTTGCTCCTAAAGAGTTTTTTTTTTATATATATATAATAATTTTTTCTAGTGTGAATCCCTGGAAAATAAATCATTTTTCTAAATTAATAGCCCAATTTTGTACGTGCTCGATCATAGCGAAAGGGCCCAAAAAAGGGTATAATCTTGTACATGCTAAATAACAAAACTGCTTCTTTTCAATCAATTAGCGGTCGAAAGAGCATCAACCGGCTGCTATTTCCACGGTAGTTTAAGTCCATAGAACATAAATACGTCACAGGCATGTTGACAACGATAGGACTCTGGTTACGTTAGGCGCCTTCTGTGAGCTTGCTGATATGAGACTGCATTTTTCTTTTTGAAAATACCAAATACATATTTGGATATTACCTCTAGAGATCACTTTGCACCTTGCCATCAACTATATTTGTGTCTTTTTATTTACGAATTTCTTTAACGTTCATTCTCAAATCCCCAATTTTTCACCCAAACTCAAAACTAACTAGAAACTAGGTCACCCAACTCTGACCAAGATGATCAAATGATTATTCAAAGAGGGGCAATTTGATCCTTTTAAGGTGGGATTTCGCTTAAAGATATATGAAAGGGTATTTGCAAAGATAAATGTATATAAGTGGTCATTAGATCACCGCTGAGATACTTTATTTTTTTTTTCCTAAGATATTTTTATGTCAAGGAAATGTAGGAGGGAAAAAAAATCACTTGGTTGCATTCGGCTTCATATCCCCTATTTGTAAATTAAATCTTTATATTTCTATTTTCTCAGTTTTCTTTTTGGCACATGCTTGATATTTAAAATAAAAAACATTTCAGGTTTCCATTTTTCCACCATAACGAAGCAAAGAAATGATAAGTAAATCCCCTCATTTTGAACTTGAGAAAAATCAAGAGAATATTAAAAAAAAATAAACAAAAGAAGAGGAATAATAATAGAGGGTGTTGCAATCTGCAAAATTTGAGGAGAGGAGTGGTGATGACTGATGGGCTCTGAATTCATGGGCCTTTCCCAAGCAACTCATTTTGGACTTGGGAAATCTTTGGACACTTTGCATTTGGACACGGAGAATTCTTGTGAAATTTTATGAGATTTCTATCAACTGTTCTAAAAATTTAGATTGTTAGATAAATGCGTAATTTATTATTTAAATATTATAACAACCCCCTCATGTTTAGTCTAGTTTTGGTCTTTTACCTAGTACGAAACGTAAAAATTTAATTGGAAAGGGAAATGGGATTTAAAAAGATTTGAATTCAGGATCAATAGCCAATTATTTTAAAAGCTTAAACTGTTAAATGAACACATATTTTATTATGTAACCATTCTAACTATTTGCTCAACAAAGACCTTTAATCGTCACCTCCATTTTGATCTCTCTATCTCATTGAACTTGTTGGAGAGTAAAAGTCAGATTTTAGTACCTAGCTCGACTGTAATGTCCCCATGCCTAATGTTACATACATACACATACATATACATATATGCTTTTTATTTCATCAATGTATTTCTCATTAAATGGTACTCCTTTTCCGAAGTCCTATTTTATAAATTATCAAGGAGGATTGCTCTTAACACATTTCAATCATTAGATGCATGAGATAGTTATTGAGAAAATCACCAATTTTTTTTTAAATTAATTACAATTTTTAATTCAGTTATGAACATTTCTTTTGTCAATTTGCATTTGTACTAATTCAATTCATCCACTCAATTTTGGTTGGCTAGCATCAATTGTCCAACCAACACTACGGTGGACAATTTTTCATGATATTTTTATTTCTTTTTTATTTTTTATTTTCTCTATATTTTCCCCACAGTGGTCGGTGAGGGTCATAGGCCCTTGCCCATGGCTAGCGAGAACATGGCCGCCTTCGCTAGTTAGAGTGGCCCTAGCAAGATTGGCATTGCATAGGCCCTAGCAAGATTGAGGCGCCTCATGGTCCTCCCCTATGTCTCAAGCACATTCTCTCTCTTCCAATGGCCACTGGGCTTGATTGGGCCTTGCTACGACATTCGACCTTGATCTAAGACAACTACACCTTATAAAGGCTTAAGGGCCATAGGTGAAGGCAACCATAGCCTTGCCACCCACAAGTGAGGCTGCCTTTACTAGCAGTCAACAAGGCCATGACAAGGCTAGCCTCGCCCAATGACCAATGAGCCTCAATATCTCCTGTGGGGAAAAATGGAAAAGAATGAAGAAAAGAAAAGGAAAAAGAAAATAAAAAAAGAAGTAACATATTATTAAAAGTTATCCACATTAGTAAAAGTCATCCACGTCAATGTTAGCCAGCTAAAATTGATCGGATGAACTAAATTGTCACAAATACAATAAGTTTATAATTGTTTTAATATTTTTCCCGACAATTATGCAATAAATATGTTAATGATAGGCATTTTGAGTATGTTGGCTAGCTCAATTTTCCTAAAACGTAAAGCAATTTTAATTTATAAAAATTATTTTATAATTCAATAGTTCACCATTAATTAACACTCCGAAAATCAAGTAAAGATTTTCTTTCTTTCTTTTGCTTAAATTTTTTCTCAATTCAAAATATTCACAGTGCTTCATTCTTTATTGCTTATTTACAACCTGACGAGGAAAGGAAATGGATTTATCTCAACTAGAACGCAATTGACTCCACATCTAGTTGTTGGAATACCTTTCACATTATAAACTTATTACGCACCTAACTATGCATCAAGCGGCTTGTTTGTTTGCAATCAGGATTGTTGTGCTTGTAATTTCCATTCTAACTTTGACCAAAAAAGAACAAAAAAAAAATTCTCCATGATAATTAAAACTGAAATAACTATTAAATAAAGCCTCATATAATATTGCAGCAGATCAAAATACGGTGTACAGTCCTCCTAATATCTCCCTTCTTTCCTTCCTTTTTATTTAATTCAAAACATTAATCGATAACTTCACTAAATGATTAAGATCACAATTGTAGGATATTATTATCTTATGTAAATAAAAGATAGTGGAATTATTTATATTACATATTAAGTATACTTGTAAAATGACTAGTTTGGTTTCAAGTGCTACAAACCAAGACAGCTCTACTATAAATTCTAAGAGCAGTTATTATGGCCAGGAAAGAGGGGACTATTACTCAATATAGCAACAGATATAGCATTATCATCGTCATGAATTATTTTCACGACTAAATCACATATATATTTGGTTGATCCCGAATGTAGGAGTGAATGTGACAATTATTTTCACGATGATCTCTCGATAACAAATGGGGGCAATTCACTGGCCGTCAGTTCTTCATGGAGGAAAAGCTCCTACCTAATCTACTATATACGTGTAGAAACCTTTTCCTGTATTCATGGGGCTTGAACATCATCACTTGGGTTTCTGGGATATATCTTCTTTCTTTCCCCATCTCCATGTGGTCAGCGTTTCTACAATTATCTCTATAGTCGGAAGGCTAATAAGCACCCGCATGCAGCTGCTCCGCCACTTGATAAAACTCTCAGGAGAATAACTGAGCCTGATCCAGAACTTCTGGCCCAAAATAAGATAAAAATTCGCCATCTATTCGCTTCTTAGACATATTGAAGTGAAAGATAAAACCCAAGGTTAGTTTTATTAAATCTCCTCTCGAAATAGAAATTTCCAATTTCGCCTTGTGTGTGTTGTGTATTTTGGTGATAATCTTTCCTGGTTTGTAGCTAAAGAAATCCACGCAGGCGAATGCCAGGGAAACCGTCTTGCTCTGACGATGAAGACAAATAATAAGCGATTCTTGCCAACAGCCTTGTGCACAAAAATTATACTGACATATTCATATAAACATTACGGCTTGTTATCCTGCACCAGAATTAGCTGGACAGACCCACGTTAATTACTCACTAGATGAATTGATTGATGATATATTACATGTTACCCAGTAGGCCACTACAACTGTGGAGTCGTATATCCAAAAGGAAGGTAAATCAAATGTATTGTCTTACGTGGTCCTTTGCCAGATGTTCATAATCGTCCGCCACTGCCTCCTTACCAGCCAAGAGACTCCACGGCCAAACTGAGAACAGAATGGCCTGAAGTTATTCATCAGCTTGCTATGATACCACCAAGAAAGATATGTTCATCATTCTGGCAGATGCTTTGCTGATAGACATTACCTCGGGGTGGCGGCCCATTTTCTATAGATTGCAACCTCTGCTTCAGATAAAAAAAAGCTTCAACCTGCATTGTAAGTGGAAAACAAAGACATGGCATGAGTGCACTATTGACTAAAGAAAACCACCGCTATGGGGACAAGTATGAGCAGTTACTGTATCCCAACATGAGTAGAAGCTAAAGCCACATAATGGTGAAAAGAAATTACATGATGGATTCAATCTGCTAGATTGCCTTTTCTACTGGGCAACTTTGTTTCTTTATTTGAAGACAACAAATTCAGAGCCCTTGAAAGCAATTCTTCCTCTGCATATTGAAATTCCTAAAAGTGAAAAAAGATCGCTCTTATCAATGCAAATTCTGAAATGAATGAGAGCCATACCTGAAGCTGGAAAGTCCTAGCTCTTTCTCCTGCAAGGACTCCTCTAGTTGAGTGCAACTCCTAGGACAAACAATAAAGATGACATAATAAGCGATTTTTCACAGATGAATATGTCCCAATTTACTTGCAATTTGTGTGCACCTTTTGAGTGTCATCCAAAACAGCCTTGAGAAAGGCTACACCATGTTCAAGCCTAACATTGTCAGAGTGGGCAATATTGAATAAACTGTCTACTTCTTCCTGAGTAAGCTCCAGATCAGCCAGCTTTTCCTTCAGCACCTCAATTGAGCAACAATGGATGAGAAGCTTTTCTCTGTAGCTTCTTGGTATGCTAATGCAGCCGCCAACTGTCTTTCCAGCATTCCATTTTTTTTTTTCTGATAAGGGAGCTATTTTTGTTTCTTAGAACCGGTGTTTGCTTGAAGTAGAGGAAGGTGCTCCAACTTTACAATGAGTTTCTGTGAATACTAAATCAGCATTTTTAAGTTTAAGGCTCTCATTCCCATTGATGTGAGGACTCTATTTTTCATCTTCAAATGCCAAAGCTGTCTCTTCCCCAGTGCTTTCACGTCCATAATTGGTTTGGACAGGATCAGAATGGTTATTCATGTGTTCCGCTGCCTGAAGTTAAACACAATCATTCCCTCATTATTAGTTAAATTCATACTAAAGTAACTGAACCACTTAAAGTAAGCAATGCCAGACAGTTCAGGTATCGTTGATAATATAATTCCTTAATTGACAAGCAGTCATCAACAAACTGATACTTCTGCATTCAGCAAGATAAACAAAAAAGAAAAAAAAAACAGAGACATGATGCACAAAAAACATTGCCAGGGCATTAATCCTGGAAGCCTGTTTAGACACCTATATGGACCCCCATCTCTTAGTGCAATAAATACTTTGAAAACAAGAGGGAGGATGAGAAGCTCCCTCTATTGAGCAACATTGGTAGATTCTAGCCCTTCATATAGAGTAGAAGCATACTTGCCAAGCAAAATATAGAGGACTGCTAAAACTTTCCCTTTCATGTGCTGACTTGACCACTTTCATTCATCTTCCCAAGAACTAATAAGATATCAAAATACAAGAGAAAATGGCTTAAATAAGAAGACTTCCCAAGCTTCTGTTTTTCAAACTAGTGATTTATTTTCTCCTTCCCTTATACATCCTTTTAGTTAATAAGGGCGTTCCAGGTGCTGTTTTGTTGGAGTGGAGATGGTATGACTTTACGAGCTTGGCTTGATTAATCTAGGTTTAAGTTGCAAAAATTGCAGTGTAAAAGAAAAATGACAATTGACCAAAAGGTAAAGGCTGCCAGTTATATGAAAGCGCGCAAGAAATAAGAGAGAATGTAACACTTTCAACTTAGGCAATCCAGCAGTAATACCACTGACCTGTAACACCTGTAACGATGAACCTTCATCTTCAAGATGCATAGCCACCTTTTGAGTGCTATCATTTTCTTCTTCATTACTAAACTGTTTCTGAAGAGAGATATCGCCAAAAGATGGATTGACAAGTGTGGACTCCAACAATGACTTCCTGCCTGAACCATGCCGCTCAATGGTAGATGCTAGATTTCGTCAAGCAACTGAATCAACCAAACACCGTGAAGAATTGTTGCTTAGTTGAGTAGCCAGACCTTTAGAAGATGACCTTCTCCCAAAAAGTGGTCCAGCGGCTTTTTTAGCAACAGGTCTTCAGTCTATTAAGTGGGAAAAAAAAGAAGCATAGAAATCAGTGGAAGAATTGTTGGTTTAAAAATGATTTTAAAATACCATAAACTGATTTGATGGCTCTTTCTTGGTCCCACAAAAAGCCACAATAAAATCTATTTTCTTGTGCTGTACAAGCATGAGGCTGAAACGCTGGAAGTTATAAAGATTGTAAGAAACAGCAACAGGCAATGCAAACAGAAAAAGGGCAGTCCTGTCACATGCTAGATATCTTGTTGCAAAATAAACAGCATGCGTTACTGGTCCTGTGCTCTGTAAAGTATGAAAAGTGTACTTGGACTTATGATATGTTCGCATGGCATTGCCAATGGACAGTGATATCTCCCGCCATTGCACTGGTACAATTAGATAAGAGTTGAGGAAGAAGAAAAAGAATTCAGTAATATCCTTCAGCACAAATCTTGTATGAAGAAAAGGAAAAGGAAACATATACCTTGTTGGTGGCAATGGAAGATGGAGGTGATGCAAAAGCTACAGACCACTCCAGTTTTAATGCATCAAAGATGACTGTTTCTATATGTCCTGGAGAATATTGTTATAGACATGGTCAGTAAGCAAAAACAGATAATAATTTTGAAAGCTGCAGACCACTCCAGTCTAACTAGTCAAAGATGACCGTTTCTAAATGTTCCTGGAGAAATTTGTTAAAGACATGGTCAATACGCAAGAAGAGAAAACAATTTGACATTCAGGAATACCAGTGAGAACTTCAATTCTCTTTCTCCAATCCATTATTTAACCGAACTGATGCAAGCTTGATGAATAGAGAGATAAATCTGAAAGTTTCCCAGTGCCACACTTCTTGAGCATTGTCATAGTTGTTACTCAGTAGAACTAAAAGATGAAACACCAATTTCATAGAATGTGACTAACATGAACAAACAAATATAAGAGAAAATGACAGTTCAAGTCACAAAAGGGATGGTTCTCAAGTTCTCTCATCCTCCAATTAATACGTGGAGATGCAATCTGGAGTTAAAAGAGTAATCTTTAATTGTATTTGGGCCTAATCAGAATGGTCATGGTCTAGCTGGGCCAAATGTATTACCTCTAGCCAATGCATACTTTTCTTCCTGCTCCCGACCCCAGCAATATAACATTTTGTTCCACACAGAACTCCACAGCGACCAGCTCTTGGTGATGGATGGATGCCTCGAGTCTTGTTTCTTGACCAAATTATCTGCACAAAAAGCAGGTCAACCAAAGGCCGGCAACTTTAATTTTCATTGAAGAAAGAAAAGAATGCCGATATAAATTAAGTCTGGGACAATGGTAACTTAAAAGACTGAACACACTGTTTCAAAGTCTAACGAACAGAAGTCAATCAATATTCTTGATTTTGATCATGGGCCTTCATTACTATATTCGATGCCCTTTTGACAGAAAGAAAAAAAAAAGGGACATAATAGACCCAAAGGTCAGGTAAGTCACACCAGCAAATATTTCCTTACACAATATGTATACAATTACTATAATAATCCAGGCAACATAGTTTTTAAAACCACTTGTGTATTGCTGGTATAGCGTTAAACACCTTGTGGGAAAAATATCAAATTGTGCAAATAAGATACCATGCAAACAAAGGTTTATGTGATGCACTTTGTAAGTAACACTAAAACAAGTTTGTGCTAGCTAATTAAGATTCTGATCATGTCATGTCATCTATACTCAGATGAGAGCTCTTATCAACGAGAACCCAAGCAATTGACATGCTTTCATTCTAGGATATATTTGAAAACAAATTGCAACAAGCAAATGCAATGAACATGAGAACATGCATTCAGGTGTTGCGGAGGTGATCAATCGAATCACCAACATCATCATTGTCGTCGTCATCAAAGTGAGCGGAAATCAATCAAACTGATGTTTATTGAAGTAAACAAATATACCACTATATCCCCTTTAGCTTTCATCACAGACCATCACTCAGTTTTAAGTGTCGAACACCCCCACACTGTGAAGGACCAGTGAGGTGAATTCGACACCAAGTGGAAAGAGGAAAAGGCAATATGAGCAAGATCAGCAAAAGTAAGATCATCGTACCTGACAATCTATCAGTCCGTGGTTCAGTTTTCCCTCCAATTAGCAGCACATGTGAGAAAGACATTGCTCGCATGTTCTCCTCAGAATTCAAATTTACTTTGACAGAACACTTTTTGCAGAGAATGTGGAACATTAACCGTCAATTGAATATGTAATATTACATAACAAATGTCTGGATTGTTTCTCATGCTTCCTCTTTTCTGTTACTAAAGAGCTGCTGGGGATTGAGTCCTTTTGAACATTGGTTATGGTGACTCATGAACAGAAGCCTGTTGGTGCAAATTCTCTCTTCCATGAATTTGTCACCATCTAGGTAACTTGCCCACCAAAATTGGTTATAATGACTCATGAACAGAAGCCCGTCCATGCAATTTCTCTCTTCCATGGGGTTGTAACTATTGTGGCAGTTACCTTTAACTTTTGCTTAAATTGTAGGATATCACATGGAACGTGATTTTCAGAGGCAAAAACTGAGGCGATCAATGCAAATAAACTGCAAGATAGATTTTGACTTACATACAACCTGAAGATTTAGCAATCAGTAATTATTCATTTGCAAAATATGCACAATGCAATTGGGCTCT
Organism: Corymbia citriodora subsp. variegata; assembly: GCA_014858505.1. Taxonomy (NCBI): domain Eukaryota; kingdom Viridiplantae; phylum Streptophyta; class Magnoliopsida; order Myrtales; family Myrtaceae; genus Corymbia; species Corymbia citriodora. The sequence goes on from CM026416.1 coordinate 3,263,020, forward strand.
TACACTAATCATGTAAGATTACCATATGTGAAAGAAATTGGTTTTTCCTCTTCTAGTAGCAAGATATTTTTAGATTGATGTAGGCTATGCTAATAACAAAAAAAAAAAATAAAACGGAATCAGTATTAAACACAACGGTTTATAATGAAGTAACTAGCTACATGAACACTTCTTGACAAGCAACAATAAAATTAGAAAACAATGAAAAGTTTCCAAGTCAAAGGAAGAAAACATCCAGCATTCAACCAAATAATTACATGACTCCAATAGCAGCTTCCTAGCAGTTCTCCCTCAGTGAGGCAGTGGAGGAAAATCCCTTGGATAAGGACCTGAGAAACGACCAGCACACTCCCAATTGATGACACTCAGCAATGAACAACATTGAAACATCATAATAATGAGGTAATTCATGTGTGAATATTGAAACTAGGCACATACCTGGAGGGCCAGGAGGTGGTGAAGTTGGAGGCAGAGATTGAGCCGAAGGGAGAGGATACGCTGGAGGAGGACAGGCTGATGAGGGATGGGGAAAATGTGGTGAAGGTGGGTATGCCGCTGGATATGGTGGATATGATGGGTATGCAGGATCTGTCAAAGGGTGTCCTGTGGGAACGGCATCGTAAGGAGGTGCTGATACAGGAGGAGATGCAGAGTGCGAAGGCACCTGAGTAGCCGAAGAAGCTACATATGGTACTGCAGATGGTGCACAGCTCACTCCTGGTTCCTCAAAGGAGAAACCTTTGAAAGGCGCATACCGAGCAAGAATCTCATCCATTTGCTTTTTGGCATTTTTCTTGCTCATTTCCCATTTTGGGATTTCATCAATCACTTTATGAATCTCTTGTATGACAGCTAATATAGATTTCTCCATGATTTTCTTCTCAGCAACCACCTGAAGTTTCACCTCCTTCTTTGACTCAAGGTCACGAGCAAGTTCGGCTCGCCTTGACTGAAGCTGCACAATTTGTTCATCTATCTCTTGCACAAGTAATGACTTAGAATCCACCTGAGACTGCACTTCTGCTTCCCCCTTCTTCAGCTCACTAAACTCTCCCCTCATAGAAGAAAGCTTGTCCTTCATGGCCTGGATATCTCTGAAAAATTTGTTAGCTTGCTCAGCAATTCCCTCAGCTTGCAGAAAAACCTTGCCTGCTTTGGGGATTTCTTCAATTGACTCCAATTTCAACAGTTGATTAATAGTTAAGGCGGGATCCATTGCAAGCTTCTCCACTAAAAAACTAATCTCTTTCAGGTTCTTTGAGGACAGCCAGCATGAGAAATCCAGGGCAAGAATGGAAGAAAGCTTCTTGCGATAAGTAGACATTTCCTCTGCCACATCAGAACCAACAGGAGCCAAAGGAGTCTGCACCTGAGCTTGATCATTGTGCTGAGAAAGAAGATGTTCCAAAGACTTTAGACAGTTGTCAACATTATCTTCACAAGACTGAGCATGAAATTTCTTGACTTTTGGTGTATCTGGTAACTTGGAAGCATTGCATGCAGAGCTGCTAGGACCGATATTTTGGTCAAGACCGACGTCCTCAAGATCATTCGGCAACTTATCTTGGTCAAGACCAATGTCCTCAAGATCATTTGGCGACTCAAAGCTACTTTCTGAATATCCACTTTCATCACTTGTATTATCATCCGTCAATGAACACAAGTCAATTACAGACTTATCACCCCTAATGTTGGCTCGAGCTGGAAATTTGTAAGATTGTCGGGTTCTACGCCTAGGGAAGGCTTGTGGCATAGCTAGTCTAGCTTTTTTCATCCTCTCAGAATTACTGCAGGGTTCTTTTCTCCGCTTGGATGCAATTTTGTGCAGTGGTGCCTGTGGAAAGTGATCTGTATGCAAATCTGCATGTCAGAGGATCAAAAAATAACTACATAGGAACGAAATGCCAGTGCTTTTTCTAAACATTGGGACAATCAAGAAACTGAACAATAGCTTAAATTTTGCTAGTCTCAGCTCGACATCTTTCGCATACATGACAACCACAATATGCTTATCTGAAAACGAAAATTATTAAATCAGAATACATAAATAAGATCTATTACCTCTGAGAATGTAGCAAAAGGGTTTTCAGTCAAAAGTGGCTAATGAACAAAAAGGCCTTTCTCTGGAAATTGAACTAGAAAATACTGCATGTCGAATCCTTAAAATTTATGAGCCTTAGCAATATGTACTAGGAGTTACCTATATTACAGATGGCATAGCAAAACAAAGAGGAAACTTCATTTACATCACTTCCCCAACAGAAGAAACCCCTGAATTCATACTTGACCCAAATCCCTATACTAAAATGGCAGGGTCCTTGAAGTATTTTGAAACTCCACATATGCGGTGATCTCAATCCAGATAACGAAACGTACTAAAAAAGATTCTAAACCCCAAGCAGGCTCATCCTTTTCCTCATTGATTAAATATTACCAGACGTTGGTCTCATAGATCTGGTAATTCTGAGCTTCTTATGCTCCTTTAGACAAGTAAAATGTTTATTTTCTGTAGCATCTTCTATCATATAAAGATCCAACCTCCAAACCAATTTAAATTTTAATCAAAGCCAAACTCCTGAAAGAGATGAACAGATCATGTTATCCCCATACTAGAGCTTATACAAACATAATGAGCAAAGTAGACCTTCCATGTTCTAAAACATCAGACTTCTGAAATGAATGACAGGTCAATAACGAGATACTGAAATCTATTTAAGACTTAATTCTTACCTTCGCTACAGTGAGGCCTCGTAGTGGGAACCTTCCAGCTAAAAGAAGCAAAGAACTTATCGACATCTGCATTCGGAAACTGTGAAGAGATATAGCGTTCAAGCGAAGGCTTGCTCGCAAAGAAAGTATTGGGGTCATTGCCGCAGAGACGCTTTGGAGGATATGTATACCTGTCTTGATAGAAACCAGAAAGAGTGGTCCTACCACCAACCTTCCAAGACCAAGTATCGCCCGGATTAGGCCAATCTACAGGAGCATAAGGCAAGCCTTCGCCCCTCTGATAAGGTTTGACAGGGTATAGGCCCTCCTTACCCGAAACTTCATTTCCCATTACTTGCTTCCCCTTCTCCATAATGTTGAGTTAACGTGATGCAGGTACCTAGCAGGAAAAAAAAGAAAAATCTCAACACGACATAAAATGCAACAACTAGTGCTACATCCAACACTTGATCTCATAACTATCTCCATCATCATCAAAGTGTCGTAATCCACTCACATATTTTGTCAAAACAGGATTTTAAAATGCAAGAGACGAAAACAACCATTTGCTGATCCAAGGGAAAGATAAGAGCAAATCATTTAATTTCAGAAACATCAAGGACAGTAACAATAAATAAACTCAAATCTTAATCAACTAAAGTGTATTTTTTCTGCTGCTCCGTAGAAATTTACATATAATTTCGATTTCGAATCAGCATTGATGATGATTTTTTTTTTAATCACTGCCTATCTGATACCTTCTTCCTTGGTCTGGTAGATAAGGTTCTGTAGGCATGCAACTTTGACTTGGTTGTATTCGATCATGAATAAAAGTCCCACGTACGAGAAAAGGTCACAAATAGAGTTGAACCCAGTAACATTGCAAAGGCATAATGAAAGTAGGGTTGGGATATCCCCGCCATCCGAACCAGAGGTGAGGGTCTCCCCTCATCTGGCTCTCTGCAGGGGAATCTCCACTCACTGCTTCCCTAATATCCTCCCTTTACCACATCATGGGGGTTTGGTACCTTTAGTCCAATCTTAGACAAAGAGCAAGGAGGATTTAAACACACTCACTTCTGTCAGTTTTATTTTTATTTTTATGGGGATTTCAAGAAAATGACGCAATGAATGGACCATCACAAACAATCGATCATTGAACCTCACCAAAAAGAAAAAAAAAAATAATACTTACAGTGATAATGCCAACTTAAAAAAACGAATTTTTACAACAAAATCACCCAAAAGAGTGACAAAACTCGCCGACCCTTCGTCCAAAATGGGATGATCCACAAAACAAACTCAGGAACAGAAACTCAAGAAGCAGAGTAAGGGAGGGAGCGTGTCGAGGTTACCTGGAAGGTCTCAAGGGTTCCACCAATTCGCCGTCCGTCGGGCGAGGGCGCGAGAACGAGAGAGGGAGCGAGCGAGTCGGGTGAAGGCGCGAGCACGAGTGAGTGAGAGAGCGAACTGCAGTGCAGGGGCTGGTGAGACGTGGAGAGAGAGGGAGGAGTGGTGCTGGGAGCCTCAACGTGCGAGAAGGCTCCTTACGAAACTGCTTCCGAAGCAGCGACAGAAAACATGACATCACGTGCGCCTCTGTAACAGGGGAGAACTTTTCGCCTCGAGGCTGCACTTACTTGGCTTTAAAATAAAATGAATGTTATATAGGATAAAATTTTCGACCAAAAAGAAAAATATTATGCAGTCCGATAAAAAAAGCATATAAGCAGAACAAGATTTTTTCATAAAGGAGGTTGGCTTTAAAATAAAATAAATGTTATCCCTACTCAAAATAAGATAAAGCTTTCAATTAAAAAACTAAATAAGATAAAGTTGGATATAAAAATCATATATAATGGATGAAATTATTTCATGGAATAGGTGGGACAATGGTAGGCATGATTTCTGATATACATAATGAGAAAGTTATTTTTCTCGAATAACAAATTTCTTAAATTAATAAAATTAAAATTACATTTCAATTTAAATAATATTTGAATTCTAATATAAGAAATTCAAAATAACCAAAAATAAATAAATTTTAAATTTAATCTTATTTATATTTATATTTATACTTTCAAATTTAATTATATCTTACATTGTAAATTCAACATATAAATATATATATGAATATTTATTACCTATTCTAGGTATTTTAGGCATATTGGTAAATTTTACTATTTAATAAAATTTCATTAGAGAATGATAGAAGGGGAAAATGAAATAAAAAAGAAATTAATTAAAAAAAGAGAGGAAAAATAAAAATGAAATAAGAAAATAAAAATAAAGTAAAAATGTCGCGAGAGATTTATACATTTTCTATTTGTAAACTTTTAGATTTATTTACACCGATATATCTTTTATATCAAATAATATCATGATATAATATGAATATATCTAATTTATAATGGACATGATATATCAAAATTCATGGATCTTATATTATATTCTATCTAGTTACGTTTTGGCCGAATGGACTAAATTGTTACAAATGTAATAGACATATTTTTTTGATAATTTTTCCGACAATTTTGCAATAAATATGTTAACGATAGGCATTTTGAGAATGCTAGCTAGCTCAATTTTCCTAAGAGAAGCAATTTTAATCTATAAAAATTATCTTATAATTCAATAGTTCATCATTAATTGACACTCCAAAAATCAAGTATAGATTTCTTTCTTTCTTTTTTTCGTTTGAAATTTTTCTCAATTAAAAATATTCGCACAAGTGATTCATTCATTGTTGTTTATTTAACACCCTGACGAGGAAATGGATTTGCCTCTGAATTTAACCAGAACGCAATTAACTTCACATCTAGTTGTCACATTATAGACTTATTACGAACCTAACTATGCATCACATGGCTTGTTTGTTTGCAATCATGATTGTTGCGCTTATATTTCCATTCTAACCTTGACCCAACAAAAAAAAATCTCCATGATAATCAAAACTGAAATAACTATTAAACAAAACCTCATATAATATTATAGCAAATCACCAAACAAAAAAAATTACAACATACATGTAACAAAGTCCTCCCAATATCTCCCTTCTTTCTTTCCTTTCTATATAATTAAACAATAAAGCGATAACTCTACCTGATATTTTCCTTATATCTTTCCTTTTATTTAATTCAAAAAATTAATCAATAATATTGCTAAATGATTAACATCATGATTATAAAGATATTACTATCATAGTAGAATTATCGGGTATTACATATTCAGTAAATTTGTAAAATGACTAGTTTATAATCCTGGTTTCAAGTGCTACAAACTAAGACAGCTTTGCTATAAATTCTAAGCGCAGTTGTTATGGCGAGAAAAGAGGGGACTAATACTCTCTGTAGCGGCAAATATATCATTATCATCATCATAAATTATTTTCATGATGATGAATCTCATGTATATATTGTTAGGTTGCAATGAGTGGATCACTAACGTAGGGGCGAATGTGACAATCACTTTCACGATGATCTTAGAGTAATCGACAGGGCCGATTCACTAGGCGTCAACTAACTTATCTTGAACTTCATGGAGGAAAATGATTTCAGTTGGATGTTGGATCAAAATCAAATCGTGAGAAGAACACCTAATCTTGTAGATACGTGTAGAAAATTGTTTGGTTTTCCTGGTTTGTAGCTGAAGAAATCCACAATGCGATTCTTGCTAACGGCCTCGTGCATAGAAATAATTCGACATAGTCATTAAAATTACAGCTTGTTATCCTGTACTGGAATTAGTCGGACCCACGCTAATTACCCAATAAACGATATATTACAAGTTACCTAGAAGGGCTACTACAACTGTGGAGTCATGTATCCGAAGGGCAGGTAAATCAATGGATTTGTCTTACGTGGTCCTTTGCCAGATGTTCATCTTCGTTCGCCACTGCCTCCTTACCAGGCAACACACTCCCCGGCCAAAGTGAGAACATAATGGCCTGAAGGTTATTCATTAGCTCGCTATAATACCGCCGATAAAGATTTGTTCATTATTCTGATGGATGCTGTGCTGCTAAACACGAAAAAGGTTTTCTCGGGGTGGGCGCCCTATTTCTATAGATGGCAACCTTTACTTAAGATGGAAAACTTCGACCTGCATTGCAAGTGCAATATGAGAAGAACAAAGACACGACATGAGTGCACTACCGACTGGAGAAAACCGCCACTATGGGAACAAGTAGCAGCAGTTATTGTATCCCAACATGAGTAGAAGCTAAAGCCACGTAATGGTGAAAGGAACGGATGAGAAGCTCCCTCTATTGAGCAACATTGTTATATCCTAGCCCTTCATATAAGTAGATGTACACTTTCCAAGCAAATTATAGAGGACACTATGTAAGGCGTTCCCTTTCATGTGCTGACTTGACCACTTTCATTCATCTTCCCAAGAACTAATAAGATATCAAAACACAAGAGGAGCTGGCTGAAATAGGAAGACTTCCCAAGCTTCTGTTTTTCCAAGCTAATGATTTATTTTCTCCTTCCCTTATCCATCCTTTTTGTTATTGAGGTTTTTCCAGGTGCTGTTTTGTTGGAGTGGAGATGGTATGACTTCACGAGTATGGCTTAATAAATCTAGGTTTTAAGTTGCAAAAAGTGCAATGTAAAATTAAAATGACAATTGACCAAGAGGTAAAGGCTGCCCGTTCTATGAAAACACGCAAGAAATAAGAGAGAATGTAACTCTTTCAACTTAGGCGATCCAACGGTAACACTGACCTGTAAAGATGAATCTTCATCATCAAAACGCATAGCCACCTTTTAAATCCTATTATATTCTTCTTCATTATTAAACTATTTCCAAAGCGAGACATCACCAAAAGATGGATTTGGATCAACGAGTATGGACTCCAACAATGACTTCCTGCCTGAACCATGCTGCTCAATGGTAGATGCTAGATTTTGTCAAGCAACTGAATCAACTGAAAGCCGTGAAGAATCATTGTTTAGGTGAGTAGCCAGACTTTAGAAGATAACGTCTCCCAAACAGTGGTCCAGCGGCTTTTTTAGCAACAAGTTTTCAGTGTATTAGACTCTTATTCTTTTCCTTGATATCTTATTAGTTCTTGGGAAGATGAATGAAAGTGATCACGGGTACAATTAGAAAAGAGTCGAGAAAAAAGAAAAAGAATTCAGTAATATCCTTTAGCACAAATCTTGTATGAAGAAAAGGAAAAGGAAACATATAAATCACCTTATTGGAGGCAATGGAAGATGGAGTGATGCAAAGGCTACAGACCACTCCAGTTTTAACACATCAAAGATGACTGTTTCTAAATGTCCTGAAGAAAATTGTTAAAGACATGGTCAATAAGCAAGAAGAGATCGTAATTTGACATTCAGGAATACCAGTGAGAACTTCAATCTTAAGTCTTTCTCCAATCCACTATTTAACAAAACTGATGCATGCTTGATGAATAGAGAGATATATTTAAAAGTTTCCCAGTGCCACACTTGTTGAGCATTGTCGTTAGTTGTTACTCAGTAGAACCAAAAGATAAAACACCAAATTCATAGAATGCGACTAACATTAACTAACAAATATAAGAGAAAATGACACTTCGAGTCAAGAAAGGGGTGAGTTCTCAAGTGCTCTCATCCTCCAGTAAATACGTGGAGATGCAATCTGGAGTTAAAAGAGTAATCTTTAATTGTTTTTGGGCCTAATCAGAATATCACATTGAACCAACTGGTGCAGAACTTATTGAGCCTCACTTAATATGGGCAAGATGGACTTCAAATCTTCTCTGAGACACTTTAGCCATGATACTTGTACTCATTACCTTTATTTCATTGCCTCAGAGCCATTTAGTTGTCAAGTTTGGGCAGAAATCTGCAGAAAGGAGTCAATCCAATGAGTAAAAGCTTGTGTGGCCAAAATGAGGCAAACAATGCCAAATAAGGCACTATAAGACCATAAGGTGTTACAAATAAAAACCTAAACTAATTTTCAATGAAACATGATAGTACGCTGGCAGCGAATTCTGTTAAGTTTGTCGGATATTTGATTTCTGTGTGCAATTGACAAAACTGATTTCAACAGGCATAAAAAGAAGTCGATACTACATCATGAAAGTTCACATGTGCTGTTTTAGCATAGGTACAAATACAGTTGATTACACAAACACATTTGTAGAACGTAACAGTGCCAGGCATCACAAAAGACCAGTTTCTCCTGAATGAATGACTTAGCAGAATACTTCACCATACTCATGTCAAAGCCTACATAAAATGACCACTAGTTATTCGATTCTACATATTTTACTGCTTTGAAGCATCTTCGGCAATTAGTCAGTTTTCCAGTTGTCCTAGAAGCTTAGCTTCCAGCATAATTCTTTACTTCAGCAAAGTGAATTTGAGCAAATCCATAAGTCAGCATTAAATCTGAAATTGGGAATGAAATTGCCATTATGCATTCATCTGAGAGTTCTAGTAAAAATTTTCACGAGCGTTTGGTGAAGATTGCAGCAACATATATAGTTCCATAATTTTCTTCATTTTTCCCGTGACTGAGGCATATATATCAATGCACTTTACTAAAAATTTCATCCATTCAATATATATTCAATGAATGAAGAGCTAAGAGAAAGATTGACATGAATTTCAGGGTGGGAGTATCCTTCCAAGATAAAAGAAATTGACAAACAAAACAAGATTTGGAGAAACTAACCTTCTTGCACTCCAGATGTATATTTTTGCTTTTATTCTGCTTCAAGTCCATCCAAAAGTCATCAAAACTGTATCACAGGCAGTGAAACTTGAAGCATCTACTCTTTGCATGCAAGATAAACACAAGAAATTTAAAAAGATCAAAATTTAGCGATCGGCACAACTCATTCAGAGAAGTAATGCTGCAATCAAATGCTGATTGGAAAGACAATTTCAAAAGAAATTGATGCATGCACAATATCAAATGGATAAAATTGATAAACAAAAGCTGCATTTGACCTAGATGACTTTGGTGAAGCACTTATGGGGGATGACTCCCCTTGACATGATATCTAAATCCAACAGAAATAACTCCACTCCCAAAAACTTTTGAACCTCCTTGACAATCAAGAAAAGGGGTCAAAGGTGTATGATAGCTGTGAATGTACTTGAGTGAACTAATACAGGCTAGTGAAGAGTTTTGATCATGCTTTTTTCTAAACTACTAGTTTTGCTAATTCTGAAGTAGTATTTCATTCTATATGCCATTTTTTAAAATAGAAATGGTGAGAAAAGTTTTATGAAATTTCAAATACACAGTTAAATAATGACAACCTAAAAAGTTGGCTTAAATTAAGAGACTAGAAATATTACAGACACACCAAATTTTTATTAGCATTGAATCTAATGCTTCAACACCAGTACACTTGGCATTTTACTTATATAAGTATAGGTAAAACACATGTCATCGTTTACATACTCCTCTTACAAAAAATAAACACTTGAATGCTTAAGTAAATCTCTTGATCATATAAAAACTAAGAACATTGCAGGAGGTTTGTTACCATGTTATATGAATTTCACTTCAGATGGTTTTGGCTGGATCCCTCACAGAGCTCATCTTAAGAGTCTAAAAATATCTCCATTGCCTTAAACAGGATAGACAGGTTGCTGCCAAGGTGTAATCAAATCCTAAAATCGCCCTTCAGAACCTTTCTGTATCTACTAAAACACTTCGGTTGAAGATGACTCTCTTGGAGGGAAAATTAAAGAGGGAAAAACCAAAAATCGGCATCAATGTATCCAGCAGGAGAAACATCAGGCCTAACTGTAATTTCATTGCTCGTCTGCCACTGACCATGTATAGTGTTGATTTCTCCAGTGGAACTGGGTTCCTATCCTCTGAAAGAAAAAAAGAAAAACCTTTTCCTTGAGGGTGTATCATTCATTCTCAGGAGAATATGTGATGTGGATGAACGAGCTGGGACTGTGTCAAGAATACACAGCCAATTCAGAACTACTGCAATATCAAAATATTGGATCAACAGTTCAGGAATTCCCACCTTTAAGCAACCTGCAGATAGCCACAACTACCCCGCTTGATTGGAAAATAACAAAGTTATCTCTCATTTTCCGCAGGACCAAATGTTTAGAGATGAACCTTAAATACATTTTAACTCTAATGCAACTCCAGCCAAGGAAAAAAGGTACAAAGACATAACAGAGTAAAAGAAAGCCGAATGCTGAAAGGAAAGTACTATAAAAGTTATAGCCATACATGGTTGCAACATCATATTCAATATCAATGATCAAGCATATGTTATCACGTACCTTAGCAACCAGATTCTTTAAGGCATCTACCACAATGTCAAAAAATTAATCGTTACATAAGGAATCACAAAGTAGAATCAGAGGACCAGTTACAGGGTTATATTGCACACAACACTAGTACTTTGGATAGTATCTTGAACCTTAACTGTAGTAAGTGTCCGCTCAATAATGGTTGAAGACATTCACCGTATGAGTGACAGCACATAAACATGAAAAATGAGAATGAAAACACCCAAAAAGCTCCTCGAAGATTTTGAAAGTTTCTCAATTTATGCCTATTCATGAGGAGCATAGAAGAACCAATCTATCTGAAGTTTGGAGAGAAAATAAATGTAATCCTGAGAACAGAGAAGAGGGAAAGTCTTTTAAGATAAAGTGGAACAACAACTATATCAGTCCCAGATTTATCCTTAGCAACGGTATGGCATGGCATCCATCCTGTTTCCTAAAAGCAATTAAATAGATAAGAAAGAGTATTGAGCAGAAGCTATTCAGATTAGGAGCAAACTAGCACTGAAAGAATCCCATCAAAGAATGGACATCTATGTATCTTGTTGCCAACTCGATTTTTTCGCTTATATGGTAATTGTAGTATGTGAGCATGACTGGGGTGATCCTGTTTTTACAGGCAAAGGTCAAGAGAATCGCAAGTTGAGAGAAAACTCGACCTCAAAGATACCATCAAGGATGGAACTTGCCTTTTCCTCGTCAATGAAGGAATTCAAAGACAAAAACTTCTTGCTTGGACAAAAGACTCAAAGCTTCACATTCAAGAGGTATGTGTATGGAGCTTTACATTCTCAACTCTACTTAATGTGAATTCAGAGTTGTGGCGCTTGATTTTGCAGCTCGTGGATGTTTACAGACTGGCTGAAGAGCAAACAGACATACCCTCGATAGCTTTGGAAGTAGTACAAGGTAAAAGTTTAACCATGTTCAGAGGATGATTAAGCACTGCCAAACATGAAAACAAGTTCATTCGCCCCAGTTCTACGTCCTTTTTTAAAATTCACGTGCCTTCCATTTTGCAGACTTACCAACAGTTGCTTGGGATCTTATGCTTTCATGTAGTGAATCTGTCCTTTCTGAAAGATTATAAAGAACACTAACAAGCACCCTGAAGAGATGTCAATTTGAGGGAAACACATCACTTTGAGCGAGTAGATATTCCAAGGTCTTGGCAAGCAGTGATGTGGGTTTTTGGTACTCCGACTGCCGAAGGACATGCCACAAGAAATTAATGTAAAGAACCATACATGATCTATATAAAGATTATACCAAAAACAGTGTACTTCAGAGTGTGCTTTTTCTCCAGTTATTATTTCACATTTCTACAAAACGTGCCTTCCTGTCGCGTACTTATTTTTGTCAGATGTGATAGCATTCTTGATTTAGGTTTTTGCAAAAAACTGTTCCATGTCATTGCATAAATGAAGAGCAAATCGATGCCATCACATGCGTCCTGCAGCGTGTAGTGAGAGAGCCATGAGTAAAGAAAATCACCTTTAGTTGAGTAAACCAACTCCTTCCACTCCAGCTTCTCTTCATCATTCCCTTGTTTCAGAGTCCCCAGAAACCTTATCTTTGCATCTCGAGCCAGATTGATAACAAAACACATTGTGAACAAGCATCCAATAGACTATAACAAACAAGTAACTTGTACTGAAGTCTGCGTGCTAGATCATAACAACAAACCAAAATAATAACTGAGTAGCTTATGCATTTTGATTTTGGTTATTCTTTACCCACATGACCATCATTCATCAATCTATTGTCCAATAACATGATTTTTCATGTAATGCATTGTCCTTTAAAATAAAGACATTATTATTCATGTTGAAAGGCACGCGCCCAGTGAAACATCATAAGGCGAAATTTTCATGAAAGAACATTTTATCATTTGTGTAAATTTCATTATCAGATATATTTGATTAGAAAACTAAAGAATTGAACATGTCTAGTTATATGGTGGCTTCCAATTTCACCATATACGATTTTGCACAAAAAATAAACAAAACCAATGAATTGATTATATATTACCTGGGTATCACGATAAAATAAGTTTAATGTTCCATTGCTTTAAAAGCAGAAATTTTTACAAAAAAAAAGTGGTTGGGGATTCTTACTAGTTAGAACCAAAAAGCACAGTAATTTTTAAAAAACTCTGCTAATTGACACCGGCATGTTATATTTCTATGACTATGCGACATTTGTGAAATCCATTGGAAATCATTTAGATTGGCACGAGAATGACTTCGAACTTTGTGAGAGATTAGAAGAGATCTTTTGCTTTTCCACTGGAGCCCATAACATTATACCCTTAGTATAGTCTCTTTCCCAAGGAAAAGTACACTATCCTTCTCTCAAAAAATGCCAGTTGTAGTAGGTACGTTCCATTGAATGTACGATTCTAGACAAGCAGTTATATTTGGCAACAGCAAACCAAGCCTTATTGCCCCTCTTTTTCTTTTTTTCTTTTTTTACATTCCCTTCCATTTCTCGTCAAATGAATGGCATTTGACTAGGGGTGTGCAACCGAACCGGGTTTACTCGGAACCCGGACCGAACCACCCGAAAAACAGGGTTGGGAACCGGTTCCCGGTTAAACCGGTCCGGGTATAGGTTCCAGTTTTTGGGAACCGGTTGAAACCGGTCCGAGAACAGGGTCCAAGCAAAGACCCACCCAGAAACGAACCGGTTTTGGAACTGGTTTTTATCATGTTAAAACAAAAAAAAATCGTCTCTTTGTATAATGCTTTTGAATTTCTGGCATCAAAGAAATGTTTAAAAAGGAAAGATTCTCTCTAAATCAAGTTAAGAGATAATTGTTTTGAAAGAATTGTTAAAAAGAACTGTTCTCATGAATTATTTTTCTTTTTTACTGGTCCCACTTTCAACTATTACTATAGTCACAGGACAAATGCTACTAATTATTGTAGCACTAATTCTCAATTCAACTCAAGAAAGATGTCCTCTTAATAAGAACTCCGTCACATACACATAAGTAAGCACATTAGGTCATATTAGAAGTATTTGTGGGAATGAGACTAATATTAGATCCATATTTGTTGCTAATGCTTATGCATTCTTAGGATTTTTGCTTTGTCTTATAATGTTAGGAGAATTACGCTGTTGTTTTTTCGCTAATTAATGTAAAATTTGAAGCCGCATAGAATATTGAATGGTTGCAAAACAGGTTCCAATGAAAATAAGGTTGACCCTGTTCCCGGATCGGAAAAACAGGGTTGGGTCCAAAACAGGGTCCAATAAAAACAGGATAGGGTACAGGGTCCAGAAAAGAGGAATCGGTTATAACATGGTCGGGTATAGGGTCCAGGTCTAGACCCTACCCACCCTGGACCCGATCACCCCTACATTTGACGCAAGGAATCCTGGATATTTCTAGCACGATATTAAGAAAGGTAGTGGCCCATAAGAAAGTCAAATACTCGAATCAAATACAAATAATACTAACGCCGGATGGTTTCCCATAGATTCTTTGTTGTCATCTGATAGAAAAAGGATGCCAGCAATAATTGCCTCTAAACCCCAGTGTATGTGGACATAAGTCCATAAAAATCAGCATTTGGCTCTAAATTATAGGCACAGATCTAAAATTATACCAGATAGATGCTCTAATATATGTAACAATTTAAATCGTATGCATATATGTAGAACAAGTCTCTGGTTTTGCAAACACAAGAAGTTATCCGGGTATGAAACTACAGGTGCTGCCTAGAGGTATCTATGGAATTTAAACATGAGCAAAAGTTCTCTCCAAGAAAAATAACCCCAATAGCACAATCGTCAAGTACCTCTTCTTGTAGGCATTCCAAGACAGTTAGTGCACCTTGATGAAGAAACTTTCCCTTTCTCTTCTTCGACCTTCCAAATGTGGAGAAAATGAAAAATTAACCTTCAGTAAAAGCATCGAAGAAGATACAAAAGTTGGGATGGTCTTGAGCAACCTTATTGGGTGGCACCACGAAAGAGATTTGGTAGGATGCACCAGCATTTGATACCTTTCCATAAGATATTGCTCCGACCAACACAGACCTAGGTTGAGAACTATGCAATAGTTCCATGACAAAGTATTAACAAACATTAGTTGAAGAAGCACCAGAACGCAATGCCTTTGGGAACTTCTCCTTGGTCGGTGGGCCCAAATAGACGGCTTCCTTCTTCCTCCATAATAATGTACATATCAAAGGCTATGGTAGGAGGAGACATAGCGGTGATATATAACCATGACGGACTAAACCTACCCCGGGATCAAAACTGAAGAGTTATAAGAACCATTTCTCATTACAGGGCCATCAGGTTGAGAGAAAAAGCTCAACAGCATGACATCCCAGATTCAAGGAAATCGGAAACATAAATAATGAAGTTAAAAACCATCGAGCTTCTTCGACAACATTGAGTCACTAGATTGCTTATTCTAAAAAGAAAACACCTAGAGAGGATGGTAGCAATGGTGCCAAACGAACAACTAGCATGTACGTTGCCCAAAATCTTCATCTACTTGCATGCTTATGAAGATGAATTAAAAGACCAAGAGATACCACTGAACAATAGGGACATATTTTGGCTGTTAGCAATTTATAATTTAGTCTATGGAACCCAAGGACCAGCTATGAACCTAGAACAACCAGAAAATATTTCATTTTATCCAATATATAGATTGAATGAAATAATCAAGTCAAAAGTAATCTACAGCCAATTTTTTATTTTTTTTTATACTTTTGGACCAGATGATTCATAATCTGAGGGAAACCACAGAAGCTTTACATGTAGAGAAATGGTGGATCGTCAGTCGGACGAGGGTTTTGGGAGTGAGAGAGAGAGGGGGGNTATCAGAGGACTCTTCCGTTTAAAAAAAAAAATGTGGAATTGCCAGCAAAGATTTTTACTTTTTTTTTTTTCTAAAAATCTAGAGAATTCTACTTAGTTTTGATCATCCCTGGCCGTAAAATCCAGAGAATTCTATCCTTAGTTCAGTCACTGAGGTTAAATTCCCCATTTTCGCCCATAAAATAATATCTTTTCTTTTTTTTGCCCCCAAAATTCGATAAAATTCCGTAATCTTTCCAAGCTCAACACCCCGCATGCATACTATACCAAAAATTCCAGCCATGATAAAGAGTGGGTTTAGTCGATTTTTTTTTTTTTAAACTCATGGACAAAGTACATTTAATCCGATTGAGCTTGAAACCATTCACATAACCTTATCCACTGCCAGTACGACAAACATGCAAATGAATGGGCTTAATTAACTACTAATACGGATACTCATAATATATACCTATATGCAACTTAACAGCATTTCTTTTGCTAGGGGTAGGGATCAATTCCTAATTTTTTTATATGATTAGATCCTAAATGAATAAGTTAAAATTTAGGTATCAATAATATCTAATTTCAATTCAGTCACACTCCGAATAGTAATATATAATCGATAACAAATCTCTCGTGCAATCTAAGGTGAATGTCGACCAGACGAACTATAGTTCATCAAAATTAAAAGAAAGACCAAATGAAGTGTGCACTGTATCGACTAAAAATGCTGAACACTTTTGCCTTTAAAACAGTAATTGATAGTGAAGAAGCCACGTTTATGCCAAATAATAATTAAGGAGAAACAATAGTTAGACTTACGTAGTCTGTAAGGTTAACTAAAATAACGTTTTTCTTTAAGGTCCATTTGTTTGGAATACTTGGGAAACTTTTTTCAGTTTTTTCGATGTTTGAATAACTAAATACTTTTTACGGACTAAAAACATCAAGCTTATATTAGGAAAAAAAAAAACAACTTTCTTTTCTAGCAAGAAAAATATCATTTTTCCTAAATCATCATACAAATGAAAATTATTAATTTTTTTGATAATGATTTCTATGTAAAATAATTTCCTTTATTATGTAATTTTCAATGAAAGAAATCATCTTTTAGAAAAATAGTTATTTTTTCCTTTGTTTAGATCATATGTGACCAAAAATGTTTTCTAGTGTTTGAATCTCATTTGGAAAATTATTTCAATTTCATGTAAAAAATTATTTTTAAAATTTCTTTTCTTTTCTTTTCTTCTCTTTTTATTTTCCTTCTCTTTCCTTCTTCTTGCTTTGCTAATCATCTGGCATTGATGATGGCTGCAACAAGACACTAGCACTATCGTTGGGGGTCAATCTGGCCAACCTCAGGCAAGATCAAGGCTCACTAGCCTCAAGCGAGGCCAGGATCACCACAACAAGGTTGGTGAGGCTCAAGCTTGCATGAGGCCGACTAGCTTGAGCCTCCCTCAAGGCTAGTCCATGTCAACCTACAAAAGAAAATAAAAGAAAAGAAAATTATAAATTATAAATATCAATTTTTATATAAAAGAAAATTAATATATTCAAAAAACTCAAGATAAATAATTTTGGAAAGTGTTTTCACTTTCTTCGAATTAGGAATTCCCTTTCTTAATTTTATGCATGAATATTTTCTTTAGCCAGAAAGTATTTTCAATTGACTAATCACTTTCAACAAACGGATGAAAATTTGGAAAATTAATTTCGGGAAAATACTCCCCCTTAGTCAAACAAACTCTAAATTAGGGTTCTAAGTGGGCTGCCTCTAAAGTTCAAATGGCCAAATGTAATTCTCACTTTCCATATATACTATTTCAGTCTCGCTTCTATCATCGGCACCCTAAATTTTGATGCATATTACCGTGCATGCTTCTATGAGGAATATAAATATATTATATTAACATGTTCTTAATAGGTATCTTTTCTATATATATATTAATTTGAATAATCCCACTCTCCTAATGGGATTCGTAATTTTTCCCAGGAAACCGGACAAGTTGGTTTTGCCGAGAAAACAAGTAGCGGATGAGGCATTCATTCTTCACTCATCCCCCTTCGCCTTCGCTCTAATGAACATAAAAATTGTCATTTCTATACTCCCTATATTTCATAATCAATTGGAATTACGAAGTCCAAAAAGTAATGCTAAGTATAAAAAGATCGATTAACAAACGTAATATCATATTATACAAAAAATATGTCATGTCCTTTGTTATACTAATATGTGTGTGTACCATTTTTTTTCCCGAGTCTTGTATACATGACACTATCAAGGAAAATATTAGCGAGACTCTATTTGTTTCATGGAAAAAAAATTAAGGAGTCATTTTCTTAAAAATGATTCAATGAAATTATTAGCTGGAAATCATGTCTAACAGCTAACAAATCAATTTATATCATGTGTGTCATGACAAAATTTTCCGATCGAACAGTTCTCGGAGCTCCTTTACAAAATGTAAATCTTTTTTTTTTTTTATAAAAGAAGGTCAATAAATGGCAAATCATGTCGATTTCAAATTTGTAACTCGATGTCCATATCACAAGTTGACACCCTAGGGTTTGTAAGTATGTAAAAAAAATTTCCAATATGAGAGCACTAAATTGATGGGAGACAATTTTGAGTTGATGGTATCTTGGGCCAATGATCTTGCAATGTTCCAAAAAGCAATTTGGCAACGAGAGATTTGCCATGGCTGGGGATCAAGTGTGGGCTACATGAGAGGTTCATCACATTCTTAACCTTACCAATTCCTTCAGAAATGTACTAACATGGAGTAAAAGAATCCGTTTTTGGTGAATGGGAACAATAAGAGAACAATGGACCTATTTATAGCAAATAAAAGAGAGGAAGACCCCGACGGAATTGTTTAAGAAGTTCACATTGGCAGAGAAAACACCAAGAATTGTAGCTAAAACAGAGACATTATTGTCTACACGGTACGAAGTTCGATTTCGACGAGGTGCATGTAAGAAGAGAGAGAGGAGTTTGATTGTGACAGATGATGCATATGTTGGATCATTAACGGCTGTGGTTCAATTATAGATTGGTAAATTACGATCGAGAGACGTTGATAACCTTAAATGGAAAATGTATGACTAATAGGAAGATAAATAAATGGGTTCTAGAAAAGGAAATAAATGAACGAAAGGCAATAACATTAAGAACATGAAACGATGAAAGATAAACGAAGAGATCTTGTATGCTGTGTCTGGCTGGTTTGTTAAGCGTACAACTTGGCATACGTTGGATAGAGGATAACCTCAATTGTGAATAAATGCATTTTCACTAAGTAAAGAAAAATATTCGAGAAATTTTCTCCCGGTATAGTCACGGGAAACAACATGATGTAAAAAAAGTTATCATGGCGGTATAGTCGGCATATTTAATTTACTTTACTTGACTCTGCTTCATTATTACTCTAATGTTGCTCAGCTGTTTATTTTAATTGCTTGTGCACCACTTGTGAGCACTTTTGACTGGTTAGAGGAATAAGAGAAAAATAAAAATGATGAAGATTGCGTTTGCCTATAAAGAAAATATACCTAAAGAATATTAGATTAAGAGAAAATTCCAAATAAAAACGTAAAATGTCTTGATCTTATTATATAAGAGCCTGAAATAAACCTTATTTCAAACAATGACATGAAATATCATAATTTTCTCAAATAGAGATTTGAAATGGATCTTGTTTTAAACAAGGGTCTAAAATGACTATCCATTTCAAATAAGAGCCTAGCTTTCTAGCCAATCAAGGACATTTTCGTCATTTATCTATTTTAATTTTTTTCTCATTTCTTATTTTTTTTCCTTTTTCTAGTTTTTCTTACTGCGATGCCCAAAGAAGATTGGGTTAGGGTCACCTTCACTTAATCTGGTGAGGACAACCTTCCTTGGGCAAGGCGACCCTCATCTTGGGGGAGTCCACCCTTGCGACCATCAACAAGGTCAACCCTTAATAGATCTAGGCGAGGGTCTTGCTAGATCTAGCAAGGGTGGCCTCACCCATAGTTGAGGCAAGGGTTGCCTTGCCAGTAGTCGACAAGGGATGACCTTGCCTGGGCAAGGCGACCCTCACCCTAGGTGAGGTCGCCCTTGCCGGCCCAAGAGGGCCCTCGTCGACCCTTGCTAGCCCTTATTATCAGCTGCCGGCTCTCCTAGTGGCCGCTAGCCCTCATTGAAAAGAAGAAAAAAAAGAGAAAAGAGAAAAAAGAACAGAAAATAATAAAAAGATAATCTAAAGTTAAAATGGTATTTGGATGAAAACGCCCTTTGACCAGCGAGGTTAAGTCCTTATTTGAAAAAATCATGGTTACTTCAAGCCTTTATTTAATACAATATTCACTCCAATTATTATTTGAGAAAATGATGACACTTCAAACTTTTATTTGGAATATTCTCTTAGATTAATTTAGGGTAATTAAATTCCAATATTCATAACCCCGTCATGCCCATGGCCGAGTGCATTCGTGCCTTGCATCATTTCAATGAACGGGTGAATTACGCCCATGCACCGTGTGCACCATGCCTTGCATCGTGACCATGCATTTGCAAGAGCAAGGCAAACAAACTCCCACCACTTACTGAGCTCCTAACCCATGTCAATAGCTATTCCAAAGCAAATTATATTCAATAATTGAATGATGAAAAATTGTGATCAGTACATATTGAGAAGGCCCGGGCCAGGCATAGGCACCATCTTACAAGAAAAACCATTCATGCTCACTTAATAATCCATCAACTCCCCTTGAAACATATCTCATTGCTCTTGAAGAATTGCGATAAAAACCTAAAAATATTATCTCACTATCTTTCAAAGAGAATTCATTCACAAAACTCATTGAGAGAACCTTAATAATCTTCTTATTTGCTCTCTATTATGTAATTCTCAAATATGATTCTAATTTTATACGTTCTCACGTGACTTGTCGATACAAATTTAGAAACCTACTCAAATTAAGAATTCAACTCCAGTGTGAAAAGTATTCAACAATTTCTACTTGTTCAAATGTCAAACCACAAGTCTTATTCGGGTTTTGGAATTTCTACTTGAACTGGATTTCTTTCATTGACTCAAACTCGAGGCATGTTGAACCATATATATTACTTCATTT